>JAPDOI010000597.1:0-359460 GCA_029168955.1 Aplectana chamaeleonis
GTGGAAATTCCTCAACAGCCACGATTCCACTACACTCGTGGACCACGGAACAAGCGTCGTTCGAATCCACATAAACAGCCTTCTCCGAGAGCCACCGCTCCACCTCCGCCGGTATCCTTCAGTTCGGCGGATTTCCCCCCTCTGAAGTAGAATAACTGTCCTCCATCTGGGTCCTTACTACTACTGGTTTCACGCAAAGTTCTTTAATAGCTGCTCTTTAGTGGCATAATTTGAGAGTGTTAATCCCTTTAACTAAACTTCTCTTTCATCACTAGTACGGTAGATCCCTAAAATTACGGTAATTATAGACTGCTTGATCTCCTCATATGACAGCGAACAAAACAGTCAAGCAAGCAACATTGCAGTAGGGATGGCAGTAACATCGCTAACCTATTCCTTGTCGATTGTCAGTTTTCGATCGTTCTTCTTATAACATGCACGAGGAATAAGCCTTTCAAAATGAGGTGATAGCCTTCAGATTTTTCTACGTTGTTTATGTGTGCTCAATCCCAGTTTGGTACGTGTTTAATAAAATTAATGTGTAAACAGTTTCGAACAAATTGCGATTTCTCGGCCTCTACACGCTTAAATGGTTCTGCGATCTCTTAAAGAAAGGGAAAATTTAATTGGAGACATCAGAAGAACGTGTTAAGCGCTAACAACATAAAAACGGCAGTAGCTGCCTTTGTGCGTAAGAGTGGATGCGCAAAACATTCTTCTATCAAAATCTGGGTTCTAGAACTTGATCGTCAGTAAGCCGAAATCTGGATTTAGGCTGCGTCTATCTCAAGTCATTGGAATATTGCCCAGCATTTAATGCGAAGTATTAAGTTTGAAGCGAAAGTCCCCCCCCCACTGACTTTGACGAGTTTTGAACCTTCCAGCGTTGGCCCTTCGGCCAAGCGCGACATTCCCATCAAAATCACAATTTTTTATTCATCTAACGGTGCCTTCCACTTGGGCCAAAGCATGCATATTTGCGAAATATTTGCTATAATTCTGTGGTAATCTTCAGTACTGAGCATCCTTAAGTGCTTCTATTTACTTTGAGGTAAACCACCAATACTGCCAGAGTTGACAGGATATTTGAGCCGCTTTAGAAGTAGAAGAGAGCGTTTGCGGAAATTTCCGAAAGAGCGTAAATATTGATTTTTTTTGGATTTCGCAACTTTGGTATTTTCTGGCTTATCCGAGAAGTTTCGGCCTCGAAGCTCCAAAACTAGTTGTAAGTATATTGGCCAAGTCCCCTTTCAATAGTATTAATTTCGCCAATTATTGATCCGTTTTTCGAAAATCGCAAAAAATTGGTGAAATAAATTCTTCAAAAAAGCGATCGATGTTTGACGAAGAAAAACACTATTGAGTCTGGACTTGGCCATTATACTTAACTTTGAAGCTTCGAGGCCGAAACTTCTCAGATAAGTAAGAAAAGACCGATGTAGCAAAATCGCAAAATTCGATTAAAATCAATAATTACAAGTAGCAGAGAACCAGCTGCTCGGGGCGTTGTACTGCAAAGTCTAACTGTACAAGCTCTAGAGATACTGACCATACATATAATTCGTTTCCGCTGATCCGACATACGCTTTATATAGTTCCCTTGTAAGGGTTACTGCAGGTTACGACGGTAGGCGTAATGTCTTTTAACTGGCCTTACTTACCCTGAAATTTCGAAAATCGAAAAATGGGCTTCAAATTCGTGTACAGCGTCCCAAATAAACATCCACATGGAGATTTCGGGTCAAATCTGAAACTTTGACCGAGCTACCGTATACCTACCGTAATCTATCGAAAATCCCTAAACGGATTGCAGATTCGTGTTAGGCAGCCCAAATAACCCCCGGAGCACTTATTTCAGTCATATCTATCGTAGCACTCCGGAAATCGTCAAAAATGGCGCTTTGCCATCAAATCTTCTCCCGATAGGAAGCTTTGAACGAATCAAGTCGGAAACCGAAAAATTGACTAATACCCCCCAGATTCGTGATCAGCTCCTCGAATAACCCACTTGGAAGAATTTCGAGTGAAATCTGGAGTTTTTTAAACGCTCTCAGAGCCCTCTAATCGGTATAAATGAACGCCCACCGAAGCTCCATAAAAGTCCAAAACAGGCTACGGTGCGAGGTGTGATACAACCCAATTTTGACCCCCTTTTTGAATCGGGAGGTTTGCTCAGTCTCCCCCCCCCTCTGGGAAAAATGTTGGCGACGACCGGGGGAGGGGGAGGTCCTCACTTCGTAATTTCTATAGTGAACAAATTTTCACTATAAAAGATCAAGACTACATAGGTGCATTGACACATAGGTCCGGTTTCAGGCATGAAAAACAAATTTGGTATTTGGCTGTCCAGATGCGGAAACGCACCCAAAATTTCATGGACGCAGCTTCAAGCCGAACAGCGCTACACAAGGTGGGGTCGATGAAAAAATGTTTAAGTTCGCGATCGTTGTGAAATATTTACAAGTGTTTATCGAATTGTATCACACCTAAAAATGGGTCTTCAAAGACCGTTTCGAAGAGGCTAAAAGGACTAAGATAGTTATTTGGGTCCAGGACTAGGTTTTCCGCACATTGTGGCAACGCGAAACTCCCCGATTAAAATTCGATTAATACTTGTAAGTATATGGGACGTGAACATTTTTTCATCGATCCCACCCTAGGGAGCGCTGTTCGGCTTGAAGCTGCGTCCATGAAATTTCGGGTGCGGTTCCGCATCTGGACAGCCAAATACCAAATTTGGTTTTCATGCCCGAAACCGGACCTATGTGTCAATGCACCAATGTAGTCTTGATCTAAAAATTCGTTCACTATAAAAATTACGAAGTGAGGACCTCCCCCTCCCCCGGTCGTCGCCATCATTTTTTCCCAGAGGGGGGGTGCTGAGCGAATCTCCCGATTTAGAAGGGGGTCGGACCAAAGTTGGGTTGTATCACACCTCGCGCCGTAGCCTGTTTCGGACTTTTATGGATTTTCGGTGGGCGTTAATTTATACCGATTAGAGAGCTCTGAAAGCGTTTAAAAAACTCCAGATTTCACTCAAAATTCTTCCAAGTGGGTTATTTGGGTAGCTGATGATCAGCAGCAGCTTTATTGAGTATTCGCTGTCACCTTGAGGACAGCGAACCCCCACCCCACCGTACGTCGACGAGTCCGACCCCCCTCTGTGATGAATAATGTTATGCAGCCCACCCCCCCCCCATTCAGCTCTCGTAAACCGTAAACAAAATTGATGATAACCAATCGATGAAGTGTAGGGTATTAAAGAAGTGGAGGTCGGTGTGTCTTCATTCGCGCACCATCCTCCTCCAGGGGTTAGCAGGAGAGGCTCTCCATGGACTAGAATGCAGAAAAACAGCACCACCGGCGGTTAAGATCTAACAAAATCGGAATAAAAACTTGGAATTTTTTAGAGCCAAATCGAGTGAGCCGATTCGAATGGGGGGGGTTATGCTGAATAAGAGCACTGTGATACATCGCATCTCACGCCGAACCTCGAACTCTGGACCGAAACGCTATCAGTCGGTGCGAAGTTTGGAAAATGTGCCTTCACCCAAAAATTGCTTGGTGGGGTAGTTTTGGGCGCTGAACACGTCGAGTGGTTCGTTTCCGGATTTTCCGAACACTAATGCGCGTTTTTGATAGAAAAAAGGCGCTTAACAAAAAGTTTAAGGCTTCTAGCCTTTTCAAGTCTGTAACTCATGGATCCCCAGTTTAATCTTTTGAAAATTAGGAAACCGACTGAGAATTCAAGCTTAGTACGTCAAATATCCCTTCATTCAACTCTTTAGCCAAATTCATCCAAGAACTACATACAAGCGTCACGTTAAGCTCAGCTGCAGGAAATCCGAACTTTGACAAGCTATAACGTTTTTCGCAGATGCCCGTAGCAAAATCCAAGTTCAGATTCAAAGAGAGCGTGCCAGAGTTGACTAAAAAACATTCATCAGCTTTCTGATCCGGGGGAACACCATGCGAGGCTCCCTAGTAAGCCCCATAGGGAAATTTCGAGCTAAATCTGGCTTGGTGTTCCGAAAATTGTGAGAAGCGTTTAGCGGCCAAAATTTTCCCTGGTGGGAAGCTTGGAACCAAGAATATCGAGAAAATTCGAAAATCTACAAATGGGCATTATTGACACTTGCGTCATTTGTGGTGCTGAAAAGAAGTGTCAGGTGTTTTTTTCAGTTTAACGGAAAAATACGTTGGGTGTGTGAAATTTAGTGAGAGTCCTTTATTTGAGTTAATATTTATTGCTAGTACAGAGGGTCCTTTGTTGGGTGCTGATCACAAATCCGTTGTCTGCTTTCCGACTTTCAGGAGATCACGGTAGGACATGGAAAGCGAATGGCAATTAACCCTCCGAATCCTTGTTATCTCGGAGAAAAAGGCATCTGATTGGTGATCAGCACCTCAAGGAACCCCAATTGACAAGGTTTGCGCCAAATCTCAAATGTCGACTTTCATTCTGCCGCATATGTAGGTACCGTGGCTTACCGTAATCTAGCAAAGATCTAAGTACAGAACGCAAACTTGTACACCAGAATATTCCCGTCAAAATTTCGAGAATGTATAGTCTACAGCAATGGAAGTAGAACCTGTTGAGGTTGCGGACTCTTCCTAACATACTGCAGTCTGATTGTGTTACCACTCATTTTCTCGGAACAACTGAGAATTGCCAGTGAGTTTTTGTTTCCACCCTCACATTTTCACCTGTTTTCTTTGCTTCCACGGATGCTCCCTTCAAAGCGGCATTCGAACGACTTCGGAGGCTAAAATCCATCCCTGTGAGCATTAAGGCATTTAGAAAACTCGTAACTGAACACTTCGAGAACGAGCGTGGCGAGCGTTATTCCTTCGCGGAGCAATTCCCTTGTCTCTACAACATTATGGGCTATACGTGTATCTGCTTTGAATTCATTACACTACCTGATCGAAAACTGATAATTTTCCCTTGTTCCTGCTGTATTTTTTTTGCTGATTTTGTTTATGTTGTTCGTTGCACATAGGTCTGGTACACAGGCTTATGTAAATAAATAATAATAATCACTGTTATATTTTGCCCTGACCGACCGCTCCCCTGCTTGCTCCGCCCGGACTCATCTAAGCGAAATAGGCTTAATTGTGGTGCGCGCGAAGCGCGCACCAGATTTGGCTTTAACTCGCCCACGCGCAACTCTGCGATTACGAAATCGGCGTTCGGAGTGAATAGGGAAATGCGGTTTTTCCTCCATCGGAAAGAGCGTAAAAAGTTGGGGTATACACCCAAAGATGGTTTGGAATGGTTCCGTGGCGCTCGAGAAAAATGGAGAAAACCACGTGATTTTGGTCGAAAAACTTGTAATCTCCTTTTTTTTCAGACGGCGTTCACGATCTTGTGTAACCACTTCCCGTTGAGCTAGGAAGCTGATTTTTTGGCAGGAGGCTGGAAGTGGATGCAGCTAGCTCCTATTCAATTTTGAAGTTGAAAGCTTACTTTTAGCGGACCCTCAAAATTGAGAGTCAAGACGGGTAAAGACATGTAAACATGTTATTGTAAACCATCCGACGCTCACTGAGCTTTGAAAATGAACTAATGAAAATCAACACAGCTAATGATAGGCTTCCGGCCAAGATTGTTCTCTATTTGAGACGATTGGTGTACATAGGATTTGAGAAGTGAGCAGGACGCCGCAGAAAGTGTGCGTGCCACAAGTGGGAAAGCGTCGTAGGAAGTGTGCGGGCTCCCAATGGGAGTGCGCAGGACGCCGTAGAAAATGTACGGGACCCCAGTGGGAGTGCGCAGGACGCCGTAGAAAATGTACGGGACCCCAGTGGGAGTGAGCAGGACGGCGTAGAAAATGTACGGGACCCCAGTGGGAGTGCGCAGGACGCCGTAGAAAATGTCCGGGACCCCAGTGGGAGTGCGCAGGACGCCGTAGAAAATGTACGGGACCCCAGTGGGAGTGCGCAGGACGCCGTAGAAAATGTACGGGACCCCAGTGGGAGTGCGCAGGACGCCGTAGAAAATGTACGGGACCCCAGTGGGAGTGCGCAGGACGCCGTAGAAAGTGTGCGGGACCCCAGTGGGAGTGTGCAGGACGCCGTAGAAAATGTACGGGACCCCAGTGGGAGTGTGCAGGACGCCGTAGAAAATGTACGGGGCCACAGTGGGAGTGCGCAGGACGCCGTAGAAAGTGTGCGGGCTCCCATTGGGAGTGCGCAGGACGCCGTAGAAAATGTACGGGACCCCAGTGGGAGTGCGCAGGACGCCGTAGAAAATGTACGGGACCCCAGTGGGAGTGCGCTGGACGCCGTAGAAAGCGTGCGGGCTCCCAATGGGAGTGCGCAGGACGCCGTAGAAAATGTACGGGACCCCAGTGGGAGTGCGCAGGACGCCGTAGAAAATGTACGGGACCCCAGTGGGAGTGCGCAGGACGCCGTAGAAAATGTACGGGACCCCAGTGGGAGTGCGCAGGACGCCGTAGAAAATGTACGGGACCCCAGTGGGAGTGCGCAGGACGCCGTAGAAAATGTACGGGACCCCAGTGGGAGTGCGCTGGACGCCGTAGAAAATGTACGGGACCCCAGTGGGAGTGCGCAGGACGCCGTAGAAAATGTACGGGACCCCAGTGGGAGTGCGCAGGACGCCGTAGAAAATGTACGGGACCCCAGTGGGAGTGCGCAGGACGCCGTAGAAAATGTACGGGACCCCAGTGGGAGTGCGCAGGACGCCGTAGAAAATGTACGGGACCCCAGTGGGAGTGCGCTGGACGCCGTAGAAAGCGTGCGGGCTCCCAATGGGAGTGCGCAGGACGCCGTAGAAAATGTACGGGACCCCAGTGGGAGTGCGCAGGACGCCGTAGAAAATGTACGGGACCCCAGTGGGAGTGCGCAGGACGCCGTAGAAAATGTACGGGACCCCAGTGGGAGTGCGCAGGACGCCGTAGAAAATGTACGGGACCCCAGTGGGAGTGCGCAGGACGCCGTAGAAAATGTACGGGACCCCAGTGGGAGTGCGCTGGACGCCGTAGAAAGCGTGCGGGTCCCAGTGGGAGTGCGCAGGACGCCGTAGAAAATGTACGGGACCCCAGTGGGAGTGTGCAGGACGCCGTAGAAAATGTACGGGACCCCAGTGGGAGTGCGCAGGACGCCGAAGAAAGCGTGCGGGACCCCAGTGGGAGTGTGCAGGACGCCGAAGAAAATGTACGGGACCTTAATGGGAGTGTGCAGGACGCCGTAGAAATGTGCGGGCCCCCAGTGGGAGTGTGCAGGACGCCGAAGAAAATGTGCGGGACCCCAGTGGGAGTGCGCTGGACGCCGTAGAAAGCGTGCGGGCTCCCAGTGGGAGTGCGCAGGACGCCGTAGAAAATGTAGCGGCCCCAGTGGGAGTGCGCAGGACGCCGTAGAAAATGTACGGAACCCCAGTGGGAATGCACAGGACGCCGTAGAAAGCGTGCGGGCTCCCAACGGGAGTGCCCAGGACGCTGAAGAAAATGTACGGGACCCCAGTGGGAGTGCGCAGGACGCCGTAGAAAATGTACGGAACCCCAGTGGGAATGCACAGGACGCCGTAGAAAGCGTGCGGGCTCCCAACGGGAGTGCCCAGGACGCCGTAGAAAATGTACGGGACCCCAGTGGGAGTATGCAGAATGCCGTAGAAAATGTACGGGACCCCAGTGGGAATGTGTGGGACGCCGTAGAAGGTGTGCGGTAACCCAGTGGGAGTGCGCAGGACGCCGTAGAAAGTGTGCGGGCTCCCAATGGGAATGCGCAGGACGCCGCAGAAAGTGTGCGGGCCACCAGTGGGAGTGTGCAGGACGCCGTAAAAAATGTACGGGACCCCAGTGGGAGTGCGCAGGACGCCGTAGAAAGCGTGCGGGCTCCCAATGGGAGTTCGCAGGACGATGTAGAAAATGTACGGCACCCCAGTGGGAGTGTGCAGGACGCCGTAGAAAATGTACGGGACCCCAGTGAGAGTGCGTTGGACCGCCGTAGAAAGCGTGCGGGCTCCCAATGGGAGTGCGCGGGACGCCGTAGAAAATGTACGGGACCCCAGTGGGAGTGCGCTGGACGCCGTAGAAAGCGTGCGGGACCCCAGTGGGAGTGCGCAGGACGCCGTAGAAAGCGTGCGGGCTCCCAATGGGAGTGCGCAGGACGCCGTAGAAAATGTACGGGACCCTAGTGGGAGTGCGCAGGACGCCGTAGAAAATGTACGGGACCCCAGTGGGAGTGTGCAGGACGCCGTAGAAAATGTGCGGGACCCCAGTGGGAGTGCGCTGGACGCCGTAGAAAGCGTGCGGGCTCCCAGTGGGAGTGCGCAGGACGCCGTAGAAAATGTAGCGGCCCCAGTGGGAGTGCGCAGGACGCCGTAGAAAATGTACGGGACCCCAGTGGGAGTGTGCAGGACGCCGTAGAAAATGTACGGGACCCCAGTGGGAGTGCGCTGGACGCCGTAGAAAGCGTGCGGGCTCCCAATGGGAGTGCGCAGGACGCCGTAGAAAATGTAGCGGCCCCAGTGGGAGTGCGCAGGACGCCGTAGAAAATGTACGGGACCCCAGTGGGAGTGTGCAGGACGCCGTAGAAAATGTACGGGACCCCAGTGGGAGTGCGCTGGACGCCGTAGAAAGCGTGCGGGCTCCCAATGGGAGTGCGCAGGACGCCGTAGAAAATGTAGCGGCCCCAGTGGGAGTGCGCAGGACGCCGTAGAAAATGTAGCGGCCCCAGTGGGAGTGCGCAGGACGCCGTAGAAAATGTACGGGACCCCAGTGGGAGTGTGCAGGACGCCGTAGAAAATGTACGGGACCCCAGTGGGAGTGCGCTGGACGCCGTAGAAAGCGTGCGGGCTCCCAATGGGAGTGCGCAGGACGCCGTAGAAAATGTACGGGACCCCAGTGGGAGTGTGCAGGACGCCGTAGAAAATGTACGGGACCCCAGTGGGAGTGCGCTGGACGCCGTAGAAAGCGTGCGGGCTCCCAATGGGAGTGCGCAGGACGCCGTAGAAAATGTACGGGACCCTAGTGGGAGTGCGCAGGACGCCGTAGAAAATGTACGGGACCCCAGTGGGAGTGTGCAGGACGCCGTAGAAAATGTGCGGGACCCCAGTGGGAGTGCGCTGGACGCCGTAGAAAGCGTGCGGGCTCCCAGTGGGAGTGCGCAGGACGCCGTAGAAAATGTAGCGGCCCCAGTGGGAGTGCGCAGGACGCCGTAGAAAGCGTGCGGGCTCCCAATGGGAGTGCGCAGGACGCCGTAGAAGCTGTGCGGTAACCCAGTGGGAGTGCGCAGGACGCCGTAGAAAGCGTGCGGGCTCCCAATGGGAGTGCGCAGGACGCCGTAGAAGGTGTGCGGTAACCCAGTGGGAGTGTGCAGGACGCCGTATAAAGCGTGCGGGCTCCCAATGGGAGTGCGCAGGACACCGTAGAAAATGTACGGGACCCCAGTGGGAGTGTGCAGGACGCCGTAGAAGGTGTGCGGTAACCCAGTGGGAGTGAGCAGGACGCCGTAGAAAGTGTGCGAGCTCCCAATGGGAGTGCGCAGGACGCTGTAGAAAATGTACGGGACTCTAGTGGGAAAGCGTAGGTTGTCGTAGGAAGTGTGTGGGACCCCAATGGGAATGCGCGGGACGCCGTAGAAAATGTACGGGCCTCCAGTGGAAGTGCGCAGGACGCCGTAGAATGCGTGCGGGCTCCCAATGGGAGTGCGCAGGACGCCGTAGAAAATGTACGGGACCCCAGTGGGAGTGTGCAGGATGCCGTAGAAGGTATGCGGTAACCCAGTGGGAGTGAGCAGGACGCCGTAGGAAGCGTGCGGGCTCCCAATGGGAGTGCACAGGACGCTGGAGAAAGTGTAGGGAACTCTGGTGGGAAAGCGTAGGTTGTCGTAGAAAGTGTGTGGGACCCCAATGGGAATGCGCGGGACGCCGTAGAAAATGTACGGGCCTCCAGTGGGAGTGTGCAGGACGCCGTAGAAAGCGTGCGGGCTCCCAATGGGAGTGCGCAGGACGCCGTAGAAAATGTGCGGTAACCCAGTGGGAGTGAGCAGGACGCCGTAGAAAATGTGCGGTAACCCAGTGGGAGTGAGCAGGACGCCGTAGAAAATGTACGGGACCCCAGTGGGAGTGCGCAGGACGCCGTAGAAAATGTGCGGGACCCCAGTGGGAGTGTGCAGGACGCCGTAGAAAATGTGCGGGACCCCAGTGGGAGTGCGCAGGACGCCGTAGAAAATGTGCGGGACTCTGGTGGGAAAGCGTAGGTTGTCGTAGGAAATGTGTGGGACCCCAATGGGAATGCGCAGGACGCCGTAGAAAATGTACGGGCCTCCAGTGGGAGTGTGCAGGACGCCGTAGAAAGCGTGCGGGCTCCCAATGGGAGTGCGCAGGACGCCGTAGAAAAGCGTGCGGGCTCCCAATGGGAGTGCGCAGGACGCCGTAGAAAATGTACGGGCTCCAGTGGGAGTGCGCAGGACGCCGTAGAAAATGTACGGGACCCCAGTGGGAGTGGGCAGGACGCCGTAGAAACCGTCCGGGGCCCCAGTGGGACTGCGCAGGACAAGGTAGAAAATGTACGGAACCCCAGTGGGAATGCACAGGACGCCGTAGAAAGCGTGCGGGCTCCCAGTGGGAGTGCGCAGGACGCCGTAGAAAATGTGCGGGACCCCAGTGGGAGTGCGCAGGACGCCGTAGAAAGCGTGCGGGCTCCCAATGGGAGTGCGCAGGACGCCGTAGAAAATGTGCGGTAACCCAGTGGGAGTGCGCAGGACGCCGTAGAAAGCGTGCGGGCTCCCAATGGGAGTGCGCAGGACGCCGCAGAAAGTGTGCGGGCCACCAGTGGGAGTGTGCAGGACGCCGTAAAAAATGTACGGGACCCCAGTGGGAGTGCGCAGGACGCCGTAGAAAGCGTGCGGGCTCCCAATGGGAGTTCGCAGGACGATGTAGAAAATGTACGGGACCCCAGTGGGAGTGCGCAGGACGCCGTAGAAAGCGTGCGGGCTCCCAATGGGAGTTCGCAGGACGCCGTAGAAAATGTACGGGACCCCAGTGGGAGTGCGCAGGACGCCGTAGAAAATGTACGGGACCCCAGTGGGAGTGCGCAGGACGCCGTAGAAAATGTACGGGACCCCAGTGGGAGTGCGCTGGACGCCGTAGAAAGCGTGCGGGCTCCCAATGGGAGTGCGCAGGACGCCGTAGAAAATGTACGGGACCCCAGTGGGAGTGTGCAGGACGCCGTAGAAAATGTAGCGGCCCCAGTGGGAGTGCGCAGGACGCCGTAGAAAGCGTGCGGGCTCCCAATGGGAGTGCGCAGGACGCCGTAGAAGCTGTGCGGTAACCCAGTGGGAGTGCGCAGGACGCCGTAGAAAGCGTGCGGGCTCCCAATGGGAGTGCGCAGGACGCCGTAGAAAATGTACGGGACCCCAGTGGGAGTGTGCAGGACGCCGTAGAAGGTGTGCGGTAACCCAGTGGGAGTGAGCAGGACGCCGTAGAAAGTGTGCGAGCTCCCAATGGGAGTGCGCAGGACGCTGTAGAAAATGTACGGGACTCTAGTGGGAAAGCGTAGGTTGTCGTAGGAAGTGTGTGGGACCCCAATGGGAATGCGCGGGACGCCGTAGAAAATGTACGGGCCTCCAGTGGAAGTGCGCAGGACGCCGTAGAATGCGTGCGGGCTCCCAATGGGAGTGCGCAGGACGCCGTAGAAAATGTACGGGACCCCAGTGGGAGTGTGCAGGATGCCGTAGAAGGTATGCGGTAACCCAGTGGGAGTGAGCAGGACGCCGTAGGAAGCGTGCGGGCTCCCAATGGGAGTGCGCAGGACGCTGCAGAAAGTGTACGGGACTCTAGTGGGAAAGCGTAGGTTGTCGTAGAAAGTGTGTGGGACCCCAATGGGAATGCGCGGGACGCCGTAGAAAATGTACGGGCCTCCAGTGGGAGTGTGCAGGACGCCGTAGAAAGCGTGCGGGCTCCCAATGGGAGTGCGCAGGACGCCGTAGAAGGTGTGCGGTAACCCAGTGGGAGTGAGCAGGACGCCGTAGAAGGTGTGCGGTAACCCAGTGGGAGTGAGCAGGACGCCGTAGAAAATGTACGGGACCCGAGTGGGAGTGCGCAGGACGCCGTAGAAAATGTACGGGACCCCAGTGGGAGTGTGCAGGACGCCGTAGAAAATGTACGGGACCCGAGTGGGAGTGCGCAGGACGCCGTAGAAAATGTACGGGACTCTAGTGGGAAAGCGTAGGTTGTCGTAGGAAGTGTGTGGGACCCCAATGGGAATGCGCGGGACGCCGTAGAAAATGTACGGGCCTCCAGTGGGAGTGTGCAGGACGCTGTAGAAAGCGTGCGGGCTCCCAATGGGAGTGCGCAGGACGCCGTAGAAAGCGTGCGGGCTCCCAATGGGAGTGCGCAGGATGCTGCAGAAAATGTACGGGACTCTAGTGGGAAAGCGTAGGTTGTCGTAGGAAGTGTGTGGGACCCCAATGGGAATGCGCGGGACGCCGTAGAAAATGTACGGACCTCCAGGGGAAGTGCGCAGGACGCCGTAGAATGCGTGCGGGCTCCCAATGGGAGTGCGCAGGACGCCGTAGAAAATGTACGGGACTTTAGTGAGAGTGTACAGGACGCCGCAGAAAATGTACGGGACCCGAGTGGGAGTGCGCAGGACGCCGTAGAAAATGTACGGGACTCTAGTGGGAAAGCGTAGGTTGTCGTAGGAAGTGTGTGGGACCCCAATGGGAATGCGCGGGACGCCGTAGAAAATGTACGGGCCCCCAGTGGGAGTGTGCAGGACGCTGTAGAAAGCGTGCGGGCTCCCAATGGGAGTGCGCAGGACGCCGTAGAAAGCGTGCGGGCTCCCAATGGGAGTGCGCGGGACGCTGTAGAAAATGTACGGGCCTCCAGTGGGAATGCGCAGGACGCCGTAGAAAGTGTGCATGACCATAGTGGGAGTGCGCAGGACGCCGTAGAAAGCGTGCGGGCTCCCAGTGGGAGTGCGCAGGACGCCATAGAAAATGTAGGGGCCCCAGTGGGAGTGCGCAGGACGCCGTAGAAAATGTAGCGGCCCCAGTGGGAGTGCGCAGGACGCCGTAGAAAGCGTGCGGGCTCCCAATGGGAGTGCGCAGGACGCCGTAGAAGGTGTGCGGTAACCCAGTGGGAGTGAGCAGGACGCCGTAGAAAGCGTGCGGGCTCCCAATGGAAGTGCGCAGGACGCCGTAGAAGGTGTGCGGTAACCCAGTGGGAGTGTGCAGGACGCCGTATAAAGCGTGCGGGCTCCCAATGGGAGTGCGCAGGACACCGTAGATAATGTACGGGACCCCAGTGGGAGTGTGTAGGACGCCGTAGAAGGTGTGCGGTAACCCAGTGGGAGTGAGCAGGACGCCGTAGAAAGCGTGCGAGCTCCCAATGGGAGTGCGCAGGACGCTGTAGAAAATGTACGGGACTCTAGTGGGGAGTGCGCAGGACGCCGTAGAAAGCGTGCGGGCTCCCAATGGGAATGCGCGGGACGCCGTAGAAAATGTACGGGCCTCCAGTGGGAGTGTGCAGGACGCCGTAGAAAGCGTGCGGGCTCCCAATGGGAGTGCGCAGGACGCCGTAGAAGGTGTGCGGGACCCCAGTGGGAGTGCGCAGGACGCCGTAGAAGGTGTGCGGTAACCCAGTGGGAGTGCGCAGGACGCTATAGAAAGCGTGCGGGCTCCCAATGGGAGTGTGCAGGACGCCGTAAAAAATGTACGGGACCCCTGTGGGAGTGCGCAGGACGCCGTAGAAAGCGTGCGGGCTCCCAATGGGAGTGTGCAGGACGCCGTAGAAAATGTACGGGACCCCAGTGGGAGTGGGGTGGACGCCGTAGAAAGCGTGCGGGCTCCCAATGGGAGTGCGCAGGACGCCGTAGAAAATATACGGGACCCCAGTGGGAGTGTGCAGGACGCCGTAGAAGGTGTGCGGTAACCCAGTGGGAGTGAGCAGGACGCCGTAGAAAATGTACGGGACCCCAGTGGGAGTGTGCAGGACGCCGTAGAAAATGTACGGGACCCCAGTGGGAGTGTGCAGGACGCCGTAGAAAATGTACGGGGCCCCACTGGGAGTGTGCAGGACGCCGTAGAAAATGTACGGGCCTCCAGTGGAAGTGCGCAGGACGCCGTAGAATGCGTGCGGGCTCCCAATGGGAGTGCGCAGGACGCCGTAGAAAATGTACGGGACCCCAGTGGGAGTGTGCAGGATGCCGTAGAAGGTGTGCGGTAACCCAGTGGGAGTGAGCAGGACGCCGTAGGAAGCGTGCGGGCTCCCAATGGGAGTGCGCAGGACGCTGCAGAAAATGTACGGGACTCTAGTGGGAAAGCGTAGGTTGTCGTAGAAAGTGTGTGGGACCCCAATGGGAATGCGCGGGACGCCGTAGAAAATGTACGGGCCTCTAGTGGGAGTGTGCAGGACGCCGTAGAAAGCGTGCGGGCTCCCAATGGGAGTGCGCAGGACGCCGTAGAAGGTGTGCGGTAACCCAGTGGGAGTGCGCTGGACGCCGTAGAAGGTGTGCGGTAACCCAGTGGGAGTGAGCAGGACGCCGTAGAAAATGTACGGGACCCGAGTGGGAGTGCGCAGGACGCCGTAGAAAATGTACGGGACCCCAGTGGGAGTGTGCAGGACGCCGTAGAAAATGTACGGGACCCGAGTGGGAGTGCGCAGGACGCCGTAGAAAATGTACGGGACTCTAGTGGGAAAGCGTAGGTTGTCGTAGGAAGTGTGTGGGACCCCAATGGGAATGCGCGGGACGCCGTAGAAAATGTACGGGCCTCCAGTGGGAGTGTGCAGGACGCCGTAGAAAGCGTGCGGGCTCCCAATGGGAGTGCGCAGGACGCCGTAGAAAATGTACGGGACTTTAGTGAGAGTGTACAGGACGCCGCAGAAAATGTACGGGACCCGAGTGGGAGTGCGCAGGACGCCGTAGAAAATGTACGGGACTCTAGTGGGAAAGCGTAGGTTGTCGTAGGAAGTGTGTGGGACCCCAATGGGAATGCGCGGGACGCCGTAGAAAATGTACGGGCCCCCAGTGGGAGTGTGCAGGACGCTGTAGAAAGCGTGCGGGCTCCCAATGGGAGTGCGCAGGACGCCGTAGAAAGCGTGCGGGCTCCCAATGGGAGTGCGCGGGACGCTGTAGAAAATGTACGGGCCTCCAGTGGGAATGCGCAGGACGCCGTAGAAAGTGTGCATGACCATAGTGGGAGTGCGCAGGACGCCGTAGAAAGCGTGCGGGCTCCCAGTGGGAGTGCGCAGGACGCCGTAGAAAGCGTGCGGGCTCCCAATGGGAGTGCGCAGGACGCCGTAGAAAGCGTGCGGGCTCCCAATGGGAGTGCGCAGGACGCCGTAGAAAATGTACGGGACTCTAGTGGGAAAGCGTAGGTTGTCGTAGGAAGTGTGTGGGACCCCAATGGGAATGCGCGGGACGCCGTAGAAAATGTACGGGCCCCCAGTGGGAGTGTGCAGGACGCTGTAGAAAGCGTGCGGGCTCCCAATGGGAGTGCGCAGGACGCCGTAGAAAGCGTGCGGGCTCCCAATGGGAGTGCGCAGGACGCCGGAGAAAGCGTGCGGGCTCCCAATGGGAGTGCGCAGGACGCTGCAGAAAATGTACGGGACTCCTAGTGGGAGTGCGTAGGTTGACGCCGTAGAAAGCGTGGGGGCCCCCAATGGGAGTGCGCGGGACGCCGTAGAAAATGTACGGGCCTCCAGTGGGAATGCGCAGGACGCCGTAGAAAGTGTGCATGACCATAGTGGGAGTGCGCAGGACGCCGTAGAAAGCGTGCGGGCTCCCAATGGGAGTGCGCAGGACGGCGCAGAAAGCGCGCGGGCTCCCAACGGGAGCGCGCCGGGCGCTGCAGAGAATGTACGGGATTCTAGTGGGAAAGCGTAGGACGCCGTAGAAAGGGTGTGGGACCCCAATGGGAATGCGCAGGACGCCGTAGAAAATGTACGGGCCTCCAGTGGGAATGTGCAGGACGCCGTAGAAAGTGTGCATGACCCCAGTGGGAGTGCGCAGGACGCCGTAGAAAATGTGCATGACCCCAGTGGGAGTGCGCAGGACGCCGTAGCAAGCGTGCGGGCTCCCAAAGGGAGTGTGCAGGACGCTGTAGAAAGCGTGCGAGCTCCCAATGGAAGTGCGCAGGACGCCGTAGAAAATGTACGGGACTCTAGTGGGAAAGCGTAGGTTGTCGTAGGAAGTGTGTGGGACCCCAATGGGAATGCCCTGGACGCCGTAGAAAATGTACGGGCCTCCAGGGGGAATGCGCAGGACGCCGTAGAAAGTGTGCATCACCACAGTGGGAGTGCGCAGCACGCCGTAGAAAGCGTGCGGGCTCCCAGTGGTAGTGCGCAAGACGCCATAGAAAGCGTGCGGCTCCCAATGGGAGTGCGCAGGACGCTGCAGAAAATGTACGGGACTCTAGTGGGAAAGCGTAGGTTGTCGTAGGAAGGGTGTGGGACCCCAGTGGAAATGCGCAGGACGCCGTAGAAAGTGTGCGGGCCCCCAGTGGAAATGCGCAGGACGCCGTAGAAAGTGTGCATGACCATAGTGGGAGTGCGCAGGACGCCGTAGAAAGTGTGCATGACCATAGTGGGAGTGCGCAGGACGCCGTAGAAAGTGTGCGGGCTCCCAGTGGGAGTGCGCAGGACGCCGTAGAAAATGTACGGGACTCTAGTGGGAAAGCGTAGGTTGTCGTAGGAAGTGTGTGGGACCCCAATGGGAATGCGCGGGACGCCGTAGAAAATGTACGGGACCCCAGTGGGAGTGCGCAGGACGCCGTAGAAAATGTACGGGACCCTAGTGGGAGTGCGCAGGACGCCGTAGAAAGTGTGCATGACCATAGTGGGAGTGCGCAGGACGCCGTAGAAAGCGTGCGGGCTTCCAATGGGAGTGCGCAGGACGCCGTAGAAAGCGTGCGGGCTCCCAATGGGAGTGCGCAGGACGCCGTAGAAAATGTGCGGGACTCTGGTGGGAAAGCGTAGGTTGTCGTAGGAAGGGTGTGGGACCCCAATGGGAATGCGCGGGACGCCGTAGAAAATGTACGGGCCTCCAGTGGGAATACGCAGTACGCCGTAGAAAGTGTGCATGACCATAGTGGGAGTGCGCAGGACGCCGTAGAAAGCGTGCGGGCTCCCAATGGGAGTGCGCAGGACGTCGTAGAAAGCGTGCGGGCTCCCAATGGGAGTGCGCAGGACGCTGCAGAAAATGTACGGGATTCTAGTGGGAAAGCGTAGGTTGTCGTAGGAAGGGTGTGGGACCCCAATGGGAATGCGCGGGACGCCGTAGAAAATGTACGGGCCTCCAGTGGGAGTGTGCAGGACGCCGTAGAAAGCGTGCGGGCTCCCATAGTGGGAGTGCGCAGGACGCCGTAGAAAGCGTGCGGGCTCCAATGGGAGTGCGCAGGACGCCGTAGAAAGCGTGCGGGCTCCCAATGGGAGTGCGCAGGACGCCGTAGAAAATGTACGGGACTCTAGTGGGAAAGCGTAGGTTGTCGTAGGAAGGGTGTGGGACCCCAATGGGAATGCGCGGGACGCCGTAGAAAATGTACGGGCCTCCAGTGGGAGTGCGCAGGACGCCGTAGAAAGTGTGCATGACCCCAGTGGGAGTGCGCAGGACGCCGTAGAAAGCGTGCGGGCTCCCAATGGGAGTGCGCAGGACGCTGCAGAAAATGTACGGGGACTCTGGTGGGAAAGCGTAGGTTGTCGTAGGAAGTGTGTGGGACCCCAATGGGAGTGCGCAGGACGCCGTAGAAAATGTAGCGGCCCCAGTGGGAGTGCGCAGGACGCCGTAGAAAGCGTGCGGGCTCCCAATGGGAGTGCGCAGGACGCCGTAGAAAGTGTGCATGACCATAGTGGGAGTGCGCAGGACGCCGTAGAAAGCGTGCGGGCTTCCAATGGGAGTGCGCAGGACGTCGTAGAAAGCGTGCGGGCTCCCAGTGGGAGTGCGCAGGACGCCGCAGAAAATGTACGGGACTCTAGTGGGAAAGCGTAGGTTGTCGTAGGAAGGGTGTGGGACCCCAATGGGAGTGCGCAGGACGCCGTATAAAGTGTGCGGGCCCCAGTGGGAATGCGCAGGACGCCGTAGAAAGCGTGCGTGCGGGCTCCCAATGGGAGTGCGCAGGACGCCGTAGAAAGCGTGCGGGCTCCCAATGGGAGTTCGCAGGACGCCGTAGAAAGCATGCGGCCTCCCAATGGGAGTGCGCAGGACGCCGCAGAAAGTGTACGGGACTCTAGTGGGAAAGCGTAGGTTGTCGTAGGAAGTCTGGGGTACCCCAATGGGAATGCACGGGACGCCGTAGAAAATGTACGGGCCTCCAGTGGGAGTGCGCAGGACGCCGTAGAAAGTGTGCATGACCCAGTGGGAGTGCGCAGGACGCCGTAGAAAGTGTGCATGACCATAGTGGGAGTGCGCAGGACGCCGTAGAAAGCGTGCGGGCTCCCAATGGGAGTGCGCAGGACGCTGCAGAAAATGTACGGGACTCTAGTGGGAAAGCGTAGGTTGAGGTAGGAAGTGTGGGGGACCCCAATGGGAACGGGCGGGAGGCCCTACAAAATGTACGGGCCTCCAGTGGGAATGCGCAGGACGCCGTAGAAAGTGTGCATGACCATAGTGGGAGTGCGCAGGACGCCGTAAAAAGTGTGCATGACCATAGTGGGAGTGCGCAGGACGCCGTAGAAAGCGTGCGGGCTCCCAATGGGAGTGCGCAGGACGCCGTAGAAAGCGTGCGGGCTCCCAATGGGAGTGCGCAGGACGCTGCAGAAAATGTACGGGACTCTAGTGGGAAAGCGTAGGTTGTCGTAGGAAGGGTGTGGGACCCCAATGGGAATGCGCGGGACGCCGTAGAAAATGTACGGGCCTCCAGTGGGAATACGCAGGACGCCGTAGAAAGTGTGCATGACCATAGTGGGAGTGCGCAGGACGCCGTAGAAAGCGTGCGGGCTCCCAATGGGAGTGCGCAGGACGTCGTAGAAAGCGTGCGGCCTCCCAATGGGAGTGCGCAGGACGCCGTAGAAAATGTACGGGATTCTAGTGGGAAAGCGTAGGTTGTCGTAGGAAGGGTGTGGGACCCCAATGGGAATGCGCGGGACGCCGTAGAAAATGTACGGGCCTCCAGTGGGAGTGCGCAGGACGCCGTAGAAAGCGTGCGGGCTCCCAGTGGGAGTGCGCAGGACGCCGTAGAAAGTGTGCGGGCTCCCACTGAGAGTGCGCAGGACGCCGTAGAAAGCGTGCGGGCTCCCAATGGGAGTGCGCAGGACGCTGCAGAAAATGTGCGGGACTCTAGTGGGAAAGCGTAGGTTGTCGTAGGAAGTGTGTGGGACCCCAATGGGAATGCGCGGGACGCCGTAGAAAATGTACGGGCCTCCAGTGGAATGCGCAGGACGCCGTAGAAAGTGTGCGGGACCCCAGTGGGAGTGCGCAGGACGCCGTAGAAAGTGTGCGGGCTCCCAGTGGAGTGCGCAGGACGCCGTAGAAAGCGTGCGGGCTCCCAATGGGAGTGCGCTGGACGCCGTAGAAAGCGTGCGGGCTCCCAATGGGAGTGCGCAGGATGCTGCAGAAAATGTACGGGACTCTAGTGGGAAAGCGTAGGTTGTCGTAGGAAGTGTGTGGGACCCCAATGGGAATGCGCGGGACGCCGTAGAAAATGTACGGGCCCCCAGTGGGAGTGTGCAGGACGCCGTAGAAAGCGTGCGGGCTCCCAATGGGAGTGCGCAGGACGCCGTAGAAAGCGTGCGGGCTCCCAATGGGAGTGCGCAGGACGCCGTAGAAAGCGTGCGGGCTCCCAATGGGAGTGCGCGGGACGCTGCAGAAAATGTACGGGATTCTAGTGGGAAAGCGTAGGTTGTCGTAGGAAGGGTGTGGGACCCCAATGGGAATGCGCGGGACGCCGTAGAAAATGTACGGGCCTCCAGTGGGAGTGCGCAGGACGCCGTAGAAAGTGTGCATGACCCCAGTGGGAGTGCGCAGGACGCCGTAGAAAGCGTGCGGGCTTCCAGTGGGAGTGCGCAGGACGCCGTAGAAAGCGTGCGGGCTCCCAATGGGAGTGCGCAGGACGCTGCAGAAAATGTACGGGACTCTGAGTGGGAAAGCGTAGGTTGTCGTAGGAAGGGTGTGGGACCCCAATGGGAATGCGCGGGACGCCGTAGAAAATGTACGGGCCTCCAGTGGAGTGCGCAGGACGCCGTAGAAAGCGTGCGGGCTCCCAATGGGAGTGCGCAGGACGCCGTAGAAAGTGTGCATGACCATAGTGGGAGTGCGCAGGACGCCGTAGAATGCGTGCGGGCTCCCAATGGGAGTGCGCAGGACGCTGCAGAAAATGTACGGGGCTCTAGTGGGAAAGCGTAGGTTGACGTAGGAAGTGTGTGGGACCCCAATGGGAATGCGCGGGACGCTGTAGAAAATGTACGGGCCTCCAGTGGGAATGCGCAGGACGCCATAGAAAGTGGGCATGACCAGAGTGGGAGTGCGCAGGACGCCGTAGAAAATGTGCGGGACCCAGTGGGAATGCGCAGGACGCCGTAGAAAGCGTGCGGGCTTCCAATGGGAGTGCGCAGGACGTCGTAGAAAGCGTGCGGGCTCCCAATGGGAGTGCGCAGGACGCTGCAGAAAATGTACGGGATTCTAGTGGGAAAGCGTAGGTTGTCGTAGGAAGGGTGTGGGACCCCAATGGGAATGCGCGGGACGCCGTAGAAAATGTACGGGCCTCCAGTGGGAATACGCAGGACGCCGTAGAAAGTGTGCATGACCATAGTGGGAGTGCGCAGGACGCCGTAGAAAGCGTGCGGGCTCCCAATGGGAGTGCGCAGGACGTCGTAGAAAGCGTGCGGCCTCCCAATGGGAGTGCGCAGGACGCTGCAGAAAATGTACGGGATTCTAGTGGGAAAGCGTAGGTTGTCGTAGGAAGGGTGTGGGACCCCAATGGGAATGCGCGGGACGCCGTAGAAAATGTACGGGCCTCCAGTGGGAATGCGCAGGACGCCGTAGGAAGTGTGCATGACCATAGTGGGAGTGCGCAGGACGCCGTAGAAAGTGTGCATGACCATAGTGGGAGTGCGCAGGACGCCGTAGAATGCGTGCGGGCTCCCAATGGGAGTGCGCAGGACGCTGCAGAAAATGTACGGGACTCTAGTGGGAAAGCGTAGGTTGACGTAGGAAGTGTGTGGGACCCCAATGGGAATGCGCGGGACGCTGTAGAAAATGTACGGGCCTCCAGTGGGAATGCGCAGGACGCCGTAGAAAGTGTGCATGACCATAGTGGGAGTGCGCAGGACGCCGTAGAAAGTGTGCATGACCATAGTGGGAGTGCGCAGGACGCCGTAGAAAGCGTGCGGGCTTCCAATGGGAGTGCGCAGGACGTCGTAGAAAGCGTGCGGGCTCCCAATGGGAGTGCGCAGGACGCTGCAGAAAATGTACGGGATTCTAGTGGGAAAGCGTAGGTTGTCGTAGGAAGGGTGTGGGACCCCAATGGGAATGCGCGGGACGCCGTAGAAAATGTACGGGCCTCCAGTGGGAATACGCAGGACGCCGTAGAAAGTGTGCATGACCATAGTGGGAGTGCGCAGGACGCCGTAGAAAGTGTGCGACACCAAAGTGGAAGTGCGCATGAAGCAGCAAAACGTGTACGGGGTCTCAGTAGGAAAGCGAGGATAGTTTTTTATGGTTGAAGATCACAGTTTTTAGGAGTTATAGTCTACAGCAATGAATATAGGACCTGGTGAGATAGCGGACTCTTCGTAACATACTGTAGTCTGATTGAGCTATCACTCATTTTTTCGAAATAAGTGAGATTGGTCGGTGAGTTTTCATTTCTACTCTCACATTTTCGCCTGTTTTCATTGCTTCCACAGATGTAGTCGTATCGGTGAAAACACAGACTCACCGATCTATCACCGCTATTTCGGAAAAATGAGTAATACCACTAACAAACCACCGTATGTTAGGACGAGTCCGCAACCTCACGAGGTCTTAGGCCCCGGTCAGAGTTGGATGAGCCGACGCCTCCAGACCGGTCGATACACACAGAATGCATTGGAAATGGGATGCAAAAATCACTCGGTGTATCCCCGCACCCCCCCAACACCCCCAACACCCACCCGGTCGATACGTATGAACAACATGGTGAGGTGAAGCTGAGAAAATCACTCGGTGTATCCCCTGCTCCCCCCCGCACCCCTCTAACACCCCCCGCACCCCCGGTCGATACGTATGTTTAAAATGATGGAGTGAGGTTGAGGAAATCACTCAATGTATCCGACGCGGTCGATATCCATGCAATACGTGGATGAGAAAATCACCGGGTGGGCGGGTCGAAGATAAAACATTGTGCATCACTAGAAAGCCAACCTTACTGCTACCTCCGTTACTTCACCATACTCTCCTTCACTATTTCTCTGAACAGGTGCAATCCTGTTGGCCACGTAATCATCGTCATATCTTAGTTGGATGCATCGAGTGATTTTCTCAACCTCACTCCATCATTTTAAACATACGTATCGACCGGGTGGTGTTGGGGTGTTGGGGGTGTGGGGGTGTTGGGGGTGCGGGGGATGCAGATGCAAATAGCACCAACTATGACCAACTAATATCAGAAATTAACAAACCTAAAATATAACAATTTCAAGATCAAAAATTACAAATATCAATATTATAACAAAAAATGAATACTAAATGAATTCTGAATCTTTCCAACACTAACAAAACCACTTTCAAAAAAGCTCCAATTTTAACAATTGGTGCTATTTGCATCTGTATCCCCCCTGCCTCCCAACACCCCCTGCACCCCCCCAACACCCCCCTGCCGCACCCCCAACACCCCCCAACACCCACCCGGTCGATACGTATGTTTAAAATGATGGAGTGAGGTTGAGAAAAATCACTCGGTGCATCCAACTAGATATGAAGATGATTACGTGGCCAGCAGGATTGCACCTGTTCAGAGAAATAGTGAAGGAGAGTATGGTGAAGTAACGGAGGTAGCAGTAAGGTTAGCTTTCCAGTGATACGCATTGTTTTATCTTCGACCCGCCCACCCGGTGATTTTCTCATCCACGTAAAGAATGGATATCGACCGCGTCGGATACACCGAGTGATTTTCTCAACTTCACTCCATCATTTTAAACATACGTATCGACCGGGGTGCGGGGATACAGCGAGTGATTTTTCTCAGCTTCACCTCACCATGTTGTTCATACGTATCGACCGGGTGGGTGTTGGGGGTGCGGGGGATACACCGAGTGATTTTTGCATCCCATTTCCAATGCATTCTGTGTGTATCGACCGGGCTGGAGACGTCGGCTCATCCAACTATGACCGGGGCCTTACTTCCATTGCTGTAGACTATATGGTTCTCAGACCACACCGATTGGTACCGATTTCATTATTTACGGAAGGCACAAGCTGTCATAAGGGGTTTCGCCTCTCCAAAATGGGAATCGCTAAACAAAAATCAGGTCAAAAAGGGAACCTTTGGGAAAAATACATGAAATTTCTAAAAGTTTAGCTTCCTGGCAAAAGTAATGATTTGGCAATATTATAATTTCAAGAAATCAAGGAGCTGAAAAAATAAAAAAAAAACGTCTTGAAATATCTTTAAAAATGATTTGGCGCAAAATAAGCACAAGTAATGAAAAACTAGGAAATGTAGTGAAATGATTAAAATTGGATTTGGCGGTCAGTCATAGGCCAACTTTCTATAAGTAATGAGAGACGAGGTATAGGATCTCCGTTAAACTTATCAAAGCTGAATCAAGCGCGCAACGGAAACCGTAAAACATTTCATTGAAGCTGTAATACGGAAATCAGGGTGGGTCAAGCTATGTATAGTCTACAGCAATGTTAGTAGGACCTGGTGAGGTTGCGTACTCGTCATAACATACGGTAGTTTGTTCGTGTTATCACTCATTTTTCCGAGACAGTTGCGATAGATCGGTGAGTCTGTGTTTTCACCGATATGACTACACCTGCGGAAGCAATGAAAACAGGTGAAAATTCGAAAGTGGAAACATAAACCCACCGACCAATCTCAGTTATTTCGAACAAATGAGTGATAACACAATCAGATTACAGTATGTTTGGAAGAGTCCGCAACCTCACCAGGTCCTACTTCCATTGCTGTAGACTATAAACGTAGCGCTCAAATCCGATGCGCGCTTGATTTAGCTTTGATAAGTTTAACGGAGAAGCTTGTAAAATCCTATACCTCGTCTCTCATTACTTATAAAAAGTTGGCCTATGACTGACCGCCAAATCCAATTTTAATCATTTCATTACATTTCCCAGTTTTTTCATTACTTGTGGTTATTTTGCGCCAAATCATTTTTAAAGATATTTCAAGACGTTTTTTTTTATTTTTTCAGCTTCTTGATTTCTTGAAATTATAATATTGCCAAATCATTACTTTTGCCAGGAAGCTAAACTTTTAGAAATGTGTATATAAATCTTGCTGTAATCCTTGAGTTGAAGCGCGATTTGAATGTCCATTGATTTTCTAACTAAATTTGGGATTGCTTGCGGAAATAGTTTGATTTCGTTAGTTGTAAGCCGTTTCACGGAACGCCCAAGAAGCCCGATAGTCGTTAGTCGTACTTGCGCACATCCCTGATCCCCGCGCGCTTTCCGAGCAAATTACACGTGCGGTAGCGTATTTTTCTGCTTGCTGAGCAAACATATGTGCTCTATTTAGGCGCCTTTTTAGAATATTATTCCTGTTTTCGTTCACTTATTTTTTGGCATTTTTACATATCAATAGAGCGGAAAAAAAGAATGGTAATCTATGAAGCGGCTGTCTCTCTCATGTTTTTAATGAGCATACATACTGTCGTTCTCGGTGTCAAATTCCGGTCCGCATTTGCGGACAACGGCTGTTGCATCACACAATAGTAGGATGAGAATCATGCTGGAGCCATTTGATCCTGTTACGTTTCACCTTTCTCCCAGCACGATTATCATTGTGTCGCGGGATGCAACGGCCGTAGTCGGCAATTGCGGACCAGAATTTGGTTCTGAGAACGAAAGTACACAAATGAAAAAAGCCTTTCAAATCGAGAACAAACGAGTTCGAATTTAAACTTGTTACTGGTTCATAATTTCTATTCTTCCTCAGATTAAATGTGTGGCGTTTTTTTTTTCATACCAATTTCCCGCTTCATGGATGATATATGAATGTGGAGTCGGGAATTCCTTAGTCTGAGTGTTTCCGGAAGCAGCTATAGTCTACAGCAATGGAAGTAGGTTCTGGTGAGGTTGCGGACTCGTCTTAACCTACGGTAGTTTGATAGTGGTATCACTCATTTTTCCGAAACAGATGTGACCGATCTGTAAGTCTGTGCTTTCACCGATATGACTATCTACATCCGTGGAAGCAAAGAAAACAGGTGAAAATGTGAGGGTGGAAACAAAAACTCACTGGCAATTCTCGGTTGTTTCGAAAAAATGAGTGATAACACAATCAGACTACAGTATGTTAGGAAGAGTCCGCATTCTCAACAGGTTCTACTTCCATTCCTGTAGACTATACATTCTCGAAATTTTGACGGGAATATTCTGGTGTACAAGTTTGCGTTCTGTACTTAGATCTTTGCAAGATAACGGTAAGCCACGGTACCTACATATGCGGCAGAATGAAAGTCGACATTTGAGATTTGGCGCAAACCTTGTCAATTGGGGTTCCTTGAGGTGCTGATCACCAATCAGATGCCTTTTTCTTCGAGATCACAAGGATTCGGAGGGTTAATGGCCATTCGCTTTCCATGTCCTGCCGTGATCTCCTGAAAGTCGGAAAGCAGACAAGGGATTTGTGATCAGCACCCAACAAAAGCCCCTCTGTACAAGCAATAAATATTAACTCAAATAAAGGACTCTCACTAAATTTCACACAACCAACGTATTTTTCCGTTAAACTGAAAAAAAAACACCTGACACTTCCTTTCAGCACCACAAATGACGCAAGTGTCAATAATGCCCATTTGTAGATTTTCGAATTTTCTCGATATTCTTAGTTCCAAGCTTCCCACCAGGGAAAATTTTGGCCGCTAAACGCCTCTCACAATTTTCGGAATACCAAGCCAGATTTAGCTCGAAATTTCCCTACGGGGCTTACTAGGGAGCCTCGCATGGTGTTCCCCCGGATCAGAAAGCTGATGAATGTTTTTTAGTCAACTCTGGCACGCTCTCTTCGAATCTGAACTTGGATTTTGCTACGGGCATCTGCGAAAAATGTTATAGCTTGTCAAAATTCGTATTTCCTGCAGCTGAGCTTAACGTGACGCTTGTATGTAGTTCTTGGATGAATTTGGCTAAAAAGTTGAAAGAAGGGATATTTGACGTACTAAGCTTGAATTCTGAGTCGGTTTAATAATTTTCGAAAGAATAAACTGGGAATCCAGCAGTTACAGATTTGAAAAGGCTAGAAGCCTCAATTTTTTTCTTAGGCGCCTTTTTTCTATCAACAACGCGCATTAGTGATACCTACCGTAATCTACCAAAATCTGTAGAAAATTGGCAAAGGGACCTCAGATTCGTGTTGAGCTAATCAAATTACCCCCAGAGAATGATTTTGAGACACATCAATAGAAGAAATTCGGAAATCTCGAAAGTGTGTTCTGCCCTCAAAATTTCCCCCCGCTGGGATCCTTCGGGCGAATTAGGCCGAAAACCTCGGAAAATCGACAAAAAAACTTCAGATTCGTGATCAGCGCGCGAAAAAAAAAGCCTGGGAGAATTTTAGGTCAAATCTGGAACTTTTATAAATAACCGCCCAAGCAAAAATCTTTCAAGTCCAAGACGCTGTTAGTCTGCGCAAAGTTTTGGAAATGGGCTCCTCCCAAACTTTGCTCAGAGAGGTAGTTTTGGGCGCTGAACACAATTGTGAGATCAGTTTCCGGATTTTTTGAAGACTTATGCGCCTTTTCAAAGGTACAAAAAGCGCAAAAATCGACCGTTTTGTGCTTATAGCTTCTCGAAACCTGCGGCTCGGAACGGGGTACTGCGCAGTTTTACTATATATGCCCAAGAGATACTAGCAATACTATTCTTTCCCGCAGGTCCGATATACGCTTTGTACACTTCCCTTGTTAGTGGTTGTAGATGCGCGAGGATGCACTGCGGTTTTTTGCGTGTCGAACGAAATACTTCGCAGAATACGGTCGCGTCGCGGCAATCAAACAATACCGCCCGCGCCTTTGGGGGAAAAACTGAGTTTTCGTCGCATTTTTTTCTCCGCGAATCGCCGCTTTGTCAGAGCCTCGTTCAAAGTGGTCCGTTGGTATTGCTAGGGGCTTATTCAGAATCAGCATCGAGAACTCTCCATCTTATGCTTACAAATGTCTTACCCTGCAATCAAGGCATATAGGGTTAACAGAATCAATCGAGTGCACGAAAAGTTAATGGACTAGTCATGTACAAGTATGCAAGGCCAATTTCTGACACTGGTCAAAGTGAAAACTATGTTTTTTCGTCGCTTTGACGTCTAGCCTATTTCTAACGGTCTGTAATCGCCGCTACGCAACCGCTCACAACGAATGGCGACGAACAGGTCGCTATCAATGCAAATATCTTCAATGAAGGGTAACACTATTGCTCACACAAACACTAAACAGTCGTTGCATGTTTTTTTGCCATAGAATAGTTACCTAATGTCGGACTGTGCCTGCAGGCTGAACCTGCGCACTGATGGGAACTGTGTTCGATGATTGGATGGGAAGGGAGCCGTCCTCCGATTTTCGGTCATAAATACGAGATATAGGATTTCTATAGAACGGTGCTGGGACCTCTCAGTGGGTGGAACATCCACTTTGGTGCTAATTTCTTCCGACCATCTCCCTCATTATGGGTACAAGCTCCAAACCACGAGCGCGCTCGGCTCGCGACGCTGGGCAAAGAACAGCGCGAAATCAGTGCAGAGCTCCGTTTCGCCACCATGGAATATATCTCCTATGACATCATATAGCGCGATACGGCAGATTCTGCACAAAAAAAATCGAGGAGCTCAAGATTTCCTCGGTTTTTCATATCGCTTCTTTCTCCAGCGAAACAGGCAAAAAAAGGAAAATTGGAAAACACACACCCTCGAGCATTAAGCTTTCATTCATGTGTTCATTTATGTATACCCTCTATAAAACGTCGTAATTCACATCATTCGAGGCGCGAGCGGCGCGCGCGACGCCTGTGCCTCCATCTGCCCTCCGCTCTCTCACTGTCTCTAACCTCCGCTCCGCACCACACGCGTAGGAACCATGTGAATTTCGCCGTTCTATAACCTGTATATAACGTCGGCATGGATCCTGAAGAGACTTCGCGTTATGGTTGAAGGTTGGCGCAAACTCGGTGCCATATGCTATAGTATAGGTGCATCGAGTTTGCGCCAACCTCCAATGGGGAACGCAAAGTCTCTTCAGGATCCATGCCGATGTTAGGTCTACAGTTCAAGCTATGGTTTGCGTATCACATATAGTCTGACACATGGACTAGGCGGCTGGCCCCGCAGTGTTGGCGGCATCACCGGTCAACGGCTTTCGATGGCGCGCGACGATCTGCCGTCGCACCTCGTCCATTCACCAGACCTCTAGATTCTCTATCGAACATGGCCATGATTGTTTTGTAAAACATACATCTCTTCATGCCTTCCTGCTTTTTATTATTCATTGAGGCCTTTTTGCTGATTCAACTGTGCTTACTTATTTTCAAAATCTTGGTTTTTGACGACTAACGATTAAAGACTAACGAGGGTTTTGGATCGTTGAACGACTAACGAATTACAAAATTTCTATTTCGCACATCCCTGGCGGGGATGCATGTTCGCGTCGTTTTTTGAAAATGAACTTCAAAATCAATCTTTTTGGTCCTAAAAGGTTTTAGAGATTGCTGTGAAGAAGGATATTCCACAACATATGTAATGCTCGCTCAGGCTCAGATTCAAGTCAAACGGTTCGGAATAAGATTTCGAGACGACGATTTCTTTGCTTTTGCTAGAGGACCGACCGAGAGACTGCGTTTTCAGAAATGGAGCCACCTCCACGGGTCTATAATATCATGAACACACTCTTTTGAGGTCTCAGACTTTGCGAATCACCTTTACATGGTTAAATCTCAAAGTTGTTTTTCTGCATTGACGAATGTTTCCATACCGGTAACAACTCTATCCTCTATAATCTCATACGATGGTAATCCCCACAATTTTAAAGTTATATAAAGCATTGCATCCTCCTCCTGAAAACTGTAATTGCCAATACCCTAGATAGAGGCTTTAGCGAAATCCGATCCTATTTCAGCACGTTGTGAGTCTGAGAAGGGTTACGTCATAAGACTGGGTCTCGACTGGAATAGAGGGGTAGGAGGAGACACGTGATTGTGGAACAGACAGCCACAACTCCGCCATAACACTGTCCGCAGCTGTCGAAATCATCCGTTTTTCGTACTTTTGAGCCTCTCGTATCTGTCTGGGCTTTGGAAATGGCGGGCAACTCATCCCCGCGCCGATTTCAAATCAACGTAAAATGGTATCTTAAATAGGGCCCCCCCTATCCTTCGGAGTACTAAAAGCTCCTAAGAACTTTCGCACCCACGTTAGAGTTTGGGGGTGATATGGCTAGTTGGGTTTTCGGTACTATTGAATTGCGGGCTCATGTCTTTTTTATCGTAATGGCGCTTCAAGACAGTGAGCGAATTTGATTAACTGAATCCCTGAAAATAGCATCGGCCGCAAGTTTCCTCACCTTCAAGAATCTTTTGAGTTGGGAGGCCCAGGGAGTGAATTTCCAAACAAAAAAAAACAAGCATGTTTCCAAATTTGGGAGAGCACTGGGTTTTCCGCGCCCACGGGCTAGGTGGGTATTCTATCATATCCATGTTCCTTTCTCGTGTTCAATAGTGTGGTTCCTTGATTGGGCCCAACATTCAAGAAATCTGGTTAAGTCAGATTATTCGCCCCAAAAACGAGGGTAAAGGACACCTGAAAATTTAGTGGTTTGTCTGGTAAAGAGCATGCAAAATATCCTTTACGGGTTCCCATTATAGACTTCGGAATTTTTTTATACAAATTACAATCCTTTAAACTGTGCCTTTCTCTAGGTTTCCGCATAGGTCCAGGAAGTAAAGTTCTTACTACATAAAAACACTTTTATGGGCTATCAGGCTACTGAGAAATTGATTACCATAATCAGGTTTGGGTTTTTTTGCCCCATCAACATATGCACATTTTAATTTTTCGGGGGATCACTCTTATGTGTAGTTAGCTCCGGGCGAGATTGAACCAGCATATTCCCTTTGGAGGGAGCGCCTTATCGCACTGCATCACCGAAGCCCCAGCGCCGCTCTCACTCAACTGCTCGGTAAATCTTATCGAAGCAACTCAACAGCAAATCAACTTAACACCTTGTGTAAACATACCTTAATGTGCAATGCGACGTGAAACTGCAGCTACGGCAAAAGAAAAACTCCTGAAAATCGTGTAAGATCACTCTTACAATTAGAGTCGACCCATGCTCAAATGGCCTGGAATGGTCATCCTATTGCCGAAAAGAATAGTTATAGACCCTGAAGAAATCACGACCAATTATTCATATTCAAAGGTGGTATAGGTACGGTCAAAAGAACAGTGTGCAAGTGGTATGCATTTGGTAATGCAAAGCATTCTTGTGCTCCATAGTTTTTGACTTTCTGGAAGTGATTGAAATTACCACAAGAAATTCTGTTAATGTAAATGAAATTGAAAGATTTTGACAACTTGCCCTTGTTTTTTTTTGAATTGAAAAAAGAACGGCTTGTGCCGGAAAAGAGGATGAACAATACCCACCCTAAGTTTTGGCAAAAAGACGAAAAAAGCGCGGAAAATCGCTTTTTTCGTCTTTTGATCATAACTCGCTTCAAAGTGGACGATTTTCGAATTTAAAGACATTTTTGAAATCAGCATTGATCCCTCTTTCTTTTTGATCGATACGTGGCTTACTCTGAAGCAATGCATATAGGGTTGACACAATCAATCGAGTGGGTAGTATAAGCTGCAGAAATGTGTGTGACTGGGTCTACTCTGGTTTATTCGAATTTTCGATTCAGTTTTTTCATTTTACAATTTGTATTTTTATTTCTTTAAAAATTTGATTTCACATTCCCTCTAGGTATTATTTATTAGCTATTCATTCATTTACTTGCTTGAAACTTTTTGGTTCTTAACTATTTTGGTTTAATATTTGTATTTATTACTCATTTCAACTTTCTTTGTTGGATTTTTTTATATGAAGTCTCCATGTAATTTGAATACTTTTATAATTCAGCTTGATTAATATAACTATCGCTCTATCTGAAAAATGGTTTTGCTAACAAGGATAAAATATTATTCGGATATGAATCGTTTCAACTTTGACTTCAGACGAACAATTCATAACACTAAAATCTTCTAGAGTCAAGTTTGTGAGAACAGTTATTTTTTGAATCTTACGCGCATTTAGAGAAAATCGGAACAGGTACTAGCTTTATGGGTGGTCCTTTCCTGGGATACTACTCCCGTTCTCGTTCTGTGCTGTCGGTGAGTGAATCTTTAGTCCCAGACCATACAGAAGCCAACGCTCGCGGGTGATTTTTATGAAATTGAGAAAATGAAAATTCCATATTCCGATCCTTCTCCTCGTATTCAATTATTTCTGTCCGCATTTGTCGAAGAGCAGTTAGTTGGTTGAGTCCCACCTTTCGCTTGGTGGAGTCATCAGTGCGGTGATGCGCCGCGGCCGCGAGCGATGGCTTCTGGATGGTCTGCGACTAAGGATTCACTCACCGATAGCACAGTACGAGAACGGGAGTGGTATCCCAGGAAAGGACCACCCATAAAGCTAGTTCCTGTTCCGATTTTCTCTAAATGCGCGTAATATCTTGACCATCACACAGTTAAATGCTTTCTTATCCGAACCCTCCGAAGCTGTCAGAAAAACAGCCCCCCATACCGTTAACTACTTTTTATCCCGTCCCCATACACCAACATTGCAGAAGCCACCCGTTATGCTTTCGAAACACTTATTTTCCAAGGTCCACACTATACTTGTTCCAAATAAAATTCATTTCGAATATCCGACTTTTCGACTATAGTCGGATATCGTACTTTTCGAATATCCGACATTTCGACTATAGTCGGATATCGCACTTTTTCGAATATTCGACTTTTCGACTTTAGTCGGATATCGCACTTTTTCGAATGTTCGACTTTTCGACTATAGTCGGATATCGCACTTTTTCGAATATTCGAATTTTCGACTGTAGTCGGATATCGCCCTTTTCGATTATAGTCGGATATCGCACTTTTTCGAATATTCGACTTTTCGACTTTAGTCGGATATCGCACTTTTTCTAATATTCGACTTTTCGACTATAGTCGGATATCCCCCTTTTCCATTATAGTCGGATATCGAACTTTTTCGAAGATTCGACTTTTCGACTTTAGTCGGATATCGCCCTTTTCGATTATAGTCGGACATCGCACTTTTTCGAATATTCGACTTTTCGACTATAGTCGGATATGAGACTTTTTCGAATATTCGACTTTTCGAATAAAAAGTCGACTTTTTTATCCGACTATGAAAATAATTGAAGTGCAAGTAACTTTTTCACATGAAAACACGTCGATTTCTCACTCCATCCACTCGCGGGCGTTCTGACAGATCAAAGCATCACTTTTCAAACCAAAATCAGACCGATACTCAGCCACGCTGACGGTTGTTCAGCGGGGTAAAAAGGCTTGTCGGTGCGACGGCGGGAGCCAAAATGGGGAGGGGTCGAATTGCCGGTTGTACCGCAGATAGGGAGAAATTCGATTCACGGAGACGGTTATTTGGCGGTGGAAAAGGGGCTGACGGTGCAACGGCGGGGACGTGCTCTACCGTCAAATATGTGACACGTTCCGCAACTCGGACCAAAAAAGATGGGTAGCCGACATCAACATGTTTAGACAAAAGTATTAACATTGATAGGGGTATAAAAGGCTCCTCATCTCACCGTGAGCCTCAGTCAGCTTTTCGGAGCCGGACCTGGAAGCTGACCTCGAGTCACCTTCCTCGAGTCACCTCGAGTCACCTTCCGGAAGATCCACAGGATACCGGAGGATCATTTTTGTCTCCGAGGGGAGGGGGCTCCCCACTGCTCGGGGGGGGAGGTGGTACCCAACTGTATGGCCATCTCCTCATGGTCCGCAGTAGGGTGCACCCCACCGTGGACCGTGGGATCACCTCTTTTGTGGGGACCCCAATTTTTTTTTCGCTTTCCAATACATCCCGGGAATACCCAGGATGTATTGGAAAGCGCGTGACCGGAAATCTGGTTCGGTTGTACCGCGGTGTGATATCGGTTGAATGGCGGTGGAAGATCGGTTGTCCAGCAGATGCCCCAGCCGATCAACCGACGTTCCCCCGCCGAGTAACCGCCCATGAGTCTGTGCGGTTATACGGAGGAACAGTATCGGTTATACGCTGGATGATTAGGGAGGGGCACCCGACAATCCCCCGCGGAATAACCGCTCCCATGCTTGAGTATGGCTGCTTGGCGGATGTTTAGGCGTGCCTTATAGTATTTGTCACAGGTTTTTTGGTAAGAGCTTATATCTGGTTTCCGTTTTTTCGAGTTTCCGTAGCTATATGCTGCTAGCGTGCTATATTCTTCAATTTAGATGTGAAAAAGGCAGTCTGCAATGAATAAGTGTGCCCAAATGGAAATGGCGGCCCACGCGGCCGGCGTGGCTGGCAGGCGGCCGTCGCATGTGCCGCCCTCGGACGAGTGTTGGATTTCAACGACGACCGTCCCCTCTCCCACCGTCTGCAGAGCAGATTGATCGGCGCAGTGCTTGCTGCCAGCCGGCGCCGGCCCCGTTCGTAGTCGATGGCGGTGGGGACTTTTCGCATGCTTCGTCCGAGAGCGGCGAACGCGACGGCCGCTCTGCCAAGCACGCCGGCCGCATGGGCCGCCAATTTCATTCGGACGCACCTTACGTTCGCCGATCAGTCAGAGCTGTCCGATTTTTCTTGTAAAGAAATTATGTTGATTCTATATGTAACCTTGTTTTTGAAGTTGATTTATTGCGGTAGAGAGCCTATCACATTTTGATTTGCTATGAAATGTCACATATTCAGAGTTCTCCTACCGTGGAGACAAGAGCATCTACAATTTGGGAAAACGTAAAAACATAGAAGTTTCAAAAAAGTTGCTAGAAATTATTCTTCCTGGGAGAATCTGCTCTCTGCCGACGGGTCGCGAAATGCCTCACACGAGTACATTAGGATTCCCGGGGCTTTGGAGGTATCTCGTCTAATTTATCGCGAGAATTTACATAAACTACGGACACATTAGCCCCAGTTGGTGGAATTTTAGCTACGTCACCTTCAAGAACTACGGAAATTTTCGCCGAGAATGCGGAAAATGGTGGAAGATTTCGCCTTGATCGATCCACCCTTGTCCTGATCAGTACTATAGGCGATCTCCGCTGCGATCGACCGCACTGCCGTTTCTTCCCACGGCCTGCAGCGTCCCCGCGGTCAAATGTATCGTTGGCACGGTCTTCCAGAGAGCAGTTCGGGGTCACCCTCCACAATCAGCCACAGAGTATCGAGTAATCGATTCGCGAGAGGACTGGACCAGCACTACGAACGGCATCCATGAGTTCAGCGTAGCCAACGCGGGATGAGATCGCTGTTCAACACAGGCTGTCGCTAATCCCATAACATGGCTGAGCAGGCCGTTGCGGCCGGTGACCAAATTTTACGACCCCTCTGTGGGACCAAAATTTTTCCAACCCTTCTTGGGATGAAAAAATTTCACGACCAAAATCGTGGCCCCTATAATTAGTACTAAATCTCTTTAATTTGACATCTTGAAGTCTACATAACTCGCTACCTTCGCAGAATTATTCCTTTAAGCCAATCCTCGTTGGGACCGACGTTGAGCCACAGATACAACCCGGGGGTTACCGACGCAACGGTTATTTTTCATGGATAAAATTTTAAAAAAAAATTTACTTACCAGTTACTAACTACGCGACTTACTACTCCTACCTCATTCTACCTTTCCAAGTGGTTGGAAGCTAAACGCCATTTTTTCCGAAAATTTTACGAGCCGACTCCCTCAGTTTTTCCTGTTTGTTCAAAATTACCGGAATTTTTACGACCTCCCCGTTGCGACCTGTCGCAAGCCTGCCCAACCCTGACTCCATAAATTCTCGCAACAATTAAGGCGAGAATTCAAGAGCTTAGCGACAGCGAGATCGAAATCGAGAATTTTGCCTATGTTTTTGCTTGGAGTATGCTTAGAGCTTGCACCCTTATACCTTGATGATGCAGTATAAGCGGGCTTTAGCGAGCGTCGCGAGGACCCGAAAATCCCTGCACTACGGAATTAGGGAGCGTAATAGGCCGCTCCCTTGAAGGCATTTTGCTACCCACGGGCAGAGTTTTGAGCTGTTGAATACGAAAGGAAAACTAGACAGACGCACAGAAGGGTGCCAACAACGATCCATCGGTCGCACGAAATTATGTATGGTGCCTCTATAGTCTGGACACGCACCGTAGTCGTCCAACAAATAGCGGAAGTCTGTCAGCAACATCAATAAGGTTTCTTGAAAATCGCTCCCATCTGACCTACACCCACAAAGTTTCTTCCAAAAGCAAATATAAATAAAAATTGTGTTTAAATAATAACTAAAATCAAATACAGATTCCCGGATGAGCGTAATTATTTTCGAGGTTGACAAGCAGCTTTTTTTTAGTGAGGTTGTAAGATCCGACTTTGCGACAATAGTCGGATTTTGAACTATTCGAATATCCGACGTTTCGACTGTAGTCGGATATAACCTTCTCGAATATTCGACTTTTCGACTGTAGTCGGATATCGCCCTTTTTCGAATATTCGACTTTTCGACTATAGTCGGATATCGCACTTTTTCGAATATTCGACTTTTCGACTATAGTCGGATATCGCACTTTTTCGAATATTCGACTTTTCGACTGTAGTCGGATATCGCCCTTTTTCGAATATTCGACTTTTCGACTGTAGTCGGATATCGCACTTTTTCGAATATTTGACTTTTCGACTATAGTCGGATATAGTACTTTTTCGAATATCCGACTTTTCGAATAAAAAGTCGACTTTTTTATCCGACTTAAACAGTCGGATATTCATCCGATTATTCGATTCGGAACAAGTATAGTCCACACCTTCCACCGCTGTCTCTCTTGCCCATCTTCGCTGCTACTCAATCCCTTTCGGGAACTGTCTTCGAGCGAGGAGTGGCGTTAGACCGTCGAGAGGAGCAGAGAGATAGTGTGGAAGTAGTGGAGGCGCAGGAAGCTGAAGGGGACCATTGCCAGGGCGGAGCTCATCCAAAACAAGGCAGGATCAAAAATAAATCTTGACTGTTTCCCAGGTATGGAGACAGTTTCGAAATTCACAATACGACTAGAATCGATTCTTGATGTTTTTCAGGTTGAAGTTTCATCGGCTTCGTGGAAGGGCGAAATATGTCATAACTTCTTCAAAAAATAACTGTTCTCACAAACTTGACTCTAGAAGATTTTAGTGTGATGAATTGTTCGTCTGAAGTCAAAGTTGAAACGATTCATATCCGAATAATATTTTATCGTTGTTAGCAAAACCATTTTTCAGGTACAGCGATAGTTATATTAATCAAACTGAATTATAAAAGTATTCAAATTACAGTGAAACTCCATATAAAAAATCCAATAAAGAAAGTTGAAATGAGTAAGAAATACAAATATTAAACCAAAATAGTTGAAAACCAAAAAGTTTCAAGCAAGTAAATGAATGAATAGCTAATAAATAATACCTAGAGGAAATGTGAGATTAAATTTTTAAAGAAATAAAAATACAAATTGTAAAATGAAAAAAAACTGAATCGAAAATTCGAATAAACTAGAGTAGACCCAGTCACACATTTCTGCAGCTCACACTCACCCACTCGATTGATTGTGTCAACCCTATATGCATTGTTTCATAGTAAGTCACGTATCGATCAAAAAGAAAGAGGGATCAATGCAGATTCTAAAAATGTCTTTAAATTTGAAAATCGTCCACTTTGAAGCGAGTTATGATCAAAAGACGAAAAAAGCGATTTTCCGCGCTTTTTTCGCCTTTTTGCCAAAACTTAGGGTGGGTATTGTAGGTCGTGATCGCAATTATCAAAGGTGGCGTTTCAAATATGGTGACAAAGCTGCTACCTCTGTCGTGTATATGCGAGTTCCTATACTTCGTATGTTCTTTTTTATAGAGCCTCACACTAGAAATACATCACTTTACGGAACGTCAAGTCGTTTTCGAAATTAATTGTGAGCAAAATCCGACGAGTCAGACAACTTTCTGATGTATCGTCTGTAAAGGAACCGAACTAGCAACTCTGAGCCTTCGATTCAGACGATAAAATCGATAGAATTTTGGAGCGTGTATGCTGCGTTTAAGGCACAGTCCAACCTCAGGGGTAAAATTTGATATTATAGTCCGCCCACCGTGAATAGCAACCCTGCCAAGCGCGAGGTCTCATATTGCTCAAATAAGTGAGAAACTACGGGGAAAAAGTCGGCCCCGCCCACAATACCCCAAAAGCCTAACCGAGCACGCCGCACCGGAAAGAGTACCAAGAGCTCTGCTACTGTACATTTTGCCTTTGAGCATCACCACACAAATCAATTTTTCCGTTTGCAAAGATTTTGGTTCCCTATTCAGGACGGAACGCTTGATTAAGCTTTAGGGTATTGGGGTCGGGGCCGACTTTTTCCTCGTACTTTCTCACTTATTTGTACCGAATTGAGATCTCGCGCTTGGCAGGGTTGCTATACTCATAATATCAAATTTTACCCCTTAGTTTGGACTGTGATTTTAAGCAACTGCTTGAAATGCCAAATAAAACAACAAAACAAGCAATTATAGAAATCTAGTTAAAATCAGTGTTTACGATAATCGATTTTGAGACTAATTGCTGATTCGATTGTTTGGCCCCCGGGTAGAACTGCAATGACGAAGAAATCGAGAAAAACGCACCAGAAGGGCACCAAATCCTTTACTCTCACTGAAATTTTCGTTGTGACAATGGAATCTTTTGTGGAAACGTCTTTTGCAATTCTATACTCTGCGTTGCTCCATTCTTTCCTTCGAACCCTAACTGATACTGTTTGGCCTAAAATATTCTTCCATTTTTGATTAGCCCCAGTTTTTACCGGTGACAACCACCGTGAAAATGTTCATTCAATGGGGCAACTACTCCATGCCAGAGAATAATGTCACTGAAATAAGACGTTTTAGGCATCCTTCATAACCTTCACCGCAAGCAGGGCACGCGCGGAAGGCGCGGTGGAATATGAAAGTTCTTACTGCGCGGCACGCGCAGTAAGAACTTTTAAGGGCTTTGCAGAGTTGCAGCGACCAGCGGCACGCCGCCGAGCGAGAGCTTTGGGGCGTGGTCGAAACCCGACGCGGCGATGAGCACAAAGACCTCGCAGAGTTGCAGCGACGTTGTCGTCAGCATCGCATTCTACCATTGCGTACGATCTAATTCATTAGACGGTGCATCTCGCTATAAACAGTTTTTGTTGGTCTCATATGATTCGAAACTTGAGTAAAGGTCTACCAGCAACTTCCACAAAATATTGTGATAAAAAAAGAGAAATAAAGTTTGCAACCAGTAGAGTGATGCCTTAATGAATAGTTGTCGAGATAATAAAATCAGTGGACGGTTTGTGGCGATCGCTTTGAAAACAGTGGTACTAGACGACATTGTAATAAAAAATACTAAATAAAACTGGAAACAAAGCCAATTCGAAACGAAACTGCGAATTTGGACAATTTGAAGTATGCTCCAATGATTTTCCGTTCAATTTGTGCTAAAATAGAAAAAAAGGTCTTCAGAGGGTTGAATTCATGAAGGAGCAAAAAAAAGAAGCTCGAATCGATCGTCGGCGGCGCTCGTCGCCAGCGATGGAAATGGTCGAGACCATTCCCCGCCGCCGCTCGGTGACGGCGTCGCTCCGGGAGTCGCTGTTGTCGCGGCGGCGGAAACACTCTGCGAGGTAACCACGTCGCTGCTGCCGCACGACACGCCGCCGCCATCGCCCGCTGCGTGGCGCCCCCCATTCTCCAGCCGCAGCGAGACTCGCCGCGGTGCAACTCTGCAGAGCCCTTTATAGTCCACCTGCGCTGCCATAGCGGCGAAGCCCAAACCGCGGTTTTGGTTTTACCGTCTCAATCAATACTTGGCTTCTCGATTTGAGTCCACTCCAACATAATGAATTCAGCGACTGTCCTTCGCTACCGCATACGTAAAGACAAGCCAGGAATTTCTGTACATGTCACAGTTAAGGCCTGACTTACACCCTCACCGCCATGGCGGTGCCGCCGGAAATTTCATAGCGGCTCTCCGCACGTGCCGCGCGGTGAAAAGTTTCATAGTCCACCGGTCGTCCCGCGCGTAACGCGTATGCCGCGTTTGCGGTGAGGACTATGAAAGACGCCTTAGTGCTTTTCTCGCTGTTTCTTCGTAATTTTGGTAAGACTTGGTTGGCAACGCATTGCTGTGAGTGGAAAACTCGGGAACGAAAATCTCGGAAACACTGCTATGAATTGGGGGCGGGCTGAGACCCAGCAATAGCTTGTTTCTGAGCGTTTCTTCTCCGATTTTCACTTATTTCCACTTCTGTGACTGCCAGACCTACCTTCTCATGAAAATACCACTATCAACTTTTTCACGCGAGCCCTGCCCTTGATCGCACCATTGAGCACAATTGATACCTCTTAAAGGTCTAAATAAGCTGCACTGTTCCTCAGAGATGGATTTTGTTGATTTTTTCTGTTTTTTTTTTGCATATTTTTCGGTAAATAGAAACAGAAGGCCGAAAAAGGCTGAAAAACAGAAATTTTCGCACATCCCTGGTCGCAGCACGAATATCCATTTCACTCCGATGAGGAAAAAGCTGAATTTGCGGGAAGCTCGAATATCGTTACCTGAATTGGTTTTTGACGAAACGCAACGCAGGAAATGCGTTCGCCCGCATTCCAGATCAAAACAAATCAAACGCTGTGCGGAACACTCCGTTAGTGTGGGGTTAAACACCTCAAACTTGGGAAATTGAACCGACAGCAACGCCTGTCTTAAGCCTGACCCCCAAGAGAGCGTCGTATACTCCCCTTAAAAGTACCTTCTGGGGCGATTTAAGTTACTTGCAACTTATATTGTACCATTAAAGGCAGTGTTCACGATGATTTTTGTCCCTGAGTTTTTCACATAAAACAATGCGTTAGCCTTCAAGTGTTACCAAAATTACGAAGAAACGGCGAGAAACGCATTAAAACAGCGTATTTTAATGACATGTTTTCTCTGGCCTGGACTAGTTGTCCGGTTGCATAAACATGTTCATGGTGTTTGTCACCCTTGGAAAATTGGGTCAATCGAAAATATAAGAATATTTTATGCAAAGCAGGATTAGTTAGGGCCCCAAGGAAAGAACGGAACCACAGATAGTAGAGAATTGCAAAGGACGGGTCCACAAAAGATTTCGTTGTCACAACAAACACTTCTTGTGATACTTAAGAGGCGGGGTGATACTTAAGGATTTCGTGTGCTTCTGGTGCGTTTTTCTCAATTTCTACGTCATTTTAGTTCTACCCGGGGGCCACTTAATCAATATAGCGAATAATCTCAAAATTGAAGATTATCGTGAACACTGCCTTTAAGTTACACGTAGCATATCGACGGCTCATTCCCGTCGATATGTTGCCATGTGAATTGAATTGCTTGAGATAAGTCGCAAGTGACTTACATTGGCTTAGATATGTTACAAGTAACTTGTTTTTGTCCTTTTATGTTGCAAGTGACTTGTTTTCGTTTGTCCTAGTACTCGAAAATCTGAGGGATTTTTTGAACTTTTTTAAGCCATTCCCGAAGTAGGGTGCTGTAGCTTTCGAATGCATGCATTCGAAAAATGTCGATCTGTGAATTCGGATTAATTTCCAGAAATTTCATTCTGTTTCCGGGACTTCGAATTCCACTTCGAAATTTCCTGTTTCAATACGTCTAGAAATGCGCTCGTCGGACTGGATGGTGTTAGAGCTACAGTTCCAACCTCAGAATCGATTTTTCGCTTTTCTGCCTGTGTCCGCAGGATCGCTCAAAACACACTACGAACGGAGAAAATTTTGAAGTCCTGTTTTTGTGTTACATCACTCATATGGACCTTGATAAGACCATTCACCAAGTTTGCAGTCCTAAAATTCAACCAAAATTAAGATTTTCCCAGTTGAAGACGTCTGTCTGGGTCCGGGGGTTGGCCTTTGGGCCGTTCATCTGTTACGCCCGTTCACCAAATGAGAGAAGGAAAGTAACTGATCAACAAGTGATGTAGTGCAGATGAGTGACAGTTGATGAAATATATCATATGATTGCGTCATGAATGTCTTTTCTGCTCATATTGGTCAACCTTTTCTCCCTTGGAAATCAGCTGAAAGAAAGATGAACGGAATTTGATTGGGAGATCATGAGTCAACACAGCGATCATCTCTTCCTTTCTCATGCGTGGAATGCCGAAAAACAGTTTTCAGTAACTTTTTCGCAGTTCTTTCAACGTGGCTGCTGTGTAGGGTACCAGAGCTATCATTATACATTGTAAACTCAGAAACGAATATCATCGCAAACGATGCCTTTAAAGGCATAGTCCAAGCTCATGGACGAAGTTTGAGATTTCAACATAATTGTGAAGTAGACCCATCTTATATAGCACCTGCCAGTTCGATTCTTCCGAATAAGCGAGATATAGGAGGAAGCCACCCTGGGGCGCCTACCTCGGGAAGCCACTTTGGCACGCCCCTTATACAATCTTTCGAGCTGAGCGATGGTTTTCCATCAAAGGCTCTGTTCTTCCCTTCATTCTTAGCCTCTCTCTTTATTCTAGTCGGCTCTCATACATCGGTCGCAAATGACGGAAGTTACAAGCCCCGGACAACTCCTCCACCATGCTTCCGCAGCTCATTATTTGAGGGGCCACAACTCCGTTCCCAAGGGGTCTTGAAAGATGCCAGAGAGATCACTGGGATCAGCGTGGGACCATTTACAAGATGGGCAGAAAAACGATTTTGAGGTTGGACTGTGCCTTTAAAGGCTGGTGCAAACTCGGTGCACGCATGTTGCTGCGTATGGCACCGAGTTATGGCATTCAACCTTCAATAGGGGACGCATAGTGTCAGTATCAGGGGTGTGCGTTATTTTAAAATTCTTCCGTTTAGCGTTAAAGGCACTGTTAACGATAAACTTCGTCCTTAAGCCTTCAGAAGCAGAATTGTGTTGAAAAAACGGATCCAAACCAGGGGTGTGCGGAAAATTCTTTTTGGTAATTTTTTTCCCGAAACTTTTTACTGAATTTTTTTTCGGTAAGTACGGTAAAAACGGAAAATTTCGTAGAAGTTCTGACTTCGGCTTTTTGGTGCCTATCAGATACCCTCTATAAAACGTCGTAATTCACATCATTCGAGGCGCGAGCGGCGCGCGCGTTGCCTCAGCCTCCGTCTGCCCTCCGCTCTCACTGCCTCTAGCCTCCGCTCCGCACCAGCACGCCTAGGAACCATGTGAATTTCGCCGTTTCATAGCCTATACGATAGCACAAATGACCGAGAATATAGTCAGGTCCACGGCTTGTTTCCTCAAGGAAAAGCATTTAAATTCGAACCGCGGCGGTTTAAATCTCAGCGGCGGCTGGCTGGTAATTACCAGCCAGCCGCTGGTGAGATTTAAACCGCCGCGCCAGCCGCGGTTTGAATTTAAATGTTTTTTCTTGAGGAAACAAGCCACGGACCTAACCATATTTATGTATGATTTTCAATAGCGCATGAGAATAGTGTAAATAACGAGCGAGTTTTACATTTTAAACTGAGCTCAACGGCTGAACCTGATCAGCTGGACGTTGATTTTGAGGAAGAGCAACATTCCAAAATTTTCTGTGGTCAAGGATTTCTGTAGTCACTCTAAAACAGGCCAGCTGAGGAAAACATCCTTCCCGTGTCAACTGTGCCAGGAGGCGCGCAAAAGTACTTATTGATCAGTGAGGAAAAGTGCGGGTACGATGATTCCACAATGGAGTCGTTTTAGAACTGCAGTGGATTCACAGCGTTGTGTCCGGGGGCTTCGAAAAGAAATTTTCCAGTTCCAGAAATATCTGCTTCAGGACTCAGCTGCCTTGCACACCGGTTGACATTTTTGAATAAAGTATGTAATTATCGGAGTAGTATATATCTCTGTGAGAAAAAGCACGTGCCACGAAAGGTGAAGAGATCGTTTGAAAATTGAGAAGCAAACCAAATGGTTAAAAATGAGTAACAAAAAGAAGGATGAAGAAGGATATCGCGCCAAAGACATACCATAAAAGTAGCAGACCTGTGACATACGAGTAAGAAGTAGGCCGATTGGGCAAAACAACACTCAATTTTTTTCTGTAAAAGTTTCGGTAAATTTCGAGAAAAACTCGGCAAATCGGTAAATCAAAATATACCGAAAATCACCGGTAAATCCGGAAAATCGGTAAACGGAAAATGCACACCCCTGATCCAAACGCACTCTCAGAGGCAAAAAACGGCTCTCAAAAATATTCTAGTGGGCATGTTCGGCTTCCTCGGGTTCAGTTGTTGTCATCAACACCGACAGGCTCTATCACCGTCACGCTTTGACCTGCGATTGTCAGCAGTAGTTTTTATTGAATCATGCAATGGAATAAACAGATTTTCGCCTGACGAAAACTTCCGGGTGTTTTCGATAACTAATTATTTATCAGATCTATTCTCTTTTAAAGGCATGAATTTTGTGATTTTTATTTAATTGTGTACTAGATCCCTCCTGTATAACACGTGCCAAGTGCGAGATCTCGCCTTCCACTCACCCTAATGTATGAAAATGAACACTGTTGAAACCATTTCGATCATAAAGGGAAAATTAGATTTATTTGAAAAAATCGGTATTATTCGAAGCAACGCTTTAAAGGCATCGTTCGCGATGAAATTTGTTTCTGAGTTTTCACTATATTTAGGAAGCTTTAGTGCCTTACACAACAGCCACATTCGAAAAACCGCTAAAAAGTTACTCAAAACTGTTTTTCCGGACCCCTGTTTCTTCGTTTTCAGACCCCATTCAACCAATCGACGCATGAGAGTGGAAGAGTTGATCGCTACGAATCGCTGTGTTGACCCGTGATCTCCCGATCAAATCCCTTTCATCTTTCTTTCAGCTGATTTTCAAGGGAGAAAAGGTTTTCCGATATGTGCAGAAAAAGCATTCATGACGTAATCATGCTATATATTTCATCAACTTCCACGCATATTTACTATATCACTTTTTAATCAATCCCTTTCGTTTCCCATTAAGTGAACGGACGTAACAGATGATCGACCCAAAGGTCAACCCCCAAACCCAGAAAGACGTTTTCAACTGGAGATAACTGCATTTTGGTTCGATTTTAAGACTACAGACTTCGTGAATGGCCTTATCAAGGCCCACTTGAACGATTTAACACAAAAACAGGAATTCGGTTTTCAGCGTGCACGGTGCCTTTAAAGGCACAGTACACCCTCAGATATAAGTTTTGAGATTTTCATGTAATTGTGTAGAAGACCCCTCCTGTATAACACGTGCCGAATGCGAGATCTCAATTCCTTCAAATAATCGTGATATAAGGGACCACCACAGGCCCGACAACCTTCGCTCACCACCAGAGGCCCGACCCCCTTCCGGATTTTCGACCTCGATATCGACTGGATGGATGGATGAATTCTTAACCAATCACCGTTCTTCAGTCCATTGCTGGACTGTCTCCTTATCCTGGCTCGCTCTTGCACAACGCTTGCGAATGAAGAGAAATACAGGCCTGAGACAACTCGTCCACCAATTTTTCACCGTCAAAATCTTGGCATCTTTGAAGTGCCATAACTTTGTTCAAAGGAGGTCTTGGGCAATTTCAGAGATACCACTGTGATCAGCGTGTGACTCTCTCCAAGATAAGCATGAAATCTGAGAATTCGTTTTTTGGGTGTCCTGTGCTTTTAATAGAGGTTTGTCGGTGTTGAAGACAACAACTAGACTCAAGGAGGCCGGCCTTGCTCACTTGGATAGTTTTCAAAACCGTTTTTGTTCTGGGAAGGCTTTCGAATCTGCTTTTCAACACTATTTTGCTTCTGCGTGCTACCACCCTTGCCTTTTCATAGAGAACTCAATGACGAAGATTATCGTGAACAGTGCCCTTGAGAAAGTTTCAAGCCGTTAGGCGTGAGTCCAGGTGTTTGGTCTTGTGCATCATCCTGAACAGGTCAACCAGGTATAAGAAAGGAAGTTTAGTGGTTGATCATATAAGTCATTTCTCTGATTTCTGCACTTGGTATGAAGACAAGCACTGTCGTATGTGTGGTCAAGATAACAGCTTGGACGACTTCGACAGCTCTAAAATGACATTCGCATGTGGGCGGGTTCTTTTAAAGGCAGTGGTCACGATGAAAAACGTTATCGAAAAAACTACAAAAATCAGCTTAAATCAAAAAAAGCTGAAAAACTATGAAGGTACTGGGGTGGAAAACGGGCTAGATTTAGAGTTTCTAGGGCCCAAAGCTTTCAATACCCGAATATGTCACCATTTCTACAGCGACAAGCCTCCTCTTGCTTAGATTTACAGAGAGAAGCAATTTTTTTCATCAACTGTGTCTGAATCCACCCATGGTGTAGAACTTGGAGAAAATTTAGGACGTGAAAAGTGGTTCGCAGCGACGTCAAATGAGCGATCTGACTGCAGCCCCTCCAAGAAGGCCCGTACTCCCTCTCAGGGGCTGGTAATGTTTGCAGCTGCTCGCTGTACATGATAAATAGTTCGAAAAACCAGCCCAGATTTTTTGCCATCTATTCTTTTCAAACTCAAAATCGTGAAGTGATCATCGATAAATTCTATCTGTTCTCCGATACCCACTATCGGCCGCTTCTCGAAATTCAGAATGCTGGTGGTAAGGGCTTTCCAATGGTGTAATGTTTGCGTGTTTAAGTTGGGATAAATCCTTCGGTTTCTCAGATCTAAAAGAGTAATATACGTCAGTCCCTCGCTTTGCGTCTCTGCGTCTCTGCCTCTCCGTGCCCTGCACAGCCCCACTTTTGATGGTGTCGAAAGCGCACTGTCTTGCCTGTCTCGCTCAATGAGCGATGTTCACGCGAAATGGATCGATTTCATGGGCTGAGTTTCACTCGGGTGACGATAAGAGCGTGGGTCAAATCAGCGACTACAGACAGGCTGAAAAGAAAGTTGTTTCAAGGGGCTACTTACTAAATATCAGCGTCTGGATTTCAATGTAGAGAATTGAACTTTCCGGATGGTCCCCAGATCATCGGCTTATTCTTACCGCAACGTTGAATCACAACGCGGCGCGGTCGACGCTATGCGATGCTATACCACGCGGTAGTTATTCATAGGCATTCATGACCCAAGTAGTTGGAATCTGCCAGGCTTTCAAAGAATTATCTTAAAAATTTTTCTATATGCATGGCGACAAATGACATAGATTACTGGAACATCGCAACATCAAGATTGAGGCGCGCCCAGCTCCATGTATATGCGAAGCGTCCGCTCGCGGCTTGCTCAAACTTCTGCGTCCAAGTCTTTTTTCTCATGGCTGTCATCTTCAGTGTATTATTAGTGCTAAGCCACGTACTGTCGTTCTCGGGGTCAGAATCCTGTCCGCATTTGCGTACTATGGCTGATTCATCATACGACATGATAATCGTGCTGGGACCACTTGGGTCTCGGCACGATTCACCTTTCTCTTAGCACGATTATCACTTGTCGCATGATGCAACCGCCGTGGTCTGCGATTGCGGGCCGGAATTTGGCTCCGAGAGCGATAGTAATTCAAATCTATCACACATCTGCCGACATCAAGACTGCGCCTCACGCGGCTTGTCGCATACACGACGCTACCGCTCGCGCGGACTTTTCGGTTAAAAAAATCTTTAATTTTTTTCGTATTCAGGCCTTAACCTACGGCTCATTCTGATCGCCGCGCTGCAGCGCAACGCAATGTGGCGGACTTTATGCAACAACGCTCTGCACGGTCAATCTTCTTCGTCGCGTTTTGGAATTGCTACGTCTTTCAATTCGAATTTTCCACGCATCTGTTAATATCAAATCTGCGGCGCACGTGACGCGACCGCTCGCTCGGAGTCGCGTGGATGACTACTGGCGTAATCATTTATTTATTCGAACAAACAACAAAACCGTGAATAGTCGAAGTACGTTCTTGAACAAATTCTCATCAAAATCAAACACGTCTTCACTACGTGGCTCATGAATGCCTATGAATAACTTACCGCGTGGTACAGCATCGCATGGCGTCGACCGCACCGCGTTGTAATTCAACGCTGTGGTAGGAATGAGCCGATGATCTGAAGACCATCCGTAAAGTTCAATTCACTACATTGAATTCGAGACGTTGATATTTAGTAATTAGCCCCTCGAAGTGACTTTCTTTTCAGCCTGTCTGTAGTCACTGATGAGCTAGGGGCTATATACCCCGTTGAATCCCCTTCTAGCCTATCCCTACCCGTTGATGACTCGGGAACCTCCCGTGTGATTACCTTCCCCTCATGTTTCTCTTCCTGTTCTTTCTGCTCTCTTATTACTGATTCAACCCACGCTCTTATCGTCACCCGAGTGAAACTCAGCCCATGGAAATCGATCCATTTCGCGTGGACATCGCTCATTGAGGCGCTATTCATACTACTCAACGCCGGCGCGGCACGCGCGTGCCGCGCTGGCGTGGCTTTTGTGTATGAATAGTTTCAGCGCGCGTGCCGCGCTTGCGGAGACTATGAATACTCCAGCGGCGACGCCATGGCGGAGCGGTGAAGCTGGAATGAATGAGACGATCGATAAATAATATCAGTGGATGAAAACGCCAAGGCGTTCCGTGTGGCAGTATGAAGTAGTATGAATAGCGCCTGAGCGAGACAGGCAAGACAGTGTGCTTTCGACACCATCAAAAGTGGAAGTGTGCAGGGCGCGGAGAGGCAGAGACGCAAAGCGAGGGGCTAACGATAAATTACTCCTTTAGATCTGAGAAACTGAAGGATTTATCCGAACTTAGAAAGCAAACATTACACCATTGGAAAGCCCTTAACACCAGCATTCTGAATTTGAGTAAGCGGCTGATAGTGGGTATCGGAAAACAGATAGAAGTTATCGATGATTACTTCACGATTTTGAGTTTGAAAAGAATAGTTGGCAAAAAATCTGAAATGGTTCTCCGAACTATTTATCATGTACAGCGAGCAGCTGCAAACATTACCAGCCCCTGAGAGGGAGTACGAGCCTTCTTGGAGGGGCTGCAGTCAGATCGCTCATTTGACGTCGCTGCTAACCATTTTTCACGTCCTTAATTTTCTCCAAGTTCTTAACCATGGGTGGATTCAGACACAGTTAATGAAAAAAATTGCTACTCTGTGTTAATCTAAGCAAGAGGAGGCTTGTCGCTGTAGAAATGGTGACATATTCGGGTATAGAAAGTCAAGGAACCAAGATTTCACAGAAAAAGTCGGTCAGCAGCACACAGTGTATTAAACTGTTGTCTGTCACGTTAACACTGTTGAGGTGGACGTGGAATTGCGTCAGATAACCAGAAAATACTTGAATTTCCCCTTTGCCAACTCGATTGATTGTGTTAGCCCTATATGCCTTGCTTGGTCGTAAGACATGCGAGAGCTCAAAAGAAAGAGCTCTGGATACTGATTCGAAATATGTCCTTCATTGCTCAAATGGAGTTCCAGACAGGGCTTTCTTGTTCACTCTCTTTCTGCACTGGCATTGCATTAGACGACGAAATCCTTGCTCACATGGGAGCGACGAAGTTCCACATCGGCCTACGAAATCCGATCTCCGCCAGCGATTTGCTGTAGTTTATCAGGGTTAGTTCATATTTTATTCTATAGCTTTTCAGCTTGAAAAGCAGATATCGAGAATATAACGGGCTTATTAGAAGGGTGAGAAATGGCATAAATTTTTACAGGATATCGCCAATGGAACTCGCACATCCCACTAATTTGAACGCCAACGAGGTCGATTTTCCAAGGATTCCTGGCTACGAATGTGGTTGCGATGACTCTAGCATGAGAATCAAAAAATTAGGCATCGACCCTCTTTCCTTCATCATATTCGTTCAATATCTTAAAAATACCCTTACTTGATCACCTTGATTTAGTAACCTTAAGTCCAAGGAAGTGAAAGACAGGGATTGCGATTAAACTAGTGATTGAGCTTTTCTGAAAACTATCGATTCTGATTCTCGAGACAGAAGGTGGAGCATGCAGTCAGTGCTGCCAACCCGCCTGTCCATGTTGTCGCCCTGCCCGTAATCTTGATCAAAGGCATCGTACGCGCTGAAATCCACTTTCCATTTTTCATGCTCAATCCCTTCCTCGGGCCCCTTTGAGAACGTACAACGAGCTTGGCTGCTCAAAAACGTACCATTGTGAGCATTGAGGAAGTGGAAAGTAAGGAATTCTGTCAAAAGGGGCCGGCCCTTCCGTCAGTCATTTGGCACTTTCGCAATATTTGAGGAGAACGTCGCGTCGCTAAGTACAGGGCATGCCTCTGTACGCTGACGCACCGTCGGACGAAAGTGACATTATCGACTGGAAATTTCTCGTCACACAACGAGCGAGGATGATGTGCAGGGCTCAGGTGAGTATTTTTGTTAGTCAGTGCAAGTCAGTGCAGTCAGTGCATTGTAGCCGTCGGCGAATTGTTTCCAACGCTGCGCCAATGGACAAATTGTAGAACTGCTCCTTGCGCCATCCGCGTGACTATCCCGAGTCGATGCCGGCGCGAATTTCAAACGATTTGCAGAAGGTTTTTAAAACGGTTCTTTCTTGAAAAGTTTACGTTTCCGGGGGGGCTTTTCGCTAACTTTAGTTACTATAGGGGTGTAACAACTCAAAAACGCTGAAAAACGAGACATGGTTTTCAGCGCGTACGATGCCTTTAAACGCAGTGGTCGCGATGGAAAACGTTGAGAAAACTACGAAAATTAGGTTGTTACGCACTGCTAAAGATTCATGAAGGCTACGGTGCAAGAAATGGGCTATAATTAGAGTTACCAAGTTCCTAAGTTGAAGATGCGTGCACACGTGCCCAGCTCCGCCGAGAAAGATCGGACTCGGCCAGCGTGTAGCTAGATGCCTCACACGGAAACCGGAGATTCCTAGGGTTTCGGAGGCATCTAGTCTAATTTTGACACGAGAATTCACGTAAATTACGGAAAGTTTGGCATCAGTTGATGAAGTTTTATATACAGCGCCCGCATATTCTACGTGAATTCTCGTTACAGCAATGGGTCGATCGGCCCACCCAGTCTTGATCCGTATTAGAGAGGCGATCTCAGCTGCGATCGACCGCATCGCCGTATCTTTCCCATGGCCTGCGGCATCCCAGCTGTTAAGATTATCTCGGCAAGACCTTCCTGGGAGCGACACGGGGTCACCTACCACGACCAGCCACAGAGTGTCAAGTAATCACTCCGTGAGTCGATGGGCCAACACTGTTTGAGCGGCATCCCTGCGTAAAAGCAGTTGAAGAATGTAAACAAGCAATCGATTGAATGTTCACTAGAAGAGGACTGAAATATTGGAGCAGGACAGTCCGAAGAAAATTAGTCGTTGGTAGAATCTCGATTTAAGCCAGCTGTTGTTTTTGATGCGGGAGATCATCGATGCCGATGTATTGGAATGGGCTCGTCCACCAACAAATGACCGGGAAGTTGAGGCTGGTAATTTTACCCAAAATAGTGGTTCTTTCGCAACTTTTTCGTCTAGGTCCTACTCAGAAAAATGAAAACATGTTACATGTAATATAAAGTGCAAGATACTTGAGACATTCAAGTATATTACCCTTATATCGCATGTGACCTACACTTATCATTCCATAGTAATAGAGGAGAGTGGTGTCCGTCCGTCCGTCCGTCCGTCCGTCCGTCCGTCCGTCCGTCCGTCCGTCCGTCCGTCCGTCCGTCCGTCCGTCCGTCCGTCCGTCCGTCCGTCCGTCCGTCCGTCCGTCCGTCCGTCCGTCCGTCCGTCCGTTAGCCAGTCAGTCTGTCAGTCTACGGTGTGCGTTCTGTAATTGCAGACTTTTCTGTTTTAGAAGGGTTACGCCCGAAACAACCTAACGGTACGTCGTAGAAAGTCAGCGGAACATCAGCGGGAGTGCGCCGGACGCCGAAGAAAATGTGCGGGACTCATAAAAGGGCGCCGGACGCCGAAAAAATGTGCGGGACCCCAATGGCAGTGCGCCGAGCGCCGTAGAAAGTGTATTTGACTCAGCCAAGAGCGCGATACGCCGAAAAAAGTGTGTGAGGCCCCAGTGGCAGTCCGCCGGACGTATGTGGGATCCAATTAGCAGTGCGCTGGATGCCATAGAAAGTATACGGAACCCATGGAAGAGCGCCGGGCGCCATATAAAGTGTGCGAGACCCATGTAAGAGTGCGCCGAACGCCATAGAAAGTGTGCGGGATCCATGTAAGAGTGCCCCGGACATCATATGAAGTGTGCGGGACCCATGTAAGAGTGCGCCGGACGCCATGTAAAGTGTGCGAGACCCATGTAAGAGTGCGCCGAACGCCATAGAAAGTGTATGGGACCCATGTGGGAGTGCGCCGGACATCATATGAAGTGTGCGGGACCCATGTAAGAGTGCGCCGGACGCCATATAAAGTGTGCGGGATCCATGTAAGAGTGCCTCGGACGCCATATTAAATGTGCGGGACCCATGTAAGAGTAAGTACGACGCCAAATAAATTGTACGGGACCCATTTAAGAGTGCGCCGGACGCCATATAAAGTGTGCGGGACGCATTTAAGAGTGCGTCGAACGCCATAGAAAGTGTATGGGACCCATGTGGGAGTGCGCCGGACATCATATGAAGTGTGCGGGACCCATGTAAGAGTGCGCCGGACGCCATGTAAAGTGTGCGAGACCCATGTAAGAGTGCGCCGAACGCCATAGAAAGTGTATGGGACCCATGTGGGAGTGCGCCGGACATCATATGAAGTGTGCGGGACCCATGTAAGAGTGCGCCGGACGCCATATAAAGTGTGCGGGATCCATGTAAGAGTGCCTCGGACGCCATATTAAATGTGCGGGACCCATGTAAGAGTAAGTCCGACGCCAGATAAAGTGTGCGGGACCCATGTAAGAGTGCCCCGGACGCCATAAAAATGTGCGGGACCCATGTGAGAGTGCGCCGGACGCCATGTAAAGTGCATGGGACCCATGTAAGAGTGCGCCGGACGCCATATAAAGTGTGCGGGACCCATGTAAGAGTGCGCCGGACGCCATATGAAGTGTGCGGGACCCACATGAGAGTGCGGCGGACGCCATATAAAGTGTGCGGGACCCATGTAAGAGTGCGCCGGACGCCATATAAAGTGTGAGAGACCCATGCGGGAGTGCGCCGGACGCCATATAAAATGTGCGGGACCCATGTAAGAGCGCGCCTGACGTCATGTGAAGTGTGCGGGACCCATCATTCCATAGTAATAAAGGAGAGTGGTGTCCGTCCGTCCGTCCGTCAGTCAGTCAGTCAGACAGTCAGTCTGTCAGTCTACGGTGTGCATTCTGTAATTGCAGACTTTTCTGTTTTAGAAGGGTTGCGCCCGAAACAACCTAACGGGACGTCGTAGAAAGTTAGCGGAACATCAGCGGGAGTGCGCCGGACGCCGAAGGAAATGTGCGCGACCCCAATGGCAGTGCGCCGAGTGCCGTAGAAAGTGTATGGGACTCAGCCAAGAGCGCGATACGCCGAAAAAAGTGTGTGAGGCCCTAGTGGCAGTCCGCCTGACGTATGTGGGATCCAATTAGCAGTGCGCTGGATGCCATAGAAAGTATACGGAACCCATGTAAGAGCGCCGGGCGCCATTTAAAGTGTGCGAGACCCATGTAAGAGTGCGCCGAACGCCATAGAAAGTATACGGAACCCATGTAAGAGCGCCGGGCGCCATTTAAAGTGTGCGAGACCCATGTAAGAGTAAGTACGACGCCATAGAAAGTGTATGGGACCCATGTGGTAGTGCGCCGGACGCCATCATATAAAGTGTGCGGGACCCATTTAAGAGTGCGTCGAACGCCATATTAAATGTGCGGGACCCATGTAAGAGTAAGTCCGACGCCAGATAAAGTGTACAGGACCCATGTTAGAGTGCGCCGGACGCCATATAAAGTGTGCGGGAGCCATGTAAGAGTGCGCCGGACGCCATCATATAAAGTGTGCGGGACCCATTTAAGAGTGCGTCGAACGCCATAGAAAGTGTAGGGGACCGTGGGAGTGCGCCGGACGTCATATGAAGTGTGCGGGACCCATGTAAGAGTGCGCCGGACGCCATATAAAGTGTGCGGGACCCATGTAAGAGTGCGCCGAACGCCATAGAAAGTGTATGGGACCCATGTGGTAGTGCGCCGGACATCATATGAAGTGTGCGGGACCCATGTAAGAGTGCGCTGGACGCCATATAAAGTGTGCGGGATCCATGTAAGAGTGCGCCGAACGCCATAGAAAGTGTATGGGACCCATGTGGGAGTGCGCCGGACATCATATGAAGTGTGCGGGACCCATGTAAGAGTGCGCCGGACGCCAGATAAAGTGTACGGGACCCATGTTAGAGTGCGCCGGACGCCATATAAAGTGTGCGGGACCCATGTAAGAGTGTGCCGAACGCCATAGAAAGTGTGCGGGACCCATGTATGAGTGCGCCGCACGCCATAGAAAATGTGGGGAACCCACGTAAGAGTTCGCCGGACGCCATATAAAGTGTGCGGGACCCATGTAAGAGTGCGCCGGACGCCATCATATAAAGTGTGCGGGACCCATTTAAGAGTGCGTCGAACGCCATAGAAAGTGTAGGGGACCGTGGGAGTGCGCCGGACGTCATATGAAGTGTGCGGGACCCATGTAAGAGTGCGCCGGACGCCATATAAAGTGTGCGGGACCCATGTAAGAGTGCGCCGGACGCCATATAAAGTGTGCGGGACCCATGTACGAGTACCCCGGACGCCATATAAAGTGTGCGGGACCCATGTAAGAGTGCGCCGGACGCCATATGAAGTGTGCGGGACCCATATGAGAGTGCGCCGGACGCCATATAAAGTGTACGGGACCCATGTAAGAGTGCGCCGGACGCCATATAAAGTGTGCGGGACCCATGTAAGAGGGCGCCGGACGCCATATGAAGTGTGCGGGACCCATGCGGGAGTGCGTCGGACGTCATACAAGGTGTGCGGGACCCAGTACGAGTGCGTCGGACGCCACAGAAAGTGTGAGAGACCCATGTTAGAGTGCGCCGGACGCCATATAAAGTGTGCGGGACCCATGTAAGAGTGCGCCGGACGCCATATAAAGTGTGCGGGACCCATGTAAGAGTGCGCCGGACGCCATATGAAGTGTGCGCGACCCATGTAAGAGTGCGCCGGACGCCATATAAAGTGTACGGGACCCATGGAAGAGTGCGCCGGACGCCATATAAAGTGTGCGGGACCCATGTAAGAGTGCGCCGGACGACATATGAAGTGTGCGGGACCCATGTAAGAGTGCGCCAATGCAATAGAAAGTGTGCGGGACCCATGTATGAGTGCGCCGCACGCCATAGAAAATGTGGGGGACCCATGTAAGAGTGCGCAGGACGCCATATAAGGTGTGCGGGACCCATTTAAGAGTGCGTTGAACGCCATATAAGTGTGCGGGACCCATGTAAGAGTGCGCCGGACGCCATCATATAAAGTGTGCGGGACCCATTTAAGAGTGCGTCGAACGCCATAGAAAGTGTAGGGGACCGTGGGAGTGCGCCGGACGTCATATGAAGTGTGCGGGACCCATGTAAGAGTGCGCCGGACGCCATATAAAGTGTGCGGGACCCATGTAAGAGTGCCCCGGACGCCATATTAAATGTGCGGGACCCATGTAAGAGTAAGTCCGACGCCAGATAAAGTGTACAGGACCCATGTTAGAGTGCGCCGGACGCCATATAAAGTGTGCGGGACCCATGTAAGAGTGCCCCGGACGCCATATTAAATGTGCGGGACCCATGTAAGAGTAAGTCCGACGCCAGATAAAGTGTACAGGACCCATGTTAGAGTGCGCCGGACGCCATATAAAGTGTGCGGGACCCATATAAGAGTGCCCCGGACGCCATAAAAATGTGCGGGACCCATGTAAGAGTGCCCCGGACGCCATATTAAATGTGCGGGACCCATGTAAGAGTGCGCCGGACGCCATATAAAGTGTACGGGACCCGTGGAAGAGTGCGCCGGACGCCATATAAAGTGTGCGGGACCCATGTAAGAGTGCGCCAAACGCAATAGAAAGTGTGCGGGACCCATGTAAGAGTGCGCAGGACGCCATATAAGGTGTGCGGGACCCATTTAAGAGTGCGTCGAACGCCATATAAAGTGTGCGGGACCCATGTAAGAGTGCGCCGGACGCCATATAAAGTGTGCGGGACCCATTAAAGAGTGCGTCGAACGCCATAGAAAGTGTATGGGACCCATGTGGGAGTGCGCCGGACATCATATGAAGTGTGCGGGACCCATGTAAGAGTGCGCCGGACGCCATATAAAGTGTGCGGGACCCATGTAAGAGTACCCCGGACGCCATATTAAATGCGCGGGACCCTTGTAAGAGTAAGTCCGACGCCAGATAAAGTGTACGGGACCCATGTTAGAGTGCGCCGGACGCCATATAAAGTGTGCGGGACCCATGTAAGAGTGTGCCGAACGCCATAAAAATGTGCGGGACCCATGTGAGAGTGCGCCGGACGCCATGGAAAGTGCACGGGACCCATGTAAGAGTGCGCCGCACGCCATATAAAGTGTGCGGGACCCATGTAGGAGTGCGCCGGACGCCATATGAAGTGTGCGGGCCCCATATGAAAGTGCGCCGGACGCCATATAAAGTGTGCGGGACCCATGTAAGAGTGCGCCGGACGCCATATAAAGTGTGAGAGACCCATGCGGGAGTGCGCCGGACGCCATATAAAATGTGCGGGACCCATGTAAGAGCGCGCCGGACGTCATGTGAAGTGTGCGGGACCCATCATTCCATAGTAATAAAGGAGAGTGGTGTCCGTCCGTCCGTCCGTCAGTCAGTCAGTCAGTCTGTCAGTCTACGGTGTGCATTCTGTAATTGCAGACTTTTCTGTTTTAGAAGGGTTACGCCCGAAACAACCTAACGGTACGTCGTAGAAAGTCAGCGGAACATCAGCGGGAGTGCGCCGGACGCCGAAGAAAATGTGCGGGACTCATAAAAGGGCGCCGGACGCCGAAAAAATGTGCGGGACCCCAATGGCAGTGCGCCGAGCGCCGTAGAAAGTGTATGGGACTCAGTCAAGAGCGCGGCACGCCGAAAAAAGTGTGTGAGGCCCCAGTGGCAGTCCGCCTGACGTATGTGGGACCCAATTAGGAGTGCGCCGGACGCCATAGAAAGTATACGGAACCCATGTAAGAGCGTCGGACGCCATATAAAGTGTGCGAGACCCATGTTAGAGTGTGCCGGGCGCCATAGAAAGTGTGCGGGACCCATGTATGAGTGCGCCGCACGCCATAGAAAATGTGGGGAACCCATGTAAGAGTTCGCCGGACGCCATATAAAGTGTGCGGGACCCATGTAATAGTGCGCCGGACGCCATATAAAGTGTGCGGGACCCATTTAAGAGTGCGTCGAACGCCATAGAAAGTGTATGGGACCCATGTGGGAGTGCGCCGGACATCCTATGAAGTGTGCGGGACCCATGTAAGAGTGCGCCGGACGCCATATAAAGTGTGCGGGACCCATGTAAGAGTACGCCGGACGCCATATAAAGTGTGCGGGACCCATGTAAGAGTACCCCGGACGCCATATAAAGTGTGCGGGACCCATGTAAGAGTGCGCCGGACGCCATATGAAGTGTGCGGGACCCATATGAGAGTGCGCCGGACGCCATATAAAGTGTACGGGACCCATGTAAGAGTGCGCCGGACGCCATATAAAGTGTGCGGGACCCATGTAAGAGGGCGCCGGACGCCATATGAAGTGTGCGGGACCCATGCGGGAGTGCGTCGGACGTCATACAAGGTGTGTGGGACCCATGTACGAGTGCGTCGGACGCCACAGAAAGTGTGAGAGACCCATGCGGGAGTGCGCCGGACGCCATATAAAGTGGGGGGGACCCATGTTAGTGGGCGGCGGACGCCAGATGAAGTGTGCGGGACCCATGCGGAGTGCGTCGGACGTCATACAAGGTGTGCGGGACCCATGTACGAGTGCGTCGAACGCCACAGAAAGTGTGAGAGACCCATGCGGGAGTGCGCCGGACGCCATATAAAGTGTACGGGACCCATGTAAGAGGGCGCCGGACGCCATATGAAGTGTGGGGGACCCATGCGGGAGTGCGTCGGACGTCATACAAGGTGTGCGGGACCCATGTACGAGTGCGTCGGACGCCACAGAAAGTGTGAGAGACCCATGCGGGAGTGCGCCGGACGCCATATAAAGTGTGCGGGACCCATGTAAGAGGGCGCCGGACGCCATATGAAGTGTGCGGGACCCATGCGGGAGTGCGTCGGACGTCATACAAGGTGTGCGGGACCCATGTACGAGTGCGTCGGACGCCACAGAAAGTGTGAGAGACCCATGCGGGAGTGCGCCGGACGCCATATAAAATGTGCGGGATCCATGTAAGAGTGCGCCGGACGTCATATGAAGTGTGCGGGACCCATGTAAGAGTGCGCCGGACGTCATACAAGGTGTGCGGGACCCATGTAGGAGTGCGTCGGACGCCATAGAAAGTGTGAGAGACCCATGCAAGAGTGCGCCGGACGCCATATAAAGTGGGCGGGACCCATGTAAGAGGGCGCCGGACGCCATATGAAGTGTGCGGGACCCATGCGGGAGTGCGCCGTACGTCATACAAGGTGTGCGGGACCCATGTAGGAGTGCGTCGGACGCCATAGAAAGTGTGAGAGACCCATGCAAGAGTGCGCCGGACGCCATATAAAGTGTGCGGGACCCATGTAAGAAGGCTATTGCGGAACAGACAAAAAATCTTGGGGACCCAAGCCGATTATAAAAGTTTTCCAAGTTTTAACCCCGATTTTGTTGTATCTTAGCCACCGCAGAGCGGTGTGTCTTCATTTAGACACCGTTCTTCTCCAGAGATCAGCGGCTGAAAATCTGAACCTACTTCCCAGCTTCAGCCGCTGATCTCTGGAGAAGAACGGTGTGTGAATGAAGACTTACCGCTCTGCCATCCTTCTATACCCTACCCCTTGTCAACCAGGCATCATCAGTTCTGTTTACAGTGTGTCTCCCAGAGTTTTTGCCTGCTTTGCAATAGTCATGTAAGAGTGCGCCGAACGCCGTAGAAAGCGTACGGGACTCATGTGAGAGTGAGCCGGAAGCCATAGGAAGTGTACGGGACCCATGTAGGAAAGCGCCGGACGTCGTAGGAAGTGTGCTCGACCTCAGGGGTGTGCTCCTGACGCGTGCGGTACTACGTAGCAATGCGCAGGACTCCGCAGAAAGAACAATGGTTAAAACGAGCTCTAGAACGCTAATCTACAGGATTTGCCGCACTTCAGATTGATTTTGTGTGCGTGCACAACTGAAGCGGATTTATTGCTTTTCTCGGTATAATTTGCCGCTGTTTGCCTTTCCATGTTTCCACATGTGCGGCAGGCAATTTTATGTCTACAACAAAATATATCGGGGACAAATAGCCGATTCTATATATGCAAAGACAACTTTATACTTTCCGCCGGAGGCGGAAATTAGGGAGGTCTGAGGGCCAAGCCCCCAGCCAGCCGTCAGGCGGGCGGAGCCCGCAGGACGGTTGGTATTACATGTAACATACACTTATATTACATGTAACATATACTTATGTTCCATGTAATTTAATTAAAGCTGCAAGTTGAAGCTCGATGCTTCAAAGGTTGGAGCTGCAAGTTTCAGGCTACAGCTTTAGGTACGAACCAGCAAGCTTTAAGCTTTCTTGCACATCCCAGGAACTTGAAGCTCGCTGCTTCATGACTGAAGCAGCAAGCTTGGACCCCCAGCTTCACACAAGAAGCAGAGGGCTTAAAGGCACAGGACACCCAAAAAATTATTTCTCAGATTTCATGATTATCTTGGAGAGAGCCACGTTCTGATCCCAATGATATCTCTGAAATCGTCCAAGACCCTCCACGAACGGATATATGGCTTCTTGAAAATGCCTGCATTTTGAGATCAAAAATTCTGTGGACGAGTTGTCTCAGGCCTGTATTTTTCTTCATTCGCAATCGTTGCCCAAGAGCGGACCAGGATAAGGAGATACTCAGAAAAATGAAAACTAGTTAGTTGCAACACAAAAGGCCGAAAACAAGTTACTCGTAACATATCTGAGCCGTAAGTTACTTGCGACTTATCTCAGGTCATTTAAGTTACATGTTACATATCGGCGAATACTGCGTGTGCTGCGCCTCCGATATGTTACATGTAACTTGTATGACTTGGGATAAGTCGCAAGTAACTTACTTCAGCTTAGAAATGTTACGAGTAACTTGTTTTCAATTTCTGAGAAAATACTGTGTGCTGTGCGCCTCCGATATGTTACATGTAACCTAAATGGCACAATATAAGTCGCAAGTAACTTAAATCGGCCAAGAAGATATTTCCAAGGCTGATGTACGACTCACTCGCGGGGTCAGCCTTACGACTGGCGTTGCTGTTGGTTCAATTACCCAAGTTTGAGGTACATGACCCCACATCAGCAGGGAGGGCCCTGCACAGCATTTTTTTGCGTAGTGTGTGGCCTTCTGCGTCGCGTGTCGTCTGCGTCACGTGATGGCCACCCATAGTGAAAATTTAAATGTAAGTTACATGTAACTTAAGTGTAACTTACACATAATATAAATTTAAGTTACATGTAATATAAATTTATGTTACATGTAATATAAATGTAAGTTACTTGAGACATTCAAGTAAGTTACATTTATATTACAAGTAACTTGTTTTGATTTTTCTGAGTAGTGCGGATATGAACTGAGGAACGACTACTTGTTGAGAATTCATCCATCCATTTAGCAGCTATCGAGTTCGTAAGTCTGATAGGGGACCGGTCCTGTGGTGGTGAGCGAAGGAGGTCGGGCCTGTGGTGGTCGCTTATATCTCGCTTAGTTTAAGGAATTGAGGTCTCGTATTTGGCAAGTTTTATACAGGAGGGGTCTGCCACACAATCAAATTAAAATCGCCAAATTCATTTCTGAGGGTGTACTGTGCCTTCAAGCTTGCTTGAGAAATTGTCGCTCCCTCTTATCATCCCCACGATTAAAACGAATCACGAAGAGCGAGGGGTCAACGACTCGGCCAGGGCGAGTCTCCAGCCTGTCGAATGTCAATCCAATGGGCCTGTGCTCATAGCTAAGTTATGAAGCGGCCCGTATGCTGTGCAGGTTTGCAAAAGGCGTTCAGCATAGGCCCTCAGTCGCTGGAGATATTTTAATTATGTTACACTTATACTACATGTAATTTACTTGAGTAGAGATAATGCACATGTAACTTACATGGACGGAGATGTATTACAAGTATATTGTAATCGTCTCTTATGCTACAAGTATTATGTTTTCACCATCAAAAACATATTACGTGCGACATTTGGCCTGCGAGCGAGGAACCGATATATTACATGTAACATAACATCGGCATGGATCGTTAAGAGACTTCGCGTTCACTATTGAGGCTGGCGCAAACTCGGTGCACCTATGTTATAGCATAGATCACCGAGTTTGCGCCAACCTCCAACAGTGAACGCGAAGTCTCTTCACGATCCATGCCGACGTTACATCGGTCGAGATAATTTGCAAGCAATATACATTGGCCAATTTATATTACATGTATATTAATCCAGGCCTTTTATATTACATGTAATATGTTTTCATTTTTCTGAGTACTTCTCTGAATCCAGAAAAGGGTTTGGAGAAGAATAGAAGACAACCTTATTCTATCGCGATCACTGCCTTTAATGCGAGGCCGCTCTAAACCACAAACCTAGCCGCTGAATGCTCTTTACATGCTTCTGACGTCAGTGGAACTCTATTACGACAGAACTTCATAAAAGACAGCTAATAAAGTAGTTATTTCGTGGAGCAATACTAGTGATTCAAGTCAACAGCCCCTATCCAAGCGGCCCGATTTGGACGTTTGTGGTCCGATTTTTGCTTTCTTTTCGTTATTGTGTCCTTTTAAAAACATGCATGTATACAGTCTGCCCAAATGTGAGTAGCCACTTATGCGTTAGGCCCGCGTGGGCTGACAGTTTCATTCGGAGAGACTCTAGGAAAGAGACATGTTGTTGAAGTTGAAGGTATTAAATATGCTATGAGTTCTGTGTATCCCATGTCACAAATAGCATGTTGGTTTAGATTCTTCATAAAGTCGTAAAGATTCTTCATGTGTCATCTATTTTGGTTTTGATACCTTGTGAAAGACAAGAACAGTGCAATACTTACTTCATTTATTACACCTCCCCAACTGTTTGAAGAGAGTGCCCGCTCCGCCTGCACGGACGAATCTGTCAAATCAAGCGGTCGGCGAGCGTGTTGAGCATGTAATTGGACAAACATTTGGTTTTTCGAACTTGCGATTGACGTTGTGGTCGAGTTTTCCCCCATAGCTCTTGATCAGCGTTGTCGAATGAGTAAGGAAGAAAAAACGGTCACTGAAACGCAGTGGTCAAAATTTAGGTTTTCGAAAGTAACTATGGTTTCCGTTTTCGATTTAGCTTGACGCATGGACCAGGCGGCTGGCCCGGGGTGGGCGACGTTACCTGAGAAGGGGGTTTCGATTCGCACGGTGTGATCTATCGTCGCAGCCCCGTCCATTCATCAGACCAAAATTATTGCTCGAACTCTATCTTGCCGGCCTGTAAAACATGAGTGAAGTTCCATTCTCGCTGCGAACCTTGCGGGCGTGCTTTCTGATCGCAACGACTGCACGTCCGCTTACTCTCTATTGCGGCTTACATTTACACGGGTCTTTCGCGTGTGTGTGCGCCCGTATGTTGCGCCTTCTTCTTATCATTATGTCACTGTCCTTACCCCTGCTCCGCCCATGCACGTAGAGGAACACAGTAAATTTCGCTACGAAATGAAGGCTACCTACTTTATCGATGCTCACACCTATGACGCAACTATCCTCTGCAGCGGGCATGCAACATCACTTGTAAGGCTAAAGGTAGATGCGCACTGCTACCTATAGGTAAGTGTCTAGCACTAGCACGTGCGCCGACTGTTTGGAGTGACAGTCGGCTTCGGGTAGCCAGCCGTCAGCAGCCCACTTGTTACGTGTTCTGTAATTGCACCAGCCGTTGACTTATAGAGGTACGATTCCTAGCTGATCTGTAGAATGGCCCAGTTGCAGCAAAATTTTGCTGACAGTCATCTGCAACAGGAGGTATGCTTGAAAATTCGAATACCGGTCCAAGGTTGCGTTTGCACGTCGAAATATATACATTTCAGGGAGGTTTCCCTTGGAACTGCCTTCCACCGGAATTGAAACTGGAGGTTTTGTCGAACTTGAGCCGAGAGGATGTAAATAGATGTCGTTTGGCTGGTCGTGAGATGTGCGATCTAATTGCAGAAAATGGGAAGAGGTTGGCAAGAAGGACGATTGACTGTGCCATGCTTGAGGTTGTGCTTGTGTTCAAATGGTTGTTTCGCTTGAGGTTGTGTTAAGCCGACGCCAAAATACACGTCACCTCTGCGGCAACTGCGATATTTTTGTTAACAAGGGAAGTAGTTAGAGTGGTAAGCGCATCTGCCATAACGACTAGTATCGTTAGTATCTCTTGTGGCTCAATGGTAAAACTGTGCAGTATCGCTCCCCGAGCTGCAGGTTCCAAGAAGTTACAAGCTTCAAACAGTAGTTTTTGTTTTTTTTTGTAACTTTCAAAAAGCGTATTAGTCTTCGGAAAATCCGGAAACGGATCTCATAAATGTGCTCAGCGCCCAAAACTATTTCCCCTTGAGCAAAGTTTGGGTGAAGGCACGTTTTCTAAACTTTGTCCTAACTACTAGCGTTTCGGACTTATCCGGATTTTCGGTTGGGCGTTTATTTATACCAAGGAGAGGGCTTTCGAAACGTTTCAGAAAAATGTTCCAGATTCGACTTGAAGTTCTTTCAGCGGGGTTATTTGGGGCGCTGGTCACGGATCTGGGGTTTACCTGACGATTTTTCTAAGTTTTCGACTTGATAGTTTAAAGATTTCCACAGGTCGAAAATTTGAGTTAAAAAATTTAGTTTACTCTAAGTTTTGAGCAAAATCCGAGAAATTTTCTGAAACCCCCAAAATAGCTGATGGGTACCCTTGCCTTTTCGCGAAGCTTGAAAAATGCTCGTAACTTCTTGGAACTTGCAGTTGAGGCGGAATACTGCGCAGTCTTACTATTGAGCCAGAAGAGATACTAACGATACGTCGTTTTCGCAGATGCGTTTACCACTTTAAAGGCAGAGTACACCCTCAGACATTTGTGATTTACATTTTTCTGTGTATCAGACCCCTTCTTTATAACACGTGCCAAGTACGAGATCCCAGTCCCTCCAAATAAGCGAGATATAAGCCACCACCACAGACCCGACCCCCTTCCTAAATTTCGACGTCGATATCGGCTGGATGAATGGATGAATTTCAACCGAGTCCACGTTCTTGAGTCCATTACCGGCCCTTCTCAAAATCCTGTCTGGCTCTCGCGCAAAGATTGCGAATGAAGAGAAATACAGGCCTAGGACAACTCGTCCCCCAATTTTTCGTCCTTGAATAACAGGCTTTTTTGAGGAGCCATAACTCCTTTCGTAGGGGATCCTGAAGTATTTTAAAGATACCACTGCGATCAGCGTGTGATTTTCTCCAATATAAGCATAAAAACAGAGCAAGAATTTTTTGGGTGTTCTGTGCTTTCAAACACTTCCCTTGCAAGCATTTTCATTGACGGAAAGATTTGCTTCCGCCTTATTCTCGGAACTGGTGCGGTAATATTGGGGAAGGAAAAGCTTTGTCTGCTTCGAGGTCAGTTGAGAGGAGGAAGCTTTTCCCCCGTGTGGGACTAAGAAGGAAGTGCTGAGTGGCAGAGCGGGCGGTTTACTACATTATATACACTAGGTCCTCATTCACCTCTCGTTATTACCCCCACGGATGATTTGCAATTTCAGTATTCAAACGATGGTGGTGTGTTTTTGTCAATGCGATGCAAGGAGGAAAGGAAGGATATCACATGGGTAAGTACTGTACGTTTTTTTGTAGTAGTCGTATGCGGGAAATTCCCCCCCCCCCACCTGTGAGTGCAGACTCAATCTTCTCCGTTGGCCGTATATGTAGTATTCTGAGCAGTTTGGACGTTTCAAAATGTGATTCTAGGATTTCGTCATCGAGGAGGAATCAGCTCCCTTCGAGAGACTTCCACCTGCATGCGTTACTCGATTCAAGCAGGCGACAAGAAATTGCAATATTGATCATATGGCTATTTTGGTCAGTCCTACATAGACCCTCTAATGAGATATTTTAATTAGGGCATGGTCCACCTTGCCAAAACGGATCGCAAGATTAGAATCCGATTAAAGGCATGAAAAAACATTATCGAAAAAAGTACAACAATCAGCTTAGATCGAAAACAACTGAAAAACTATGAAGGAAGTGCGGTAAAAAACGGGTTAGAATTAGAGTTTCTAAGGCCCAAAGATGCCAGTTCGTGCACACGTGCACAGCGCCGCTCGAAAAGATCGCAGTCTCATGCCGAGCAGTCAAAAATCGGCATTCAGAGGAAGAAATAAATGCAAATTTACCTAATAAAAACAGTTAAACAATGAAAGCAAGCACTTCAATGTTTTTTACTAGATGAGTACATAGGGTATATTTAAATTCAATTTCAAGCCAGCTGATGTTCTTGATATTAGAGATCATCGATGCAGATGATGTGGAGTGGGCTCGTCCACCTTCTAAAGACAAGAAAGTTAGAAAGTTCAGGCTTCAAATTTGGCTCGAAACAGCTGTTTTTTTTTGCTATTTCTTATAGGTCCTACTACTCTAAACCCAGAAAAGGGTTTAGAGAGGAAAAGAAGACAATCATACTTTATCGAGACCACTGCCTTTAGGTTTCCTACCGGGTTGAATGTCCTTCCCCGTAGGCAAACTGGGGATCGGAACCCCGTACGAAGGCCGTCGGAGCGGTCGAGGACGCGGGCTCTGACAGCCAAAGTGGGCGGAGTCGTTCCCCCCTGCTGCTGCCTTCGGTGCCCCTGCAGCTGCGTTCAGTGCCTCTGCTCCGGCACTTTTTAGGTGCCCCTGATGCCGCTTTCGGAGCCCCTGCTCAGGCATTTTCATTGTGCCTCTGCTGCCGCCGTCGATGTCTGCTCCGTGTCTTTGGTTCATGCGGCAGCTTTCGGAGCCTTCATTCATGTGATGGGATCCCAGAAGTTCATGTGATGGGATCCCAGAATGTGATAAAACGCAACAAACGGTTAAGCTTTTTTATTTTCCATATAGATGTTTAAACAACAACATTAACCTTGGCATATAAAATAACCGCCAACATCGATGATGTGAGACGATTTGAGACCTAGTCACGGCTAATACAGTTGATTCTCGAGTCTATCCTTCTCTTGATATTATGTTGGACCGTGTTCAAACCATCTATAGATTTGCACTCCTGAAATTATGGAAAGCTAAGTATTTAAGGACCACTTGTGGATTTGCGCTTCTCATATAATGAAAATCTAACTATAAGTAATTAATGGCCATAAGCTAGTAATGACCCCTCTCGCGCTGAAATTGGATAAATTTTTATCATGAATTTAAATAGTTCCTTTTTTTTGAATACAAAATACAATAGCTGATTCACATGCTGCTTTTCTAACATGTTCACGACGATTTGTGTTCTCGATTTTCCCACTTAAAGGCAGGGTTCTCGATAAAATTGGTTGATGTGCTACCCCCATGTGATGGTAGATCTGGCCATCACAAAAGTGAAGATAAGTAAAAAATTGGTGAAAAAACGCTCAGGAACAAGTTATTGCTTGGTGTCCTCCCGCCTCCAAACTTCGAGATTTGTGTAAAAGCCTGTTTTGTCAACTTTTATTTTGCCTCTAAAGTAATTTCTGAGCATTTCTGGAGACTACTGATCACTTTAACAACAAAACAAATTTCGGATAAGCAAGCATTAATTAAAATCTCGTTAATTAGGGGGCCGGCCGACATCAGTAATTAGCCGTTGTGCCTTGTTTTTGGGCGTTTTCTTGCAAATTTCCGGGTTTTTTCACTTATTTTTTATTTTGTGGTGACCAAGTCTACATTCTCATGAAGGAAGTTAAAAAGTCGTTTTTATCGAGAACCCTGCCTTTGAAACAGTGCGTAGGCCACCAAATGTTACTAAAAATACAAAGAAACGGCGGAAACACACTAAACGCCTTATTTTGGTCAAATACTTTTCTGAACTAGACTAGTTGTTCGGTAGGATGATTGAGTTTTCCTGAACATCGCTCGGATCTGTTAGGAACCTACTTCATCGAAAAAAAAATGGAAAACAGTATCGACTTTATTCGCCCAGAAATTCGGTGCAAAGCAAGATACTCCACCATTAAGTTTCTAAATATCTCATGCTTAATATTGGAGTATTCGGATTATAGTCGAAATTCCTATCAGTTTGATTGGAGACATTTGAGCTTTGGACCGGAAAAATGGACTTATGCCGGAGACTCTGCTTCCGATTGTTCTGAAAGTGTTAGTTTATTCGGCCGGATATTCGAGTATTGGGTCTTTCGAATGGTCGAATAAACAAATTATTCGAAAAATTTACTTTTCCGAATAATCGAATCATTCGAATATTTGATAATTCGTTTATTCGGCCGAATATTCATTTCCGAATATTCGTTGACATACTCTCATTGACACCTAATCTGGAAATTCACCTTTCATGAGCCATTACCACTGAATGGAGCGATTTGGCCTAATAATAAGTTTTCGGGCTAGTGCTGCACTCATGTCAGTGACAAGTTGAATTCTATCAAAAAGGGGCCTTCTAAGCGAAAGAGGTTTGGTTGGCGTCAGAAACGTTCCAACAAAAAGGGAACAATAGGCAATTAGGATGATGAGAGTCTACAAAAAGTGAACAATATTTGCTGAGACTGATTTTCTTGGCCGATACTTCTTAACAGCGAAAACAAACCGTTGCGGTGTTTTACACGGAAGCACTTTGTGGTTCCGAAAATGGTCCTGACTACGCGAGAACCGTTAAAATGTATGTGCATGTAAACCTAATATTTACCATCAGAATAGAAGATGATGTCGTAAAGACCTAGACAGACGTTTAGGTCTAGCTGTAAGGAAAAGCGAAACTATAGAATAGAATTACAGCATTGAGCAAGGGTATTTCCGTAAAATCTCGTCAAACGAATAGAAGCCCTTTTTCCGAAAGACACTAAACTCTTTCTCGTAAAACACCACAACGGTTTGTTTTCGCTGTTAAGAAGTATCGGCCAAGAAAATCTGTCTCAGAAAATATTGTTCACTTTTTGTAGACTCTCACCATTTTACTTGAATATTGTTCCCTTTTTGTTGGAACGTTTCTGACGCCAACCAAACCTCTTTCGCTTGGAAGACCCCTTTTTGATAGAATTGTTCACTTTTTCTTGATATTACGAAGTAATATCTCTGGAAAATCTTCGATATTTTTCCAATAGGATGGATTGATATGATAATCAGTAAGTGATCGACTTGTTACGCACGCTACAAGTGACGCGCGACTCACTTTACGACGTCCTGTTGACGTCATAAGATGCTCTCTGTAACGACATCTTGATGAAGTCATCAGATGCCGTGTGTACTTTACACGACATCCTTATGACGTCATCAGATGCCCTGTGTACTTTGCACGACGTTCTACTGACGTCATCAGATGCCCTGTGTACTTTGCACGACGTCCTGATGACGTCAGCAGATGCCCTATGTATTTGGCACGACCAGGGCACGACGCCCTGGTGACGTCATCAGATGCCCTGTGTACTTTACACGACATCCTGATGACGTCATCAGATGCCTTGTGTACTTGGCACGACGTCCTGCTGACGTCATCAGATGCCCTGTGTACTTGGCACGACGCCCTGCTGACGTCATCAGATGCCCTGTGTACTTTACACGACGTCCTGATGACGTCATCAGATGCCCTGTGTACTCGGCACGACGTCCTGCTGACGTCAGCAGATGCCCTGTGTACTCGGCACGACCTGGGCACGACGTCCTGATGACGTCATCAGATGCCCTATGCACTTGGCGAACCTGGGCACGACGTCCTGATAACGTTGTCGGAAGCCCCTTGTAATTGGCACGACGTCCTGATGACGTCATCACATGCCCCATGCACTTTGATGATGTCATCAGAAAGTAACAAACTTGTTAGTGTTAGTAAAACTTCCTCTGTCCCTTGTCTACAAAAAAGTACAGCCAACAACGTGTTTTAGCGATTTTATCTACCAACTGATAATATCACATGATATGATAAGCAGTAAGAAGTTAAGTAGTTGTTGTGAAACAATAAGTAATAAACTTGTTAGTCACTTTCCTTGTCTCTTCCCATCGAAAAGTACAGCCCACAACGTGTTTTAGCGATTTGATCTACCAACTGATAATATCACATGATATGATAAGCAGTAATAAGTGAAGCAGATAATGTTAAACAGTAAGTAATAAACTTGTTTGTCACTTTCCTTGTCCCTTCCCATCGAAAACTACAGCCTACAACGTGTTTTAGCGATTTGATCTACCAACTGATAATATCACTTGATATGATAAGCAGTAATAAGTGAAGTAGTTAATGTTAAACAGGAAGTAACACACTTGTTAGTCACTTTCCTTCTCCCTTCCCATCGAAAAGTACAGCCTACAACTTGTTTTAGCGATTTGATCTACCAACTGATAATATCACTTGTTATGATAAGCAGTAATAAGTGAAGTAGTTAATGTTAAACAGGAAGTAACACACTTGTTAGTCACTTTCCTTGTCCCTTCCCATCGAAAAGTACAGCCTACAACGTGTTCTAGCGATTTGATCTACCAACTGATAATATCACTTGATATGATAAGCAGTAATAAGTGAAGTAGTTAATGTTAAACAGGAAGTAACACACTTGTTAGTCACTTTCCTTGTCCCTTCCCATCGAAAAGTACAGCCTACAACGTGTTCTAGCGATTTGATCTACCAACTGATAATATCACTTGATATGATAAGCAGTAATAAGTGAAGTAGTTAATGTTAAACAGGAAGTAACACACTTGTTAGTCACTTTCCTTGTCCCTTCCCATCGAAAAGTACGGCCTACAACGTGTTTTAGCGATTTGATCCACCAACTGATCATATCACTTGATATGATAAGCAGTAATAAGTGAAGTAGTTAATGTTAAACAGGAAGTAACACACTTGTTAGTCACTTTCCTTCTCCCTTCCCATCGAAAAGTACAGCCTACAACTTGTTTTAGCGATTTGATCTACCAACTGATAATATCACTTGTTATGATAAGCAGTAATAAGTGAAGTAGTTAATGTTAAACAGGAAGTAACACACTTGTTAGTCACTTTCCTTGTCCCTTCCCATCGAAAAGTACAGCCTACAACGTGTTCTAGCGATTTGATCTACCAACTGATAATATCACTTGATATGATAAGCAGTAATAAGTGAAGTAGTTAATGTTAAACAGGAAGTAACACACTTGTTAGTCACTTTCCTTGTCCCTTCCCATCGAAAAGTACAGCCTACAACGTGTTCTAGCGATTTGATCTACCAACTGATAATATCACTTGATATGATAAGCAGTAATAAGTGAAGTAGTTAATGTTAAACAGGAAGTAACACACTTGTTAGTCACTTTCCTTGTCCCTTCCCATCGAAAAGTACGGCCTACAACGTGTTTTAGCGATTTGATCCACCAACTGATCATATCACTTGATATGATAAGCAGTAATAAGTGAAGCAGTTAATGTTAAACAGTAAGTAATAAACTTGTTAGTCACTTTCCTTGTCCCTTCCCATCGAAAAGTACAGCCTACAACGTGTTTTAGCGATTTGATCTACCAACTGATAATATCACTTGATATGATAAGCAGTAATAAGTGAAGTAGTTAATGTTAAACACTAAGTACTCATTGTCTACCCACTCACCAGCCTGCTTATCTGTCCACATACCAACTTACCTGCCTGTTCAACTGATCGCCTGCGACCATTGGCAGTGACCACTACTAAGGGTGCGTAACGCACGAGGAAGCACGAAGCGCGAGGCAGGAAGCAGGAACGAGTAACAGCGCACAACAAGAATTTTCGATAAGGACTCGCCGATCTAACTTTGTTAGTTTTGAACCGATTTGGCTCAAATTTTGTCAGCATGTGCCTCCTGGACCCTCTCACCTATATCCCGATGGAAATCTCTGGAGAATTTGTTTAACCGGTTTTATTAACTACTTTACAGAATTCTAAGTGATCACAAGTCCCGGGCAAAACCAAACCTCTCCAGCCGCTTCGCGGCTGTAGCGATTTTCCACACCAATTCAAGGCATGAAGAACCCGTAGGACAAAGACAAGGAAAAGGCGTAAAAATGTTGAGAATTTGCCTGACCAGAAAAAGCAGAAATCGGCAATTGAAAATCTGAAAATTCAGAAGTTTGTGCTATTCTGTTGTATAGCAAGTGATAAACCGAGAGTTTAACGTAATGCCCCAAAATTGATCAAACATGTGGGAGAAAAATCATACCGTTCAGAATGACTATAGAAGCGCGCTTCTTCCACACCGGTTCCAGCGACAGTTGCGGTCCTCGAGCCCAGAATAACAGTCAGCGAAAGTTCTAATCCCCGAGAGAGACCAGAATTTCTGAAAGAAAAGGCCTTCTTAAGTGTTCTATAATTTTATAAAACTACTCAAAACCGACTGTGACGGATAACTCAAATCCACTCTAATTTCATTCTAGTGCAAAATTCAGCTCAAATTTACGATCTTTTCCAACCTGCAACTTTTTAAGTTGTCGCCCACATGTAGGAGTTTCGTTCAACCTGGAGCTTCGACACCTCGTCTAACGCCGGGGAACATAGAGTGCGCGCAATCATTTTAGTCTGAGGAATGGACGGGGCTGCGACGGTAGATCACCCCGCGCGAATCGAAACCCCAATCTCCACTGAGGCCGCCGACCCCACACCGGCAGCCGCCTGGTCCATGAGTCAGACTAGAAAGAAAACGAAAACCATACATATTACATGAATGGGGTGGCGGAGTAACACCGCAACCTTCAACTGAAGTGCGTATTGTTAAGCAGGGGAATGGTTTGAAGATGAAGAGACTTGAAGACAGTGTTCACGATAATCATAAATTTCGAGATTATCTGCATGGGAAAAACGCACCGGAAGTACGTGTAATCCTGTACTCTGACTGAGCTCCGGTACACACAGAGAAGCTGTTGTTGAGACAATGAGATCTTTTGTGGATCCGTTCTCTAGAATTCTCTACTTTCTGATGATGCATTCTTTCCTACGGATCCTAACTAACACTGTTTAGCATAAAATATCCTTCCATTTTCGATTGACCCCATTTTTCATCGGTCATAACCAACAAGAACATGTTCATCTAATTTGACAACTAGTCCAAGTTAGAGAATATTGCCACTAAAATAAGGCGTTTTGGTGCGTTTCTTGCCGTTTCTTGAAATTTTTGGTAGCACTTGGTGGCCAACGCATTGTTTTGAAATAAAAACTCGGAAACATATCATCGTGAACTCTGTATTTAATGGAGATTAGATTAGATTAGATCAGATTTATTACGATATAGAAGACGTGAGAAAAAAAGGGAACAAAATTACAGTAATCCTGCGATACTGCAAAAAGGGCACGTGGAATGCAACAAGGAGATGCTAAATGGAGAAAAAAATCTTGAAATTATTTGCTTTCAAGGATTTCCGGTTTCTTTAGGAACCAACTAAAAATGCCCGCTAGCGGGGATGTGTATGCTGAACAACTCGCTTGCTACTTCTTTTTGTGCAAGGGCCAAAAATCCAATTTTTCGTTCTTTTATTTTCAAACGGAATAACCTATAGTGATTTTGAAGGTATCATAAGGTTGCTGAGTTGAACACAAAACTTAGTTGTCAGGCAGGAATCGAACCCACATCGCATCGCTTTCCGGGCGAGAGTGTCTGGGAGAACTTATCTTCTTACAGGGGAACCACTTTTAGTCAGCCTGGCCATTCCGGGCGAAATGTACTTTTTCAGAACCGCTTCTGGCGTAGAATCCGATTGTTATCTTCGCAGCTGCCTAAAACCACTCTGAAAATAGTTATTGTTCAAAGCCTGGCGGCAAGGTAAGGGTGCCACCCCCATGAAGTAGTTAGGGTGTTTTGAAAAAAAATTCGGATTCTGCTCAGAACTTGTTTTCAGGGTAATCTAAGGTGCTGAGCAAGAGTCTGAAGTCCGTTTGTCGAAATTCTGAAGTTTTGTGTAGGTTACGGTAGGTACCATGCCATTTGGGGCAAAACCTACCTTAGTATTTTGAAAATCGACAAATGGACATTAAATTCGTATCCGCCACCCCAAATAACCCCCGAATACAAATTTTGAGTCAAGTCTTAGACTTTGATTTGATTTGATTTATTACACGGTAGAACCGTGTCAAAGACAACAACAGAATAATAAAAGCACTAAAATCAGTCGAACAACAATAAACAAATGGATCAACTGACTATTAGGCATACAACGGCACCATCAAGAAAAGAGATCTTACAAACATTACTCCTGGGACAACAGATAACACTCAAGTGTCTTTTTGAATTCACTTAGTTTCCCCATTATCAAACCTGACCGAAGTAGTTTATTGAATTCAGACCCCGCTCTATTGACAAAGAAGTGCTGTCGTACGTTCCGCCTGGCCCCAATGAGGCCCAATTTCACCGGTGCTCCCCTAGTGGTTGATGGTCTAAGGTTGAACAGCCGGCTAGCCTTGATACCAGCACTCCCATGAATGATCTTATACATCAATATCATATCAAACCTTCTTCTCCTGCGCTCTAGAGTGGTTAGGCCCAGTTTGGCGTTTCTGGTGACATGACACACGTTGCGATTCGTCTGAAACCACGATGTTCGGAAGTAAACTCTACGTGTGAAAGTAGTCTGGACTTTCTCAAGCGCGTCGATGGATCCTTTTTTGTATGGATTAAAAACTACCGTACCATACTCCATTAGTGGACGTACGTACGTTTTATACACCTCGGTCAGCACGTTTGCATTAGTAGTTGATAGTGCTCGAAACGCGCAGTGCATCATCCTATTAGCCGTGGACGCAACCTGGAGGCAGTGATCATCGAAATTAAGATCGTCCTTGATAAGAAAACCAAGGTCCTTAATCTCGCTGACCTCTCTCAACTGCAAACCGTCGATAGTATAGAAGCCGTTAACTCGCCTCTTACCAAGCTTCATCACTTTAGTCTTTTCGCTGGAAAGCGGCAATTTTCATTCATTCGACCATTTGGCTACATCATTGAGAGCTTTTTGCAAACACTCAGAATCCTCCATTGTCAAAATAGGTTTATACAACTTGAAGTCATCAGCGAATGCCGAACAGCCGACGTTGTTCAAGGATATGATCGAGGGAAGTTCATACGTATAGATATTAAAGAGAATTGGTGAAAGCACTCCCCCCTGGGGAACACCCTTAAGGACTGCAAAGGGAGAGGAGAACGTACTATTAAGACTTTGACCGAACTACCGTATGCTCACCGTAATCTGTCAAATGTCAAAGCACTATCCATCATAAAAACAGCGCAGAACTTTTTACTGGAGTTCTAAAGGTCCGAGACTCAATAGATCAATAATGTCGAAAAAAAGACCTGTCAGACTAAAAGTGAGGAAGAAATAGCCATTCAAGGCCGTAAACCTTGAACGGGAAATGTGTTATGCCGGCCACCCCCCCCCTCGCTTCTTCCTCGGTGGCTGTGGAGGAAGTGGGCGGGCGGGCATACCACATTCAAACATTTGGGTGGTATAGAATTATCTATTGCTCGATTGAGCCGTTTTTTCGACAATGTTGTGAAACATTTGATTTCTGACTAAAAGTCGACGGTTTTTTTTTAAATTGTCAACACTGTCTTTGAAGGTGAACATGTCGTGGTCCGGTCTGCCTTTCGGGATAGTGGTGTGCTTGGAACGCCTGCTTGTTCACTCTTGTGCACTTTTTGGGCTGTGGCGAAGTGTTCGTAAACGTTTTCATTGTCCAGGGCGGAAGACATCATTCAAGCTCTCTTATATGGGTAACATGATGAGAATCAACCGAGAAATCCTATTGCGAACATAATTTTTTTTGTTGAAGATGGGCATTCGACCTTGTTGGAAGACGAAAGAAGCTATTCTCAATCCTCAGAGGAACTCTACGACTCGAATATTTCGATTTCCCGGTGTGTTCGATTTCAACTCAGACGAAAGTCAGTTCATAGCCTGGTGTGCTCTTGTGCGGTCGGTATATTTCAATCGTCTACCTCGCTGGTCATATCAGCCCGACTATCGCCGTATCAGCTCGCGTGCTGGTGTGCTCTTGTGCGCTCGACAATCACTGACTGGATTGAACTCGAGCAACTATCAGTGGATTCGACTATCTACTTGTGGATCGTCGATATCACATCGGATAATTGGTTCTCCGCTCAAGTGGTACTATCGACTAACGCTGTGTCTCCAGTGGCAAGGGGGCTTAATATCTCGTCAGTCTGTTGCCACCTTGAAAAGTCAATTGTCACGATTGAAGCTGATACTTGCGTACTGGAGATTCAGCTATGGTGCTTACTCGACTATCGTCCATTGCAGCTCCACAGTCTAAGCAGAATGGAAAGGATAGTGCTACTACAACTCCAGATGATCAACTAATGGCTATTCTTGCTGATAGTTCCGTTCCTGGATATGTCAGAGTTATTATCAACCTATTGCATGAGACTAAAGAAGAGATGAAAGAGCTGAAACGCACAAATAGCGATCTGGTACAAGAGGTATTTCAACTGAGAAATGAGAACTCTTCTCTGAAACTTGAATTGATCACTTCGAAATCTCAGCCCTCTCCAAATGTAATTCATGGTAGTGATTTGCCTCCGAATACGATTAGCGTTGTTGAGGATCCTGATCTTAAACGTTCTATTGTGGTTTCGGGCATTCCTGAACTTACCTCTGCCAGTTCTATCGCTAAGGTTCAAAATGACATCAATAGGACTGTTGACATCCTTGATTTCCTTAACGTTGAATGCTTGCCGATAACAGTCTATCGTATGGGGAAACCATTGCCGAACAGGCCGAGATTATTGAAAGTTGTGTTACCTACGTCACGTTTCCAGAATGATGTTTTAAGAAGAGCTCCACGCTTACGCTTTTTCTCCCGGAAGGGCATTTACATTCGCCCATCTCTTACTAAAGAGGACCGAAAGCGTAGGCACGAAGAGTTTCTAAAGAGGAGAGGCGGACAAACTGAGACAGAGAATCAACAAAACCATGCATCTCCTTCTCAGTTGTCCGACTCTAATCTTTTAGCAACACAGTCGAATACATCCTGCCTCAATACATCAGCACAGTCTCTAGCTAACCCTACGGGAAACCAGTAGGGCTTCATCGGGACACAGGCTCTAGTTTGAATTGTATGCTTTCAAACATTAGGTCGATGGTCAAAAACTCGGACTCATTCGTAGCTTCCCTTTGTCAATACAATTATGATCTGGCTTTTCTCACAGAATCGTGGTTGAAATCGAAAAACGATCTTGCTCCTTTGTTAGGACATGCGAATAGTCAATATGAAGGTGTGAGATGTGATAGAAGTCACAAAATGGGTGGTGGTGTTATTCTCGTGCTGAAAAAGTCATTCGGATACAATGTAATTTTCGTAGAGTCTGTTAAAGACTCATATGAAATTCTTGTTTGCGATCTTTTTTTATATGGAAAATGTGTCCGGTTTATTTTGGTTTACCGTGCCCCTGGCTGCACTGTGAACGGTTCAAACCAACTGATAAAAGTCATGAGTGATTTTTCCGCCTGCGAAAACCGATGCGTTCTCCTGGGAGACTTCAATCTTACTGATCTCTATGTCCATAATGGCTCTCTACAGGGGATTTCGAAGATCTCGCAAGATTTCTGCACTCTGATAACTACACACAATTTCCAGTCTCTAGTACATAAGCCTACAAGGTGCAATTCTCACTTAGATTTGATGTTTTGCAACGATCCTTCTCTTATAAAAAATGTAAGCGTTGCATCTCCAATTGGAAACAGTGACCATGCCACTGTAAATTTTTGTTTAAATACCTCGGCACTGCCTGAAGAACTTCGATGGAGAGCAGATTTTGACAGTGCTAATTACCGTGCAATCGAAGAATACTTGTGCAACATTGATTGGATTGGGAGCCTGAATTCAGTTTCTACTGTTAATGAGATGTACGAAATTTTCCTTGCTATTTTGCATCATGTGGTAGATTTGTTTGTTCCTAGATGTAGAGTAGAGGTATCACGGAGAAATTTACCGGATTATTTAAGAAAAATGATAAGTTATCGCTCAAAGCTATGGAGTGAAGCTGTTCTTTGGAACACAGAAGAGCATTGGAATAAATACAAATTTTTGAACCACAAGACTGAAAAGGCTCTGAAAAGATATTATGTATACTTAGAAAATAAGGCAATCGAATCTGATGATAAATCAAAGTTTTTCACTTATATCAACAGTAGAAAGGATGGCAAGAATAAAATACCTTGTCTGATTACGGAACTAGGGGAACCTTTAATCCATGATGATTATAAAGCCGATCTTCTTGCAAAAATATTTCAAAAATCCTTTAGTAAGCCAAATGAAAACGAAAATCCTCTGTCAGAAACCTTCGCAAATGATACTGGGCCATTCCCGGTCATGGATGATACGTTGTGGTTCATGAAAGAAGACATAATTAAGCTTTTAGAACGATGGACAAGATCTTTATCAACTTCTTCGGATTTTCTTCCTCTTAAGTTTATCAAAAAGATCGTGCACATTATAGGTTTTCCGCTTGAGTATATTTTTAATATGAGTTACATGCGAGCTGAAGTGCCTGATCGCTGGAAGCACGCTCTGATTACCCCAATTCCGAAAAAGGGATCACTGAATGACCCAAAAAATTACCGTCCAGTCAGCATCACTTCAATCTTTGCGAGAACTTTTGAGAAAATCATGAAAAAACATATTGTGAAGTATTTAGAGAGCCACCAAATTATTTCGGCAAATCAATATGGGTTCATGAAGGGTAGGTCAGTGGAAACCGCCGTACTCACGTCAATGAATGACTGGACAAAGCCATGGAGTCTAAGAAAGCGGTCGATGTGGTATTCTTCGATTTCACGAAGGCTTTCGATAAGGTGCCAATTGGTGAAATTAGTGGAGAAACTTAAAGCCATTGGCATACATCCTATGATAGTATCTTGGATTCAAAGTTTTCTCAGAGACAGGACCTACCAGGTTCGGTAGGCAACTCATATTCGCCTGTGTACAATGCTTACAGTGGCGTGCCACAGGGTGGCGTACTGTCCCCTATTTTATTTCTAATATACACATTTGAAATTCCTGGAGAGGTGTGGCCCCGATACTTAAGATTGGAAACTAGTTCATTGGAAAGCTTTTACTATGTTGGTGGAACGAGGTCTAAAAATAGTGAAAGCAAGTTAGAGATCTAGGTTTTTTTGATAAATGATAAATTAGATTTTGAGTCTCATTATGAAAATGATAGTAAAAAGGCTATGGCAAACAAATGCAGTACGTACAATCTCTTCCGGATAATACTCAAGACAAAAAAACAAGAGATATGTACTCATCCAAAGCCTATAAGACCTATATTCGGCCTGGTTGTTGAAAACGGGACAACAGTTTTTAATCCGTACAGAAGCAGAAACACATTAAACAACTGGAAAAAGTTCAGAACAATTTCACGCAGGAAGCTGCTACAGATGAGATGCTTCTCTTTAAGTTACACTATGATCCCCAGATGGTGCCAGTAGATCCCAGCAACTCGGACTTCCTACCCTTAAAAGCCGGAGAACAAGATTTGATTTGATAATGATGTTCAAAATCCTAACAGGCAGAGTAGACCTCAATCCTCGGAATTTTTCCATAACGAACAATCGAGAACGAGATTTGGAGAAGCTTAAGGATAACAGCTGAGCATGTGGCTAAAAGTCAGATCAGATCTGAATTTTTCTCAAATAGAACGATCAAAATTTTCCGTCCATTAGTAAAGGAAAACGTCCTTACCATGACTACGAATGGATTCAAAAACCTTCTTGACCTTCGACTTAATGTAAATCTTTCATGAAACTCTTTTTCAGAATATTGTGTTTTAAGTAATTTGTTCTTGTCTGTACTTCAATTAATGTTGAATGTAGTATTAACGTGGCTTGACCACGCTCCTAAATAAATAAATAAATATTTGAAGAAGTCAAGTTAGGAATATATTCGAAATTCGAATGTTCGGATGTCATAAAAATAGCCTGATTCGAAAATCGACTCAAGTGAGAGAAAAGGAGCAACGCATGTATAACCAATATCGAAATGGGCTTTCCAAACAATGCCAGATATTGAGTTTGCTCGGCCTATTGTGAAGTGCTATCTTTCTCAGACTCTGCGGGGGGGGGCAAGCGCCGGACAATACCGCCCGTTTTCGATATGGGGGATCGACAACAGAGGCCTCCCCCGAGGGGGGGGGCTTCAGGGGAGGCCCCTGCTCTCCTCCGGCGTTAGCTTCCCCCCCTTCAGAGAGGAAGAGACGGAAAAGATGGGAAGAAGTCGTAGAAGGTGTTTTACGACAATAGAGGCTAGAGAAGGCAGAGTAGACCAAACGCACGCATCGTCATTCGCGTCAATTTTTTCCCGATTTGACGTGATTTCTCCGGTGATCTATCACGTGCTCAACCGGTATAAAAATCGCACCACCTCATAGAGAGCCGCACTCGGCCCAATAGGGCCGGCCCTGGATTGGGACTTTGAGTCTCTGTCAGAAAGAGATATTTTTGGAGGGATCAGCGACGCTTCCCGGGGGGAGGAGACGCCAGTGCTCCGGGGCAGTGACGGCAGAGCTTAAGGGCAGTGACGGCAGGGCGTCAAGGCAGTGACGACATGGCTCCGATCAAGCCAAATTGTCAATCGGCGGGAGCCCTTCTTCCAAATCAGAGGGGAGGCAAACGTAGGTGCTCGGAGGGTTGCCCCCGGAACAGCTGCGGTAGCCCCCTCCAGTGTATGAGTCTGGTTCGGGGTTAAATTTAGTGTATTCCATTGGGGACTCGCTCTGCGGGCACGAAACGCATCGGTTTCGTACGAGCTTCCTCGCCCGCCCTCATCAGCTGGTTTTGTGAAGTCGCCAGTAGACCTACAACGGAACATTCGGCTGCTGGGGACCCGCTTGCTAAAGGTTCAATTTTAAAATAAATAAAAAATCACCGGCGTGGGAAAGCAGTCAACAGAAAAGGTAGGGCATGACCCATATTCAGGAAAAAGGTTTCAAGATTAGTAAAACGAAAAAAAACACAAAACATGAAAACAGTTTGACCAAAAAGAAAGATTAAAAGAACGTTTAGGCTCCCCCGGCTCTACAGGAAACCCTCTTATTGGGGGTTTCTTGTAGAGTCGGGCCAGCCAAAACGATAGAAAAATTCTGAAAGGATTCCCGATCAAAGAAAAACTTTCTAGAGAGGTAAAAAGGCAGTAACGAACACCAAATACGGGCTCTAGTTGGGTAACACCCTTAATAAAAAAATACCAAAAGTTTGCGATTTTCCTTGCAGGCGGTTCTCGTTATTCCAGAAATTAGAGCTTTAGCATGCAGTCGTAAGATAACAAACGTTGCATTCAAAGACTAAAATCTGTTGAAAAAACGTGAAAACAGATAAAATCCATGAAAATGAAAAAAAAATCCACATGATCAGCTGATGAGGGGCGGGCGCGGAAGCTCGCATGACGCCGATGCGTCGTGTGCCCGCAGCGCAGTCCGTCATGACACGCACTAAATTTAATCCCAAACCAGAGGATACCTAGTTTCTGTTTTCGAATGGAAAAGTTGAATAATGTTGGCAGTTATGATGCGAGTTGTCCAAAATTTCCGGAAATATTCGCTTTGATGATGATGGGCCCATTTTAGTGACCCCGTGGCAGGGCTGCTTTTGAGAGATTCATTCACGCTAGTACCTTGATGCTCCCGCGATCTGCGACGGTACCGTGTTCGTCTCCCACTCTTCCCGCGATCCGCGTCCGTTCCGCGATAGTTACCCAATCGACCAATCCGTTAAATTCTCGTGCTCGTCCCGTGGTGGTACCGCGATCGTTATCAAGTTTACCGCGTTAGTACAGTGGTGCACTCGTGATCCGCGATGGTACCGTGATTGTTTTCCCCCGGTCCCGCGCTCTCATGATGTGCAGATTTGTAAAGCGGCGCAAAACACGGCACGCGCAATACCTTATAGCTTCGTGTTGATCTGATAGGCAACACCCGTTCGGGTGAAACACCGAGAGGGCATGGATGATAGGACGCGGCACGATCAGGGGTGGAGGCTGGCAGAATCTCGTGATCGTCCCGCGATAGTTCCGGGCTAACCTCATCACGGTTCCGTGATGTGGCAACCCCGAATACATCAATGTATTGACGCTTTACGCTTTTAGGTTGAAACTAGTAGAATTTCACGATCTACCCGCGACAGCCCCGTGCTCGTATCCTCTCGGCCCCTACCAGAAACCGAGGGGATTCTATTTGTGAACGATCGCGGGGGATTCTCTCAGAGTATCCTTAGCCAACTCACATTTTCACCTAGAAAAGCTCGGGATTTCAGGTTGTGCTGTCAGATGACGCCATGTCGTCGATCTCGCAGTGCCTCATGGAAAACGGGTGTCATATGCGTCAGCTATTGTTAGATTCAATCGTGACTGGGACGCCCACTGCATTTCTTCAATTTCTCAGCAATGTCGATGCGAGTGTTGTTAATATTGAGGAACATTTCTGCTCCGAGGAACACTTCCATTCAAGAATGTGTCTATTTCTTCTCACCAAACCGGCATGCAGTTTTTTCGATCTCATCCGCATGTTTGACACTATGATTTCACTAGATGATAACTTCCTCGCTCATATGACTGTGAAAGAAATCTACATTGGTGTACACAATCGGATCACCGCCAACGGATTGTTGTCCTTGTTCAGGGTTAGTTCATGGCTTTTTGAAGGCTCTGTTAACGTGGAAAGTAGATATCGAAAATTTAGCAGAACGATAATCAGAGCTGTTACAATTGGTATGATCCGAGATTCTTACAGGATATTGCCAACGGAAGTCGCACACTGAATCTATTGTATATCGAATGGCCGAATTTCAACTACAAGGAGATCAACCTTCCGATACTACCAGGCTACGCAATTTCTGGTGATGAGTTTTGTGTTAGAATCAGAAACATGGACATCAATCCACTGTATAGGATTACCTAGTCGAGTTAGAACCTGCGGGCGCTTTTATTTAACCACCTTGATTTAGTACGTATTTCCATCTGATTCCTTATTTTCGGTCAACACTTGGACTCAGCAAAAATCAGTTGATTTTTTGCAGTTGTCGAAGTAGTTTTGTGTGGAAAGAATCGGCATTATCTCCACATGCTCTACGTTTTGAGAGGTGACTCTAACATAGACGACTGTAGAGGGCAATAGAATCTAAACTACACAAAAAGCGGAGGTGTTTCTCAACATTCTCATCACTAACGTGGTGTTGATGCCTATTGGCTTTTGATCACAAGGTTGAAGCAAAACGAAACCTCTCCAGCACTTCGCGGCTGGAGCGATATAGTGCTGTTGATTTCACAAATGGGTTGGAGCAACCGGTTCTACTGGCTCTGAAGGAGCCTCTGCTGTAGTTTCTTCATAACATTTTGTTGATTTGATATTCTTATTGTCTATTCGCATAAATATTCTTTTCTACTTCGTTCACATGTCTATCATAATTATCTGTAATAAATATTCATTTGAGACGCGCATCGTAATTTCTGCACATTTGTTTACGTGTTTTCAATGTGGACTGCGACGGTTGTGCTCCATTACTTCAAAGTCTGTGCAGGTGAGGATGTCCGCCCGCGCGGTTGGCGTGCGTGCGTGTCGAGCAGGCCTCGCGAACAGGTATGTGCGGAAAAAATTATGAAACAGAAAGCAGAACATCCAGTTTGACAGAAAGAGAAATTCTCTAAAAAACTGAGCAGAAAAAGAAAATTCTCAAATTCTAGAGTATTCAGCGTGCGGTGAATGAAGTTCTTTCACAGCATTAAACTTTTTTATACATTTTTCAGTGTTAAATGCTTCTTTTTCACAGCGAAGAAAAGCGCTCAGAATAAGGAAGCGTTTTCTACTGTACGTACAGGTTCAGGGTGCGGACGAGTTTGCGCGCCCTCCTAGTTTCCACAAGCGCGCGCTAATGGCAAAATGTGAGCAGATCGATCAGGCTGGACGTGGCGTAGTTGCTTGGCGATTTGCCATCGAAAAAGTCCGCGGCGCTACAAGCTCGTCAGAACGGGGGGCGCGGCGAGCTAAGCAGGCGTAATGGGCTAACGAAATATTCACTTTGCGTCCGTTTTGATTGATTTCAGGCTTGTTTTCGCCACTTTCTGCGGCCCTATCCCCTTAAGCATCTGCAAGCGTAGTGTTTCACACTGAAAACTGAGGCACATCGTGAAAACTGCCATTTAGGCTGCTGTCGAACAGGAGGCGTTCACCCTCACAGTCGCGAATTGTCCCGTGTGGACTGCATTCTCTCGCACCTAATCAACAATCTTTCGTTGCTCCTTTATTGGTCACACTCATACATAATACAGAGGGGTTTGTCAGAGTATCCAAAAGATTGAACTTTGGCGAATTTGCAGCAAATAATAGATTTCGTATTTGTGTTATCGTATTCCTAAGAGACCTAATTATGATTGTTTGCGTTTTCAGAGCAAATCATTGAAATGGGTATTCTTGTCATGCTTCGTCTTACTCACTGGTTACAACCATCATTTCTGGGATATTAATCACTATTCGGCTTTTATTCCTACAGTGAAAATCGTGTAATTTATAGATAAACTCTGACACCGCCGCAATGGGCTACGCTATCGAGCTTCACCGGAGTTCATATTGGTTTTCCTAGTTTGGCGACACATTTAGGTGGACATGAGAGAATTTTCAGAGCTTTTGGAGAAAGTGTCCCGGATCTCGCTCAAAACTTGTTTCTGGCGGTCAGTCGGGGTTCTAACCGCAAAATTGAGGTCCATTTGTCGATTTTTAGAATTCCCCAACAGATTTTGTGAGGAGCCCACCGAGGGCTAATCTTTGGGGCTACTTTTAATGGTTTATGGAACGCTACGATATATCTTCCTGAAAACTCTGTAGATTCTATAAGGATACAGCAGCTATCCAAGGGAAAAAAGGGCGATATTGCCAAAGGTGGCAACTATAGCGTCTTTCGACCACAACTCGGCTAAAAGTGCTCTGTTTTCAATTTTGAAACGACTGAATTGTGCATCATGCCACCACAATTTATCCAACCATATTGAATAATTTTGGAATTTCCCAATGGAAATCCATTTTCAAGGTAGAGTTAGTTATGAATTTGATAATTATATCACCGGAACACGAACCTTTTCGGCCAAAAACGACCATACGCGATCTCCAGAATTTTAAAAATGATAATATATTACACCTAGGAAAAAAAGCTTCTCCTGAATTTCGCGGAGCCCTTTCACATGATTAATTGGACCACGACATGCCCAACATCTCGGGGTTCTAAAAATTCAAAACGAAGCACTTTGAGACGAGCTGTGGTCGAAAGACGCTTTAGTTGCCCACTTTGCCCACTTTGGCGATTTCGCCCATTATTTCCCTTGGGAAACTTACAGCAGGTTACTGTATGTCTACAGTAACCTGCTGCAGTAAACCGCTGGGCGTTAAGAAACGGACCCAGATTTGTATTTAGGACCCTGACTGACCTCCAAAGAATGTTTTGAGCCAAACAATTATTCTGAGCACCCTAAAAACTGCTCCAACTTCGTGAACTTTACAAAATGTGATTCATCAGTATGGCGATGTGTAGAGTCAATTTGATGCATATATTTATGCGTATTGTATGTGCCCGTGGCGCGATCATATTTCTTCAGCACCAGCCATGTATGGTCGCTAATTTTTTTCTTGAAGGTCTTTGGCCGCTGCGTCATTTGACTGAAACTTGACTGTTAATTACATAACTGCACGTTATTTCATGGAATGTGCCAGATGCGAATTGGCACACCATCGTTCTGCATTTTTAAAGGCCCAGTCCGACTTCAGAATCTTTTTTCATTTTTTTTGCTGGGAGAGAAACTTGGAGAGAATTTCACGCTGATCACAATGGTGTCTCCAGAATCGCTCACAACCCACTACGAATGTAATCATGATCCCCCGAAGAGTGTGAACTTGAAAGGTAAACAACTCGTAGACTAGTTGTCTCATAATTGTATAAAGCTTGACCAGTGGTAAATGATAGAATATAGATTTCAATTAAAATCCATCGCGCACCTCGTTCTTGCTGAGATAGAAAGCTTGTCGGTGGGCGTAACCCATTCTTTCCTTTTTGGGGCGGGGTCCACTCTTCCGCACTTTTTCTCGCTTACTTGAACGAAATGAGGTTTCGCGCTTGGCAGGGTTGCTATACTTGGGGCTGGATACCAAGAACCACCTCTGAGGATGGACTGTGTCTGTAAGTTTTGGAATGTCAACAGGGAAGTTGTTGGAGTACTGGAGTGCTAAAGTTAGAGCTGCTTATGAGCTCCGCGTGAGTCCCTGGGCGGATTACGGCATTTTCCATTCACCCACTCTCCCAGGTACCCATGGGCTTCTGTTGAGGCGCATTTCGCGCATTACTAATCGTTACTTCCGGTTTTCTTTGTGAAAATATGGAAAAATAAAAAAAGAGCGGCTGCTGAAGCTCGAGAATTTCAAATTTTCCGTGTTTTTTTCATTTCCGGTTTTCAATTTTCGTATCCGATTTGTTTTCCATATCTGTTTTCCTTCTCCGAGAAATAATTTTGCCGCACCTTCCTCCACTCCGTTTCACCAATCTAGATAGATTAAAACCGACAAAAATGTATTTTTCGTGATGTCAGAAGTTGAAACATTTCAAGCTCAATCTTTGTCTAGGGAGGGGTCATTAGTGGAACACGAATGTAAGGTTCATTTTCAGTTTTTTTAAAAGATTACGTGGCGGAAGAAAAACTATCACTTGTTTACTATAATCTACATTAATCTTGAAAAAAAAACTGAAACAGGACCTACATATATTTGTGTTCAGCGCCCCAAATAGCCCCCTTGGACTACTTTTGGGCTGGAAGTTATTCAAAGTCCTGAATACAGGAAAATTTACCGTTTCTACCAATTCTGAAATACTCTGGGGCATTGAGGAAATTTCGAATACGGATTATCGATACACGTGATCATATCTACTATATCCTAAACTTGGTTTTCCAAAGCCTCAGGACAAAAGCAAAACAAGTTGTGGTGATAGTGCAGCTAGTCTAATCCATCACTCAACCCACTAACGTGTGGGTTGGGCTTACGATGAATGAGATAGAAGCGTACTTGTAACTGTTACGAGCCCCTAGTCGTTTTTGAATCCGATCCTTCGGTGAGTAACACACAGGTGAACTGGATTTGATTTTATCTACCTTGCTCGTTCCTGCCGAGCTTTTGATGAAGGTTAGGCAGCGAAGGCGGCACATGGTTCTAATTTCCTTCATAATTTCTGCTTCGCCGTTGCCAACAGGAGACAACCTCCTACTAAAACTATGTTTATCGCGATGCGAAGCATGCTATTATTTTTTCATGCCACTTATAACTCCTGTTGCTTGCTTATTGGGGTGACACAACAATTCCTTTCGTATCTTCTCTCATGGAATCCCTCATACAGCCGGTTTTTTCGGACTTTTTTCAATGCAATTCAGTATTTCAGTGTGTCATTGTCGTTCATTCCGTATAATGAATCTATGCATTCGCAACCATTTTATTGTTGTTTTGGTTTTTGTTTGAATTTTTCGTGTCATTCCTCCCATTCGTCGCTTGAAACTTCTGCAAGATTTCATCGGAGCTCGACTTTTGTTTCTATTTTTTCCTTCTTCAGAATATATTTTTTGTTCTTGTGCTACCATTAGGTGATATTGCCACTGCAAAAATTCAGCTGTTATTTTCTCTTATTGGTATTCTTTTTCTATGTTTACTCGTGGTTCTCGGAAATGCTTGGACTTTAACGTTTCCCTAATGACATTTCTGGCTCTTTGTACACAAGTGCGTCAGCCAACAAAGACTCATCCTTATTTTTCTCATTTTAGACTTGTGTACTGTCGTTCTTGGAGCCAAATTCCAGTCCGCAATGGTGGACTACGGCTGTTGCATCACCCGACCCGATGATAATCGCGTTGGGAGGAAGGTGAATCGTGCCGGAACCAAATGGTCCCAGAACGATTTTTATCCTATTCTGTGATGCAACAGCCGTTGTCCGCAATTGGGGACCGAATCTGGCTCCGAGAAGGGCAGTATACCTTCCTATTCGCTCATTACACGGTGTATGGAAGAACTACCGAAGGGAAACTGAAAATGTTGAGCAGTTGTATAGTTTTAGGTTTACCGCTTCCTTCCTCGAGAAAAAAACATGTGAAACTCAACCACGGCTGGCGCGGCGGTCGCGTGCGCCGGCCTGCGAATCAATTCAAGCTGAGAGAAGAGCGCGGCTGATCAGCTTACCACACCGCCAGCCCCTAGTGAGATTTAAACGGCCCGAACCAGCCGCGGGTGAGATTTAGATGTTTTTTCTTGAGGTAAAAAGCCACAGACTTAGCTGTAAGTATGTACCAGGCCGTCCAATATTTCCTGTCCAAAAATTTTCAAAATTCTATAATTTTCCTTAGAAGTGTTATAATATCAGGCAAGTGTAAGAACCTTCTAGAAGGTTCTCCAAAGTTCTACGCTAGGGGTATATAAGGCGCAGTCGCCGCGTCTAAGCTACCATTTAGTACAAATACAAATGGACCAAGGTTGAATTCGATGCGTTTGTGTACTACGAGTGGCTGCTGGGCAACGACACGGGCACCGCGGTCGCCAACATCTGCAGAGCGTGCAAGGAGGATGCAGTGTCCCAACGCACAGTCAGCCGCTGGTTCAATCGTTTCGAGAGCGGCGACACGTGCCTCGAGGACAGGGAGCACAGCGGGAGGCCTTCTACGGTGGATGATGACGAAGTCAGTCGCTGTATCAAGGAGAAGCCACCACCCGTGAACTGGCGACGACGCTCGGCTGCAGCAAGTCCACCATCCACAATCGACTCAACTTACTTGGCTACCACAAAGTTCTGGCCCGTTGGATCCCCCACCGTCTGACGGACGCCAACAAGCAGAGCCGCGTGGCCTTCTGCCAGTCCCTCCTCCTTCGTCCGCATCGCAAGGAGTTTCTCGAGGACCTGGTCACTGGGGATGAGAGCAGGGTCCTCTACGACAACGTCGCCCGCCGTGCCGTCTGGATCCCGCGCGGAGAAGAGCCGCCGACGACGTCGAAAGCCGACCTGCACCCGCTGAAGATCATGCTTTGCTGTTGGTGGGACACCAAGGGCATGCTGTACTTTGAGCTGCTCCCGCAAGGCAGGACGGTCATCGCCTCCATCTACACCGATCAGCTCGAGAAACTAGCCGCCGCCATCCGAGAAAAGCGTCCCCGACAGGCCTCGGTCCACCTGCTGCACGACAACGCGCGCCAACACGTGGCGAAGGAGACCCAGCAGAAGTTAGCGACGCTCGGCTGGGAGACGGTTGCCCATCCACCGTATTCCCCGGACCTCGCCCCCTCCGACTATTTCTTGTTCCACCCGCTGAAGCACCATTTGGCCGGAAGAAAATTCACCAACTACGACAACCTGTAATCCGACATCGCGGACTTCTTCGAGTCGCAGCCCCCGAAGTTCTGGGCAACGGGCATCGGCGACCGGCCCAATCGATGGGCCACTGTTGTGGATAACTGTGGTGATTATACTGTTGATTAGACTTGTTTTTCAATAAAGTTGAAAAAAATTAAAAATGGTGAAATTTTCGGACAAGAATTGTTGGACAACCTGGTAGAAGACAAAAAAGAGCGGGTTAGCCGGTGAAGACTGTTCCAACTCTTGACATCCAGAGATTTTATGCTGAAATTTCTCTGGAAAAGCCAATTGGAGGAACTGTAAACTAACCGGAGTGATTTCTGTCGAATTTCGAAAAGGCACTGCAAGAGCGCGGTAAAGTGTATTCGAATAAAAATGTCCGCCAACGCGGTCGGCGTGCGTGTCGCGCAGCACTCGCGAAGGCATTTTTGAACATGTAAATCGATAGGCAGGAATGTTGAACGACGAGTGAATAATATCCCAGTCAGCTGTTTGCAGCCGTGAAAATGCTCGTCCAATAAAGGTTCTCCACGAGAGTCGCTCGACACGCACGCCCACCGGACAGTCTTATTCGGATAGTTTGCTTTTTTCATGGTGTGGATATGTTTCTAGCCCAGCGGAAACCCTACCAAAGGAGTTCTCAACCTCTACATATGTGTCCACTCCCCGCTCTGTCGCTATTGAATTTGGTCTAATTCTGAGCACATGTCAAACATAAGTCTCCGTACCAGTTCCCAAGAATGTCTAACGAGCTGCGGCTGATTAAAACTGAGAATAAGTATGACACTGTCACAATCCTTCCCACCCTTCCACAATGGCTTTTCAGGTCTAAAATGTTCTCCGATCGTTGAGCTGACTCCATAGTCATTCATGTAATGCAGACAACAAACAAGTCTCAAGGGCAACACATGGAAGTTGCATTAATTTCCAAATGAGGCACATAATTTAGCAGTCTGGCAATCTTTGATCATGGAGGGAAGTTTCTTAGAAGACTACATGTTAGCGCAGGACCACGATGACGCGTGTAGATATAGTAATACATCTGCGATTCCACAATTGACGACACGACTCTGTGAGAACCATTAGAAGTTCTATACATACTTGAAGGCAGTGTTCACCATAAAAATGTGTTTTAGTTCCCACTAGGACTGGGCAGTGGAGTGGCCCACTGTAACGTTCACGTGGGAAGAACGCATGAAAACGATCCAGGAAAAGCTCCAAAAGAGCCCGAAGTTGCCACTTCGAGCGCAAGGCAAACCCCAAAAGCGTAACCCACGCCCACCGATGTGAATAAAGGAAAACTCAAGATCGTGAGATGAGCGACGATTTCCAATCATTAGCCCCGTTCTTTCCTTCATTCTCAACTTCTCTCTTTGCTTGGGTCATCTCTCATACATCGGCTGCAAAAGAGGGAATTTACAAATCTCGGACAACTCGTCCACCATGCTTCCCTAGCTCAATTTCTGAGGGACCACAACTCTGTTCCCAGAAGGTCTTGTACGATTCCAGAGACATCATTGGAATCGGCATGGGACCGTTTTGCGAAAAGCAGAAAGAGGATTTCTATCGTGAACACTGCCTTTAAAGGCCTGGTACGCGCAGAAAGCCGTTAACTATTTTTTGATGTTTTTGTGTAGCTTGGCCTCTTTAGCCAAAAAAGTCGAAAAAGCCCATGAAAAACCTTCTTCTCTCAAGGAAATAGTAAATTTGAATTAGAATTTCGCGCCAATCGTTTTCAAAACTTTTCTGCTTTTGAAGGCTTCGTCACTGCTATTTTCGAAGTTTTTCTGCATGTGGGGTTTGTGCCGTAACCGTTCTTCATGTTGTTTAACGGTCGCGTCAACATTCTATGAAGAAGTGGCAGATGACGGGTGAGAACTGGTGGCGGATCCTCATCTTTAACCCCTTCCAACCTCATGACTCGCCAAAGTTTACCGGTGTTCATGAAATCGAGCCTAAAAAATGGAAAAATGGTTTCCAGCGAGAAAGATGCCTTTAAGTGTTTTAGTGTAGACCGTAAGGAACTATTAATTTCGTTATTTCATCCATTCTGCTTCAAAAGCATCCAAAATAGCTTCGCTGTTTCAAAGGGCGTGTATGCTGCGGTGTAACCAGGGGTGGTAGTAAATGGTGTGTTAACCGCGAATAAACCGCCACCTCCAAGCCGCCAACATACCGCGAATTAAATGCAGTAGAGCCGCTAAATTAACACGAACGAACCGCCACCTCCTGGCCGGCTACGAACCGCGACATAGGTGCCTCGGTTTGTTGCCGGTTTAACGAAAGCTGCCCTCTGCCTACACATACATTATGCGTGGCCTTCGTCCGCATGAGTATTTTCTACACTTGGACACGAACGACGTTTCCGGTGGAAAGACGAGGGATCGGAAAGATTATACAAGTAATGCTATTTATTTTATTCATTAGGAAGAGCATTCAAAGGGAACTTCGTAATATTTCGCTTGTTCAAAACACGATCAGAAAGCAATTTTTTAACTCTTCGTTGGAAATCCTAATTCTCGTAGTTTTTTATGAGCTCCGTGAGTTTTCAGGACCACTCTCGAAAAGACATGTTAGGTTAATCATTGGCCCAATCAATCAAATGCGTTAGATCTGACAGAAGTTTGCATTTGTAGTAACTTTGTTAAAGTTTTTTTTTCGAACAAAAGTTTTTTTGAAAAACCAAAAATTTCTCCAAAGGAAATTTCGAGCGAACGAAAATTTAAAAATTTCTGGACGAATTATTTACAAGTTATTCTTGGAAAGGTAACGCTAGGTGCGAAAAAGACATTCCGATACTCGTCGAGTAATGCACAAATTCAAAAAATGTCCTGCATTCGACTGAAATGGATAGTTAAAAACCTATAAGAATGATGATAAACTAGATAGTCTATTTTCGTTCTTGAAAATGAATTCAAGTGTTTTTTTCGGAAGCGTGCAACTGAAGTCTGGCGTCCGAGATTGGGGTAATGGTGTGGTTTCGGTCATTGATGCAGTTGATTTGTGAAGTGTTTGCCGTCTTCTCAAAATGAAACTAATCCCCCGCCCGCAGTTAGTGCTGAAAATATATAGAAACACTTTTACACACTCATGTGCGCATCATGCAAGGAAAAGATTTTGTGCACGTATTTCAAGGTAAGAATTTGAAACACTTCAAGTGACTCTACCAATACACCAAAGCAAGTGCGTCGCGGACCCTCAAGAAAAAAGAGGCCACGATGGCACTGATCTGGCAATGAAAGAGGATTATTCGGATCTTGCAGAAAAAGGAGAACAAATACAGTTGGTTTTAGAAACAAGTTCGCATTTCTTTTCCACAAAACTCGCACGATACGCCCCGACTAATGGTGATTAAACATTACTAAATTCGCTTGGAAAATTTTCATTTTTGGAACTAAAAAGTTATGGAAATCCTTCCAAAAAGCGAGCAAACAATTATTTCTTTACACACCCATTAAAGCCTAAGATAAGCAATGAATTGTGAAGAGGAAAATAACCTGAAAACAGCAAAGCACAAGAAATTCAGAGCGATAATAGAAAAAAAGGAGAGAAGTGTCGGCGCTCACCGAAAAATTAACAGCTGATTGGGAGGAATTGATTAGTGCCACCAAAGAAGACGGCCAACGTGTTTCAGCAATGATCCGTGCTTTGTTTTTGATCCCTCATCTCCCGTTTCCCTGGCGGAAGCGGTTAAAAGACTATCCCTTGAAACACCTTTCAGTTTTAAAGATAGGCTGACGTCCTGAATCAAAAGGGCTAACAGTGCTATCAAACTTCCTTAACCCTCTGCATTAATTTAACTCGTACTTGCCCTCAGTATGGATGGTCAAAACTGTTCCTACTGTATCTTGCTAACCGCATCCAAAAACTCCTCGGGAGGAGTTTTTCGTTAACCGCCAGTGCCTCTCGCATTTCAGCACTATTTCCGTGCTGTCTGCGAGAGTACGTTAAACGCGAACTTACCGCGAGGATGCCACATGTCGGAATTTTAGAGAAAAAACAGACCTGAAAACGTTTTGGAATCGCTATTTTTCGTAACAAAGGTTACAATTGTCGCTTTTTCGAGGCGTTTTCATTAAAAGTGTAACAAATGCCTACCACTGAGGGATGTTAGGGTGGAACTAGAGCGAATTCTCTCGCAACTATTAGGAGTCCTGCTCTGATTCTGTTGTGGTTAAACTCGCGTTTAACGCGAACTTAACGCCTGTTAAATCGCGTTTAACTCCCCCAATTACTACCACTCCAGGGATGAGCGGACTATCGGGTCATCTGGGACGTAAGAAAACATTGGATGACTTCTAAACTTTTCCGCGTTTCGCGTTCCGAGAATCGCATTTCCGCGCATTTTCAGGCGTTTTGCGCCTGATCTCCGAAACCCGAGAAATAAAATTTTGTTCCTATAACCGATTTCCGAAAATTCATATTTTTGTTCCTCTCATCCCTGGGTGTGACTCGTTCACTACTATTATTTGAAGGAACAGCCCGTTGTCTCTCTATCTGCATCAAATTTTCATCGGTTTTTCCTTTAATTTTTAACACTACTGGCTCCAAACCTTTGAGTTATGTATGTAATAAAATCGTTATCATTTTTTAGTGTGTATGCTAGAGAAATTCGCTTGTTGAATACAGTGGGTCCCTGAATGTTCATAGTTCGAAATTGTATCCGATTTTTCGCCTTTCATTGGACACCTCGGAATAATTTCTAGCATAGGTGCAAAACGTTCCCTGATTTTCCCAAACGGTCGGAACCCTTGTGTGGGCAGAGTTTCGACTTAGATGCTATTCATGCTCCTCAACGCCAGTGCGGCACGCTCGTGACGCCCGCTCCGCAATGGCGGCGACGGCCGTATTGTTTTTTCATCATTTTCACTAATAATCCATCATCAATTTCATTCAGTTTTATGATAATTATTTCCATTACTATCTTCTGCTATCGTGATTGTGAACGCGTGTACAGAATTTGCTTCTTGGGAAAAGTTGAGGCTTTTTTTCCCTCCTCCTTCATGGTGTCACTGCTGAAGTATTCATAGTCTCCGCAAGCGAGAGACGCGCGTAACGCTCGTAGAAACTATTCCTGCTGCAAAGCCACGCCCACGCGTCACGCGCGTGCTGCGCTTGCGTTGAGTAGTATGAATAGCGCCTAAAGTGATTACCTTTTTTGCCCTCACCCAACATCGGAAACAGCTCCCATATCCTCTACCTGTACGTGAAAGCGCGTTTTTTGTTTTCCTTTCGTTCTTTTTTGGAAACGGGTGAAATCAGAAGATCAAACCGATGTGTCGTATCTGAGCTAAGTAATGGGTGTAAACGAGCTTGCACTGCATACTAACACCGAACAAGAAACTTGTCCCACATTGCAATGGAGATCCCTCGAACCTATCATTTTCAGTCAAAAGCTCTCAGTTTCCCACTCTTCAGTACGAGAAAGTTATTCTTTCGTCTGCTGCCCAACTTCGAGTCAAGTCCATTGTTTGTGTAATGGATTCGCGACAATAAATTATAAAAAGTGCATCACCAAGTAATTTACGAAGCGGATTTAGGACAAAGCTCCTGCGTTAAATTGCTGTTTTTCCGGCAAGCTTGACCTGCAATAAAGCAAAAACATATATACGTCTGCCAATTCTTCTCTTCAAACTTCTCGTTAACCTTACGTATATACACACAGTTTGGTGATTATCTCCCTGGCGCGGCATTTGAGGCAGTACCTGCCATAGATTTGAACCTAAGCTGACAAATTTATACCAGTTTATTGAGAAAGATATACAGATAACCTATCTATCAGGGATTCCCTAGATATCTCCTTTCGCGTTTCTGGGAGCCTTGAAACTGTTAATGGAGTTAACCACAAAAGACAATAGCGTGTCGGCAATGAGTTCGCCCTTAGGCCTCTTTCAGAGTTCGATCGCTCTGCGACGCGATCGTGGGCACGGCGACGCGACCGTCGCGTCGCCGTGGGAATCGGAGATTTTGGAAGTGTGAATGCCCAATCGCGGAAGTTGGCGACCAAGCACTTTTACGTACACATTCTAATCGACGCCTGTTTCATGTTCGCGGTGTCGCTCAATTGGCTAGTCATTTATGATAAAAAGGTGCATTGTGCTTTGCCATTTAACTTTAACTTTATTACACGCCCTTGTAGACGTGTCGAAACATAGAAAGGGCAGAAAAACAACGAAAACATCGAGGAACTTGAAAAATGACAAGTTTCGAAAGGAAAAGGCGGAAAACGATTGATAGATCCTTTCTTGACAACGAAGGTAATTTTTGACAAGTGTTTTGAATTTAGTGAAGTTGATCGGTATCTGAACAGTATGACTCATCTTCAAGTATTCCATGCCGTCTCTGAAGATGGAGAAGCTGCGCCCCAAAGAGGTGCGCGGCTGACGGAATTTAAGCTTGGAACCTTTCTCCTAGTATTTGATTCAACCAGTTTGAAAAATGAATGAGCTTTGAGACCCAGTCTTCCAGTTATAATATTATATACCAAAATTAAATCATTTCTTTGTGTCTGTAATGTAAAGTATCCAAATTAAGCATGATTCCTCACTATGCCATGGGGGATTACTCCTATACGTGAAGCCAAGAGACCTTATGAAGACCTTCCTTGTGAAGTTGTTTTGTACTCTTTCTAGTTTGGCAGCGCAGGTTTTTAATGAGAGAAGAAGTAGATACTGTTACCATATTCAAGAACAGATCCGAACGTAAATTTCATAGGCTGTAACCAAAGCAATGGACCTCTAATTTTCAGCGATTTGAACGGAAGGAAAAGTTTCTGTTCAGCTTTCGCAACAATACTATCCAAATGCTTATCAAATTCAATTTCGAATCGACAAGAAACTCTAAATCTTTAACAAGGTTAACATGCTGGAGTATCAGACCATCGATATTGTACCCGCCTTCCGGATTAGTAGTTCTACCCAGGTGTAGTACTTGACTTTTTTGAGTGGAAAGAGGAGATGGTTTCGTTTAGACCATTGAACTACATTGTCAATTGTGACTTGGATCCTAGTTTTATTGTCACCCTCAAATTGTATCGTAGATTTTTAATGATAATAATCATTTTATAATAATAATTGTTTTTGTATTATGAATGTTTTGCCTACTTATACTGACTTTGCCTGAATCAACGTGAAAAAAAGAGGAATTTGAACGAGGACATATGAAGCGGTCGCCGCGATCGGTCGCGTCGCCGTGCACTGCATGGCGACGCGATCTGGCCATCTCAGTCGCCCAATCGCGCGATTGGGCGACTTTTCCACGATCTTGTCTGAAAGGCCGACGACCAGATCGCGCGACGCGACCAGATCGATACACAGTGTTTTCATTCGGTCGCGTCGCAGAGCGATCGAACTCTGAAAGAGGCCTTAGCTTCCAGCAGGCAATCAAAACTGACTCTGAAATTCCTGAAAAACCGTGCTAGGCAAAACTTGCACCAAGTTTGTTCATTCATAAGAGTTTGTGGGTTTATATGTATACGCCAATCTATCGCGCATAATTTGATCTTCTCTTCCATTTTCTTCTTTTTCCTGGCGTTTGTCCCACAAATTCACAGGGTCCACATGTTTGATTTTTATTGGCTATTTGTCCAGGTCGTTTTCTTCTCTCATGGCAACTTTTGCTCGATCAAGCCAGCAAGTCTTCGATATACCGCATGGTCTCACTCCTGTCAAAGTGACCCCCAATGACCATCTCGGCATCCGCACTTCCGTTGGGTGCTTCGTTTGTTCGACATCCTTTGTAACTGGCCAGCACTCATTGTCAGTGGCATAGAGGGCGACCAGTCAGAGCACCTTCTAGTAGATCTTCCATCAAAGACGGATAGGGATTTTCCTCTCACATATCACGCCCGTTGTGGACCTCCGCTTTATCCAGGTTGTGTTAGCGCGGCCATCACGATCTCATTGTAAGTCGTCAGCAGAAATCGACTTAATCGAACCGAGATACTTGAAGCTTTCTTCTTTGTTGAGGTTGACGCCATCAATGTTATTCGTTCTCTTTTTAACCTGTGTACTCCGTTTCACCATGTTGAGACGAAGCCCGAGGGGTTGCAAATGATCCTTCCACGGCTGCTCTTGCGTCTGCAACTCCGCTTGTGTCCCGGCGGCTAACATCACATCATCAACGTACAGGTCCATGAATGTGGTTTATCGACATCGAAAGTAATCGCATCCGTTCGCAGTATGTATAGAAAGAACGAGAAGGCTGATTCTTGGTGATCGAACAGGAAAAGGGCCGCTGGTTCTCTCAACACTGGTTGGATTCGTATGCCACAGTTTCACCCACCGCACGTACTCTTATGCTACTCATTGTGACCTTTAAGTCACAGAACACCTAGAAATTTATTTTTAGGTTTTATCCTTTTCTTGGACAGGGTCACAGTCTGATCACAATGGTATTTCTGGAATCGCCCAAGACCCCCTACGAACGGAGATATGGCTCCTTGAATATGCCTACTTTTCGAGAGCGTAAATTCGGGGAACGAGTTGTCTCAGGCCTGTATTTCTCTTGATTGGGTCCGACAGCAGAACAGGATGAGGAAATAGATCGGAAAGGGAGTGAAGAACGACGACTCGGTTGAAAATCATCCATCCATCAGCCGCTATTGAGATCGAAAGTCAGGAAGGGGCTGTGGTGGTGAGCGATGGAGGTCGGGCCTTTGGTGGTCGCTTATATCTCGCTTGTTTGAAGGAATTTAGATCTCGCATTAGGCACGTGTTATACAGGAAGGGTCTTCTACACAAATACACGAAAATCTCAAAATTCATATCTGAGGGTGTACTGTGCCTTTAACGCCATCCTCAGACAGTCGGGGATAGGACGTGTGTACAATAGCGTTAGGGACAAAGGGATTAGCAGCAGGGTTGTGCGTTAATGAAAATTCGTTTTTTTCGTTAAAGGCAGTGTTTACGATAATCTTCGATTCTGAGATTTATTGCTGATTCGATTGCTTGGCCCCCGGGTAGAACTGAAACTAAGAAATCGAGAAAAACGCACCAGAAAGGCACGAAATTCTTTACTCTCACTTCGCTTCTTTACTCTCAGTGGAACTGCTTGTTGTGACAATGAAGTCGTTTGTGGACCTGTCTTTCGCAGTTCTCTATTCTTTGTTGCTCCGTTCTTTCCCTCGGACCCTAACTAATACTGTTTTGCATAAAATATTCTTCCATTTTTGATTATCCCCATTTTTCGCCGATGACAACTACCGTGAACATGTTCATCCAACCAGGCAACTAGTCCAGGCCAGAGAATAATGTCACTGAAATAAGTCTCGCTGTTTCTTCGTAATTTTGGCTACACTTGGTTGCCAACACGTTGTTCTAAATGGAAAACACGGGAAAGAAAATCGTTGTGAACACTGCCTTTAAAGGCAGCAGACACGCTTCAGAATGGTATCGATTTTATGTCATAAATCGAAGTTTTGAAGGTAGTAGTATGGAAAACTAACGATTTTTTTGTTATGGGGTGAAATTGGACGAGTTTTGCTCGAGAGGTTGAAATAGCTAATATCAACGATAAAACGGTTGGTATAGCGAAGCCGATAGACTTTTACAGCGTGTACCAGAACGCTCACCTCGTTGGAAGCTTCAAAAACCTGCCGAAATAACCGTATTCGTGTATTGAGGGGCGGGGCGGAAAGCTCTGACGAGAATTTTCGACTCAAGTTTAGTAGTTTTCACTCGTTTTTGACGCTTCTAACGGCGTGAGCGTTCTACTAGGGGCCATACGACCCAAGTAGCGTAGTTATCTTAACAACTTTTTCGAGCGTTTCTGCTGTCACTAAACGTTAATCGTTAATTTTCGAAAAAAACCGCGGTAACCCGTTAATGCGTTAACACGTTAATTTTGCACTTCATTAAAAATTTTATAAACATCACCTGACCACAACGAAAATCCACAATTCACCAGAGGTCACAGAAAAAATAAAAGTATCTTCAAATGACGTCAGCAGGACGTCGTGGAAAGACGTAGGACTCCGTAAGCCGTGGGCACGGCCTCGTTGGAAGTTGATAGCGTTACAGATGACGTCGTCAGGTCGTCGGGAGGGTGGCGCTCCATATGACGTGGTCGGCACTTCGTGGAAAATGGGTGGGGCTCCAGATGGCGTGGTTGGGACTTCGTGGAAAATGCGTAGGCCTTCAGATGATGTCATGGGAAGTAGATAAGGCTCCAGGTAACGCCAGCAAGATGTCATGGAAAGAAGGTAGGGCTTCAGATGACGACGACAGATCGTAGTGGAAAGTGGGTGGGCGTTCAGACGACGTCAGCAGGACGTCGTGAAAAGGGTTAGCGCTTCATGAGGGCGTGCGCTACGTCGTAGAATGTAAGTAGCGCTTTATATGGAGAGTGCGTCGCGTGGTGCACTCCACACAGAGTGTGCGCCGCTATTGTTAGAAAGTGAGTGGCATGCTATCCCCGCTTCCAACCCTCATTTGATATCACAAGGTTGCTGAGTTGAATACAAAACTTAGGTGTCTAGTATACTTCGGATCCGAATCAAAAAATTCCAGATTCTCGGATTTCGGATAACTCAAAGACCAAAGGCCGTAGATATCCGACTCAAACGGATAGATTCAAAATAACAACATCGGATAATCTGATTCAGTTGGATAGAGAGGCTAAACCGATAGCCGGATTTTGGATCAACCCGAAAAATACGTTTTTTCGGTGATTCGGGTCTTGGATCACTCGGATTTTGACGTTTTTTCGGTGAATCGGATGGACATCCGAAAATGAGTGGGTCGGATCCAATATATAGTGTCTGGCGGGTATCGAACCCTCATCGCTTTAACGGGCGAGAGTGTTATCATTACACTACCGACACCGCTCTACATTCCTCAGCTAATTCACAGATGAACTGTGTTGGCACAACAGCGATCACCCGTTAAAGGCACAGTCCAACCCCAGAATAGTTTTTTTTCGTTTTTCTGTCTATCTTGAATACGGTCCTAGGCTGATTCCAATGATGTCTCTGGAATCGTACGAGACCCTCTAGGAACGGAGCTATGCCCCTCAAAAATTGAGCAGCGAAAGCATGGTGGACGAGTTTTTCGAGGCTTTCAACTTACGTCATTTTCATCCGATGTATGCGAGCTGGTCTGAGTAAAGAGAGAGGCTGAGAGTTAAAGGCAGCATACACGCTCGTAAACGTAAATGAGGTAGCTACGAAATTAGAATGGGATGGCACCGAGCACAACGCCCACACATTTTGAAGCGTCAAAAGCGACTCACAATGGCGCTACACGAGTGAGAAGTAGGACCCGCTCCTACATCTGCCCGCCCCCTGTATTTGCGTCCTCCTCCAAAACTTGGGTGCGGGTTCATCACCACCGTCGTCGGTGTGTGTGGTTTACCTATTGTACCTATTCCACCACCTACAAACGTCGCCGACGGCAGGAATTGCCCAGCACCCCTGTTCCGGAGGAGGACACAAATACAGGTGGCGGGGCCAACTTCTCATTGGTGTAGCGTCATTTTGGGTCGTTTTTGGCGCTTCAAAATGTGTGGGCGTTGTATTCTGTGCCATTCCATTCCAAATTACGCTTACGAGCCTGTATGCCACCTTTAAGAAAAAAACGGGGTTATTGATCGGAGACAATCGCGCATCTCGCCACTGTTAAGCTCGAAAGATAGTAAAAGTTGCCTGCCGAAGTGTCTTCCTGATGTAGGCGCCCTTGGGTGGCTTCCTCCTATATCTCGCTCATTCGGAGGAGTCGAGAGTTCGCACTTGGCAGGTGCTATACAGGGTTGGTTTACTTGACAACTATGTGGAATTCTCAGATTTCCTCCCTGAGCTTGGACTGTGCCTTTAACGGGTATGATCTGATAAGCACAAATCGACATTAAATCCAGTTAAGCTGAGGTTTTTTTGGAGACAGAATTTTGAAGTTTTTTGAATATTTAATGCCTTTTTATGGCGTGGTATGTAGTGACTAGGTATCACAAGGTTGCTGAGTTGATTACAAAACTTATGTATCAGGCAGGAATCAAACCCGAATCACATCGTAAAATATTCAACTCAGCTACCTTGTGATATCTAGTGATATACCATGCCAGGAAAAGGCTATAATTATCTATCAAAAAGGGGTCTTCCAAGCAAAAGAGGTTTGGTTGGCGTCAGAAACGTTCCAACAAAAAGGGAACAATAGGTAAGTAGAATGAGGAGAGTCTACAAAAAGTGAACAATATTTTCTGAGACTGATTTTCCTGGCCGATACTTCTTAACAGCAAAACAAACCGTTGCGGTGTTCTACACGGAAGCACTCTGTGGTTCCAAAACTCGTCTTGACTACACGAGAACCGTTAAAAGTATGTGCATGTAAACCTAATGCTTACCATCAGAATAGAAGATGATGCCAAAAACACAGACGGACGGTTAGCTCCAGCTGCTACGAGAAGCGAAACCAAAGTGCAGCATCTAATGAGAATATTTTCTTATATTCTCGTCAACGAATAAAGTCCATTCTTGAAACCATTGAACTCTTCCTCTAGAAGTACCACAACGGTTTGTTTTTGCTGTTAAGAAGTATCGGCCAGGAAAATCAGTCTCAGAAAATATTGTTCACTTTTTGTAGACTCTCCTCATTCTACTTACCTATTGTTCCCTTTTTGTTGGAACGTTTCTGACGCCAACCAAATCTTTTGCTTGGAAGACCCTTTTTGATAGAATTGTTCACTTTTTATTGATATTACAGAAGTAATATCCCTGAAAAAATCTTCAATAATTTTCAGAATAGCATGGATTGCTATAATAATCAGTAAGCAACAAACTTGATGCGCACGCTAAAAATGAAGCGCTACTCACTTTCCACGACGTCCTGCTGATGTCAGAAAATGCGCTATGCACTTGGCACCACCTTGGCACGACGTCCTGATGACGTCACCAGATGCTTTATGCATGGCACGACGTTCTGATGACGTCATCAGATGCCCTGTGTACTCTACATGACATCCTGATGACGTCATCAGATGCCCTATGTACTTTACATGACACCCTGATGACGTCATCAGATGCCTATGTACTTTACATGACACCCTGATGACGTCATCAGATGCCTATGTACTTTACATGACACCCTGATGACGTCATCAGATGCCTATGTACTTTACATGACACCCTGATGACGTCATCAGATGCCCTATGTACTTTACATGACACCTGATGACGTCATCAGATGCCTATGTACTTTACATGACACCCTGATGACGTCATCAGATGCCCTATGTACTTTACATGACATCCTGATGACGTCATCAGATGTCTATGTACTTTACGCGACACCCTGATGACGTCATCAGATGCCCTATGTACTTTACATGACACCCTGATGACGTCAGCAGATGCCCTGTGTACTTTACATGACATCCTGATGACGTCATCAGATGCCCTATGTACTTTACATGACACCTGATGGCGTCATCAGATGCCCTATGTACTTTACATGACACCTGATGACGTCATCAGATGCTCTATGTACTTTACGCGACACCCTGATGACGTCATCAGATGCCCTATGTACTTTACATGACACCCTGATGACGTCATCAGATGCCCTATGTATTTTACATGACACCCTGATGACGTCATCAGATGCCCTATGTACTTTACATGACACCCTTATGACGTCATCAGATGCCCTATGTACTTTACATGACACCCTGATGACGTCATCAGATGCCCTATGTACTTTACATGACATCCTGATGACGTCATCAGATGCCCTATGTACTTTACATGACACCCTGATGACGTCATCAGATGCCTTATGTACTTTACATGACACCCTGATGACGTCATCAGATGCCCTATGTACTTTACGCGACACCCTGATGACGTCATCAGATGCCCTATGTACTTTACATGACACCCTGATGACGTCATCAGATGCCCTATGTACTTTACATGACATCCTGATGACGTCATCAGATGCCTATGTACTTTACATGACATCTGATGAGGTCATCAGATGCCCTATGTACTTTACATGACACCTGATGACGTCATCAGATGCTCTATGTACTTTACATGACACCTGATGACGTCATCAGATGCCCTATGTACTTTACATGACACCCTGATGACGTCATCAGATGCCTATGTATTTTACATGACACCCTGATGACGTCATCAGATGCCTATGTACTTTACATGACACCCTTATGACGTCATCAGATGCCCTATGTACTTTACATGACACCTGATGACGTCATCAGATGCCCTATGTACTTTACATGACATCTTGATGACGTCATCAGATGCCCTATGTACTTTACATGACACCCTTATGCCGTCATCAGATGCCCTATGTACTTTACATGACACCTTGATGACGTCATCAGATGCCCTATGTACTTTACATGACATCCTGATGACGTCATCAGATGCCCTATGTACTTTACATGACACCCTGATGACGTCATCAGATGCCCTGTGTACTTTACATGACACCCTGATGACGTCATCAGATGCCCTATGCACTTTACATGACATCCTGATGACGTCATCAGATGCCCTATGTACTTTACATGACACCCTGATGACGTCATCAGATGCCCTATGTACTTTACATGACACCCTGATGACGTCATCAGATGCCCTATGTAGTTTACATGACACCCTGATGACGTCATCAGATGCCCTATGTACTCTACATGACATCCTGATGACGTCATCAGATGCCCTATGTACTTTACATGACACCCTGATGACGTCATCAGATGCCCTATGTACTTTACATGACATCCTGATGACGTCATCAGATGCCCTATGTACTTTTACGCGACACCTGATGACGTCATCAGATGCCCTATGTACTTTACATGACACCTGATGACGTCATCAGATGCCCTATGTACTTTACATGACATCCTGATGACGTCATCAGATGCCCTATGTACTTTACATGACACCTAATGACGTCATCAGATGCCTTATGTACTTTACGCGACATCCTGATGACGTCATCAGATGCCCTATGTACTTTACATGACACCCTGATGACGTCATCAGATGCCCTATGTACTTTACGCGACACCCTGATGACATCATCAGATGCCCTATGTACTTTACATGACACCCTGATGACGTCATCAGATGCCCTATGTACTTTACATGACATCCTGATGACGTCATCAGATGCCCTATGTACTTTACATGACATCCTGATGACGTCATCAGATGCCCTATGTACTTTACATCACACCTGATGACGTCATCAGATGCCCTATGTACTTTACATGACACCCTGATGACGTCATCAGATGCCCTATGTACTTTACACTGACACCCTTATGACGTCATCAGATGCCCTGATGACGTCATACTTTACATGACATCCTGATGACGTCATCAGATGCCCTATGTACTTTACATGACATCCTGATGACGTCATCAGATGCCCTATGTACTTTACATGACATCCTGATGACGTCATCAGATGCCCTATGTACTTTACATGACACCCTGATGACGTCATCAGATGCCCTATGTACTTTACATGACACCCTGATGACGTCATCAGATGCCCTATGTACTTTACATGACACCCTGATGACGTCATCAGATGCCCTATGTACTTTACATGACACCCTGATGACGTCATCAGATGCCCTATGTACTTTACATGACACCCTGATGACGTCATCAGATGCCCTATGTACTTTACATGACATCCTGATGACGTCATCAGATGCCCTATGTACTTTACATGACACCCTGATGACGTCATCAGATGCCTTATGTACTTTACATGACACCCTGATGACGTCATCAGATGCCCTATGTACTTTACATGACATCCTGATGACGTCATCAGATGCCCTATGTACTTTACATGACACCCTGATGACGTCATCAGATGCCCTATGTACTTTACATGACACCCTGATGACGTCATCAGATGCCCTATGTACTTTACATGACATCCTGATGACGTCATCAGATGCCCTATGTACTTTACATGACACCCTGATGACGTCATCAGATGCCCTATGTACTTTACATGACACCCTGATGACGTCATCAGATGCCCTATGTACTTTACATGACATCCTGATGACGTCATCAGATGCCCTATGTACTTTACATGACACCCTAATGACGTCATCAGATGCCTTATGTACTTTACATGACACCCTGATGACGTCATCAGACGCCCTATGTACTTTACATGACACCCTGATGACGTCATCAGATGCCCTATGTACTTTACATGACACCCTGATGACATCATCAGATGCCCTATGTACTTTACATGACACCCTGATGACGTCATCAGATGCCCTATGTACTTTACATGACACCCTGATGACGTCATCAGATGCCCTATGTACTTTACATGACATCTTGATGACGTCATCAGATGCCCTATGTACTTTACATGACATCTTGATGACGTCATCAGATGCCCTATGTACTTTACATGACACCCTGATGACGTCATCAGATGCCCTATGTACTTTACATGACACCCTGATGACGTCATCAGATGCCTTATGTACTTTACATGACATCCTGATGACGTCATCAGATGCCCTATGTACTTTACATGACACCCTGATGACGTCATCAGATGCCTTATGTACTTTACATGACACCCTGATGACGTCATCAGATGCCCTATGTACTTTACATGACATCCTGATGACGTCATCAGATGCCCTATGTACTTTACATGACATCCTGATGACGTCGTCAGATGCCCTATGTACTTTACATGACATCCTGATGACGTCATCAGATGCCCTATGTACTTTACATGACATCCTGATGACGTCATCAGATGCCCTATGTACTTTACATGACACCCTGATGACGTCATCAGATGCCCTATGTACTTTACATGACACCCTGATGACGTCATCAGATGCCTTATGTACTTTACATGACACCCTGATGACGTCATCAGATGCCCTATGTACTTTACATGACATCCTGATGACGTCATCAGATGCCTTATGTACTTTACATGACACCCTGATGACGTCATCAGATGCCCTATGTACTTTACATGACATCCTGATGACGTCATCAGATGCCCTATGTACTTTACATGACACCCTGATGACGTCATCAGATGCCTTATGTACTTTACATGACCCCCTGATGACGTCATCAGATGCCCTATGTACTTTACATGACATCCTGATGACGTCATCAGATGCCCTATGTACTTTACATGACACCCTGATGACGTCATCAGATGCCCTATGTACTTTACATGACACCCTGATGACGTCATCAGATGCCTTATGTACTTTACATGACATCCTGATGACGTCATCAGATGCCCTATGTACTTTACATGACACCCTGATGACGTCATCAGATGCCCTATGTACTTTACATGACATCCTGATGACGTCATCAGATGCCCTATGTACTTTACATGACATCCTGATGACGTCATCAGATGTCCTATGTACTTTACATGACATCCTAATGACGTCATCAGATGCCCTATGTACTTTACATGACACCCTGATGACGGCATCAGATGCCCTATGTACTTTACATGACACCCTTATGACGTCATCAGATGCACTATGCACTTTAAATGACATCCTGATGACGTCATCAGATTCCCTATGTACTTTACATGACATCCTGATGACGTCGTCAGATGCCCTATGTACTTTACATGACACCCTGATGACGTCATCAGATGCACTATGTACTTTACATGACATCCTGATAACATCATCAGATGCCCTATGTACTTTTGGCATGACATCCTGATGACGTCATCAGATGCCCTATGTAGTTTAGATGACACCCTGATGACGTCATCAGATGACTTATGTGCTTTACATGTCACCCTGATGACGTCATCAGATGCCCTATGTACTTTACATGACATCCTGATGACGTCATCAGATGCCCTATGTACTTTACATGACACCCTGATGACGTCATCAGATGCCCTATGTACTTTACATGACACCCTGATGACGTCATCAGATGCCTTATGTACTTTACATGACATCCTGATGACGTCATCAGATGCCCTATGTACTTTACATGACACCCTGATGACGTCATCAGATGCCCTATGTACTTTACATGACACCCTGATGACGTCATCAGATGCCCTATGTACTTTACATGACATCCTGATGACGTCATCAGGTGCCCTATGTACTTTACATGACACCCTAATGACGTCATCAGATGCCTTATGTACTTTACATGACACCCTGATGACGTCATCAGACGCCCTATGTACTTTACATGACACCCTGATGACGTCATCAGATGCCCTATGTACTTTACATGACACCCTGATGACATCATCAGATGCCCTATGTACTTTACATGTCACCTGATGACGTCATCACATGCCCTATCTCCTTTACATGACACCCTGATGACGTCATCAGATGCCCTATGTACTTTACATGACATCTTGATGACGTCATCAGATGCCCTATGTACTTTACATGACATCTTGATGACGTCATCAGATGCCCTATGTACTTTACATGACACCCTGATGACGTCATCAGATGCCCTATGTACTGATAGCCTGCGACCACTGGCAGTGGCTAGTGGCGCGAACGAGGAACGAGGGACGAGGAACGAGGAACAGGACACGAGGGACGCGTTACAAGAAAAAACGCGAATTTTAGCTAAGCTTCCGCCGATCTAACTTTGTTAATTTTCAATCGATTTGGCTCAAATTTTGTCAGCGGGTGTATTCTATACTCTCTCACTTATATCCAGAAGGAAATCTCTAGAAAATTTGTTTTACAGGTTTTATTAACTACTTTACCAAAATCTAAGTGATCACAAGTGCCAGGCAAAACCAAACCTCTCCAGCCGCTTCGCGGCTGGAGCGATTCAAAAAAGAATTATATACCATGCCAGGAAAAGGCTATAATTATTCAAAAACTTCATTTGATAGTTTCGAACGCAGAGAGGTAGATCAGACCTCACAATTGCTTTTTAGAACACGAATTCGAATTCCTCGATATTGAGAAGGATAACTAAAACAAATAAACTTTGGAATGGGTAACATTGAGGTCAGTGATATATTTCACAGCGAGCGAAAATTGACCGCGCCGCAAGCAGACGTGACTTGCATGGCCCCAGTTTTGAAATTTGCCATTGAAGCAGAGCAGTCAGTTCCATAATTCCACTGCAATTTACGAACCCCATTAACATGATTTTGGGACATTTTCGTTGAGCGTTAATCGTTAATTTTCCAAAAAATCGCGTTAATACTAAATATTATATATATATATATATATATATATATATATATATATATATATATATATATATATATATATATATATATATATATATATATATATATATATATATATATATATATATATATATATATATATATAATCGACTGGAGTGTTGTAGACTGAACTGTGGTACAACTATTTATTGAGGAGAGTCACCTCTCCGTACCACTCTACAACTACAAAATAAGCCACTATAACTAAACGAGCCGCCTTAAGAAGGGAGCGGACGCGGCCTCCGATCGCAGGCCCCGCCTGCGACGAGAGACCACGGGGGCAGACGAGAGCGCGAGGCATACATAAGATGCCCCACCCCCGCATCCACCCCTCCGCGCCCATCGATCGACGGAGAACGATTACGACAACAAAACGAGAAGGAAAGCACAGGAACGGGGTAATAGAGGAAACCAACTGCTAAGAAGCAGGTACTAAACTGGAATAAGATCGCTAAGGCTATTAGATTAGTAGAGCTACGGTACAACAGTGGATTTTTAACTGCTATTCTTAACATGCCCGCACTAACAGGAGAGTCGTCCCGACTCATATCACTGACGATATCACTAGGCTCCTCTCCGAACATTCCTGTTTTCTATTCCACTGCTCCTTCGACCACTGTCACAACTGTTCCCGACGTCACTAGAACTGGGTCGATCTCCCCCATCTGGTTTGATGCTGAAACCAGTATTACTGTTACAACCACAGCTATGCTTCATAGGTTTCCACACTTCGATCGCATTCATGGCATTAGCTCCGACGTCATGGCAAAGTGCCACATTTGAACCGGCTCTGTGCTCGAACCGCACTCTTGTTGCTGCCTCCACGGCTTCCACAGAATCGACGTATAGGTGGCTGCAACCCTTCGTGGCGGCGGCGGGACCATGGGGAGTGAGATGCGTAGACTTTACCTTTGGAGCTTCGACTCCTTCCTTTCCTCACTCCAGCTCCCTTGTTCTCCAACAGAGGCGACGTTCTCTAGTTCAAACCTGTCGGCCACTTTATTCGATCGTGCCATTTGGTGTGTCGGACTGGGAACAGCGACATGAACACACTGCCCAAAACAGCCGTAGTCACATCGATGACGCAGGTTGAGTGGATGCTCTATGCCGATACCCGTTTTGAAACATCGAATCTTCCGACTCGTTTGAATCTCTGCGGAGGGGTTCTTTCTGGGCTTCCCCCGCTTCCTACGAGTTCTAACAGGCTGCACGGGCTCTTCTGATATCCCTTTAGGTAGCCTCTGAACCGCATCGAATTGTACTCTGCTGGGTCTCGTCAGGCCCAGGCTTGCATGAGTTATGATCTCGGCGCCTATCAGGCATGACCGTATTGCATCGCCTCCATCTCGGGCAAGCTCCTGACTGATCGCGGTCATGGTTCTCAGCGCCTTTTTCCTTGATCTGTTGCTGCGCAACATTTTCACCTCAAGCGTCCGCTTAGCGTTCGAACGCAAAATCTTCCTGGGCAACTCGACCTTGTCTGTATTGCACCATGTCTGCTGTTCCGCAAGGTGCTTCGTCTTCACCTTGTTTGAAGACTTTTGCTCCCACAAAAGTGTCAGCGACAGGAGCATGGACTTCAGGAGTCGTTCGACTGTTCCTGACTTTTGCACCAGCAGACCGAACAACGGGGTCTTGCGGCTGCTTCCGCTGCTTCTGAGTACGCCTGTCCTTAACCGCACTGAAGGTTTCGCCTTTGCTGGGAGAGATCGCCGCTCTCTCAAACCGCTCAAGGTTAAATCCCAACTTGCCTAAGGCGTTAGTGCCAAGAACTAGCGATCCATCTCCTCCCTTCATCACGAAGCATGCGATCCTTCGCTTGTTGCTGTTTCCAATCTGCATGGAAAGCCTTATCGCTCCCTTGAAGATCATAGGATTCCCGGATGCATCGTACACTGGCGCGCAACCTCGCATTGGAATCTCTTCGACATCATCGTCCAAATTGAAACCAGAATGAAGGGCTTCTTTCAACATTTCCAGAGGGATGATGCTTACTTGGGAACCTGTGTCCAACAAAGCCTGTCGTGAGAATCCTAGGAGATGTACCTCAGATGACATTTGTCTTCCCACTAATTCGTCCTGTGGTCTGGATGAGCCTGCGGCTCCACAAATCCACTTGTTCAGCGAAGCCGTGAAGTTCTTCACTGGTCTTTCCTCTGCTGCCCCATTGCTTCCACTACCTTCACGCTGCGAAGGCTCTCTAGAAGCTCGGCATTTACGGGAAAGATGGCCAGTCCTGCCACAATTGTAGCACTTCAACGGTTTCTTTGGTTCTCCACTTGACGACACAGCTACAGAACAGTTAGCTGGCTCTAGTTTAGCGGGACTAGTCTGTGTCTGACTTCCTCGTTTCGACGGCGAAAACATGTCCTTGCCTACTTCGGCGGGTTTTGATCGGCATGGCTGTGCAGCTTGCCGCATCGCTGAAGCGACATCTCGACTTTGCTCGCAGCGCTGAGCCAATCTTTTGACCATCTCGTATTCACATCCTTCTGGCGCGGCCTCCAGCGTTGAGTACAGCTGCAAGTACTCGGGCCAGTCCGTTAGTTGTGTTACGAGTTCCACAGCTCGTGTCTTCGACAGCACTTCATCGGAGGCATCTTGATAAGCCATCCTGGTCAGTCGTTCAAGCTCGATACAGAATCGAGTGACGTCGACATCTTTCTTCAAGTGCTTCAGTTACATATATAGGCCTTCATTTGCTGCGCAGGATTGCTAGCGCTCAGAATCTTCCGCATTCCATCGATGATTCCGTCGAGACTTCCTTCGCGGATGCTTCTTGGCAGCGCATCAGCTACTGCTTTAGGGAATCCGTCGAGCTTGGAGAGGAAGAGGTGAGTGAGCATGTGGTTATCTAACCCCAGGTTTAGATATTTCATCCCAAACCTGAGTACAAAATCGTCGAACTGTTTTCCCTTGGGATCTGCAAAGGTCTCCACCTCTGGTAAGCTCATGGCAGCGAACATATGCCCCAAGTTTTGGTGACTTTCGAGATTTTCATACCCTCTATTGAGAAAAGGGTTCACTCGCGTCTGCCAGTCCGAATCCGTCTCTCTCTGCTGCTGCGATCCGATCGCGATGCCCCGAGAAGCATAAGGCGAGTGAAGTCTGAAGCACTCCGACTCGAGCCCAACGCTTGGAGAGCTTGTTGGCTCGCCTCTTGTTCCCTCGATGAGATCAAAGCCTGCTTTGTAGACGAAGTTCCTGTTAGCTTCATCGAACGTGCGCTGCTCGACCGTGGCGTTTGGAGCATCTGTGACAACAACGGTGGCTGGTTGACCCTGAGTAGTATCACTCTGATCCGATCGCCTATGTTGCTTACAAATCTCCACGAAAGCTCTCGTTTTGCTCACAACCTCTGTGGCATCGACGTTGAACAGCTCGGACAGTTGCCGCAGACAATGGTCGACTTCAGCAGACTGCTCACGGTGCTCCTCCATGGCGATAGCGGGGTCTTCCGAAAGTTTGACCGTCTCGGATCTCCCCACCTTTCGGGCACTCCAGCTAGAGAGCACGTTGACCTTGTCCATGAGCACATTCATCATGGCTCGCATATCGGTCAGTTGCTCGGATGCTGTGGGCTCATTCAGCGCCAGTCGTTGCATTTCCATCACGCCTTCTTCCTGAGCGTTGCTGCTTGACGGCATTGTTCTGCAATCACTAATCGTCACTGGCGATTAGGCTATCGGCCGCGAGACAATAGCGATCAATTTGTAGTCGGGCTCCTACACGGAACAGCGACGAGCGTCACTACAACGTACCCCCACTCTGTGACGGCGTGGATCGACACGCCAACAGTGTATTCCGTGAATAACACTGATGCGTCTCACCACACGGGCACGCACACGCGAGCGCACCGCGTGAATGAGGATACACTGCTTCCAAGTAGGAGCAGGACTACACGCCGTAACCGCTTGACAACGGCTTAAGGGCGGATCGCTGGTCCTCTTCTTCGGCCTCGGTTCGGCCCCCAAATCGACTGGACTGTTGTAGACTGAACTGTGGTACAACTATTTATTGAGGAGAGTCACCCCTCCGTACCACTCTACAACAACAAAATGAGCCTCTATAACTAAACGAGCCGCCTTAAGAAGGGAGCGGACGCGGCCTCCGATCGCAGGCCCCGCCTGCGACGAGAGACCACGGGGGCAGACGAGAGCGCGAAGGCATACATAAGATGCCCCACCCCGCATCCACCCCTCCGCGCCCATCGATCGACGGAGAACGATTACGACAACAAAACGAGAAGGAAAGCACAGGAACGGGGTAATAGAGGAAACCAACTGCTAAGAAGCAGGTACTAAACTGGAATAAGATCGCTAAGGCTATTAGATTAGTAGAGCTACGGTACAACAGTGGATTTTTTAACTGCTATTCTTATATATATATATATATATATATATATATATATATATATATATATATATATATATATATATATATATATATATATATATATATATATATATATATATATATATATATATATATATATATATATATATATATATATATATATATATATATATATATATATGTAAATCAACCCGTTAATGCGTTAACTTGTTAAGTCTCTCATCAGGGTCAGGGTCTCTCTACACACGGTGGGAGGAGCACGGACGAGATTTATTGCTGACGCGACGCGCGCGGCGGAAGTTCTATCCCCATCACTAGAGCGCGTTTGCCGTAGGCTCGCAAGTTTTCATGACATTTTATTTTTTGATTGATTCTCACATGACTTTTTCTTTATGTTCACTGGTTGTTCTCCTCATTACCCTATCCTGCGCACTCATTTCACTGACTAGTACAGGTTTTCGGCGGCAGCGATCCCATCACTGCATCTGAAATGATGCTCGATTTAACTTATTATGTGTTACACTTTCAACGGCACGAGAACAAACAAAATGTATTGAAATGAGTATGCAGAATAGGATAATGAGAGGAACAGTCGGCGAACATATAGAAAAGTCATATGAGAATCAATCGAAACATGAAATGTCATGAAAAAAAAACACATTTGGCAGACGCGCTCTAGTTATGGGGATAGAAATTCCGCCGCGCGCGTCGCGTCAGCAATAAATCTCGCCCGTGCTCCTCCCTCCGTGTGTAGAGAGACCCTGACCCCGAGAAAGTGACCTTGCGTCACTTTCTGGTCGTAAGTTCAGGATGCTGAGCGGATCGTCCCCGTTTCCCGTCGCGAAGAAAGCCTCCTTCTCAGGTACTCAGGACGACGGCCTTCGCACCTCTATGCCGAAAACGACGGCCGGCGCCCCACATTCCGAGGGTGCCGGCCAGCGGCGAACCATGCTGCATGCGAAGCACACGCAGCGCGGATATTGGCTTGCCCGCGAACCACAAAGCACGCCACGCCATCTTCAATTTTGCCGGTTGGAAAGACAACTGATAATATATCACGAGTGCTTATCACGTGCACAGCCGGTATAAAAGGCGCCTCATCTCACTAGAGTCTCACTAGGAGGCCAGCATATTCTTGACCGCTGAGGGGATGGGGGTATCCCCACGGCTGGGAGGGTGCGGGGGCGGGATCCGCGGGGAGGGTGGTTCCTCACCGCAGACTGCGGCGGACCGAGGCGGGGCGTTTCTCCGCCGTGGGGCCGGGGTGACTTGCTTGAGGTAAACAATAACACAAATAATGATCGCGGGCCATCTGGTAAAGGTCGGCGGGCCGTCGACATACGGCTGGCCGGCGAACCAAGCGCGGGCCATCCACGGAAAAGGACAGCGAGCCAGCTGAAAAAGGTCGGCGGGCCATCGACATGAAGCTGGCCGGCGAACCAAAAGCGGGCGGCCGGAGGACGGAGACCGCGGGCCAGCTGGGAAAGGTTCGCCGGCCGTCGTCCTGAGTACCTGAGTTGTTGGGGACCATGGCGAAGATGATCTCCTTGCTGCTGGCCGTGACAAGGATCATACCCAACAGCGCTAAAGAGGGAGGTAAATCAAATTTTTCTCCGTTTGCAAAAAAGCTGTTGAAAACTAGGGGTTGGCAGAAAATGTTTCCGTTAGCAGCTGCTCCTGCTCACAAAAAGGGGTAGTATTCGATGTTTGCCTTGTAGTAGTAACGCTATTGTGCCGAAGTACTACCCCGGATTGTATGTGATCCTTATAAGATCATCCCGGGTGCTATCAAAGGCTTTTCTTGATCCAGGAATGCTATGTGGATGCTACGGCTATGCGTATTGCGCTTATTTTAAGGTTTCCATAAACCCTTCAGTACGTTCAAGCAAGCAAACACAGTCCCGTCAGTAACACTCTTTTGGGTGCATAACTCTGAAGGTTCGTCTTGGTCAACTTGACCCTTGGGGTAGACAATCAATACATTAACGCATGAACAACTCACTAAAATCGGCCGAGTCTGAAGATGCTCATTTTAGTCTCTTCGGCACCAATATTAGTGTGCTGATGAGATACAATAAATCAAAATGCGCACATACATAAACAAGGGAGTGCTCTCTGGAGATTATTTGCGTAGGCTTCTTAAAGCATCGCTCATGCATTTTCCTCCAGAGAATTGGTCTCTGCGAAATAGCGTTCATTAATAACGTTTCAATAGAATGATTTTTTGAAGTGGGCGAAACAGGGAGGTTCTGTTGGAATGTCGTGCTCAGTCTTTCTAAAGTTTTCCAATGAATCGTCTTGTCTGAATGATCTATGGCTTCACGCCGAGTCCTGCTTTCCAGGCGAGCATTTTACCACTGAAACACCGAATCTCCTCTAAAGCCTGTCCGAACGAGACTGTCCGCCCACGTGGTCGGCGTGCGTCTCGAGCGGCCGTCGCGAAAACATTTTCTGGACGAGACTTACCACGGCTGCAAACTGCTTACTGCTATATTGTTCATTATTATTGTATTATTAATGCTAATCGATTCACAGCTTTGTAGCGCGCCACTTGGTAGGCACGCCAACCAAGTGGGCGGACAGCATCTTTTGGACCGACTTTAAAGCCACTGTCCAGCCTCGGGGGTAATCGTTGATTTTATGTTCCGGTTGCAGTGTATAGCAACCAGGGATGAGCGGAATTTTTTTTCTGAATTGCGGAAATCGGAAATCGGAACGACCTTCGAAACTTCGGAAATAGGATGGCAAAAACCATCGGAAATCGGAAATGGGTTCAGCGAATTTCTTAACCCTCCCTTCTTAACTGTGCCCACGAAAAAAAATTGGGCTTGTCCTTCTTTATTGTACAATTTTTATGTAAACACTCTTTTGACGCAGCTGGAGATATACGATCTCCCATATCTTCACAATAATGCGTTGATGACTCGAAAAACTCTACCTACGTTCTCAGGCGGGCCCAACCTATGATTCAAAACCAAAAAAGTGAGTGTATTTCAGGGCGTACGATACCTTTAACGCGAGATCGGATACGATGACGCGTGTTCCTTGCGCTTGCTTTCGCTGAAGAGTACTCAAGCCGTCGTGAAAAGCGTTCAGGGCGTTGACGAAGTGGCCCAGGACCCCAGTGGGAGTGTGCACGATGTATTCAGGACCTCCGTGGAAGTGCGCAGGTGAGCGGGATCCCAAGGGAGCTTGCAGATTGTGTGTGGGATCACTGGGATTAAGCAGGGGTCATGGAATGGGCGCAGAACGTTTCTGGGAGTGTGTAAAAGGAGTCCGGTAATGTTTGCAAGACTTCACTGGGAGTGTGCAGGAGATCGAGCAATCAGGACCAGGGGTGTGCATTTTCCGTTTACCGATTTACCGATTTTCCGGATTTACCGGTGTTTTTCGGAAAATTTTGATTTACCGATTTACCGAATTTCTCTCGAAATTTACCGGAATTTTTACCGAAAAGAAAAAATGGGTGTTTTCGCCGATTCGGCCTTCTTCTTACTCGTACTTCACGTGATTGCCACTGTTATGGCATGCCCTTGTCACGATATCCGTTTTCATCCTTATTTTTGTTACTCTTTCTTAAACTGTTTGGCTTACTTTTTGAATATTCAAACGATCTCTTCACTTTTTCTATTGAGTGCTTCTTGTCGAGATATGTACCACTACAAGAAGTACATATTTTATTTAGAAATGTGAACAGGTTGGCAACGCAGCAGAGACCTGAAGCAGATATTTCAGGAAGTGGAAAAATTCTTTTGAGCCCCCGGACACAACACTGAATCCACTGCGCAGTTCTGGGATGACTACATTGTGAAATTATCGTATTCACACCTTTCCTCACTGACCAATAACTCAGACATTGGGATTGGCGGACCGCCGGCATTTGCTTTGCGAGCGAAAACCATTCCCGGTGCCGGACAGCCATTGGCCGGCGGTCCGTCAAAACCCTGCCAGCGGTCCGCCAGGACGTTGGCCGACCGCTGGCAGTCTCTTGGCTTATACCTGGCAGCCTGCTGTTGAGCAATCATTTGCCTGTGATCCGCCAGTCTCTTGGCAGACCGATGAGTCGAGGTGGGTCCCTCACCGCAGATCGTTGCGTAGGAGATCGCCTACGCAACGGTCTGAGGTGGGGGTACCCACCTCACCTCCCCCCCTAGCCGTGGGGACTTGCCCCTTCAAAAATATCCTAGTCTCTGTAGAGTGACTTCAGGTCACCCTCCAGGGCCGGCATCAAACTGCCGAGTGAACACTCATTGGACTGAATCGCCTTATATACCGGCTCGGCTTATCAATGAAATCAGAGATCAAACTATTACATGTTAAATCGTGAGTAGTCGTCAACTCTCTCAAGTGCCAGCCATGTGACGACTCAGTGCCAGGCGAAGGCCACTGGGCGGTTATGCGCCAGCCAAGTGCCGAGTGGTGAATAACTGCGTTTTTATGCGCTCGGTAATTTCGAGGTCTAAGTGCCCTTGCCAGCTGAATGCAATTTATTACGCAGCTTTCAGGTAGCTGGCACATTTTCGCCAGCGGTCCGCCGCTAGCTCTAATTGAGATGCCAAGGACCAAGGATGAGCCAGCTGTCGACCTCGTAATTAACAATTTCTAGCTGAATGCCCGTTATCACCCAGCTGTCAGGCAACTGGCACATATTCGCCAGCCGTTCGTCGCTGGCATTAAATGACATGCCGAGTGTACGCCAACTGTTGGCCTCGTGATTGCCATTGGCCAGCTAAATGCCAGCTGTCCCCCAGCTGTTGATCAACTGGCGAATTTTCGACAGCGGTCCGCTGCTCCCAATGTCTGAGAAGGTGCTTGTAGGATGAGGGGAGGGGGGCACTGTTGTATCACACTTGGCCACACCCATTTTTCCGTGCCGCAACGACTCCCCTAATTTTGGCAGGACAGGGAAACCCCGGGTAGAGGCTCAAATTTAGTGCGTCACGGTGCAATGGGCGTGGCCAAGTGCATCGCGCCACAGTGCCCTTCCCCCATCCCACATAGCACCACCAATAAAAACTTGTGCGCGCCTCCTGGCACAGTTGAGGCTGAAAGGATGTTTTCCCCAGCTGAACTAGTTCTGAGTCACTAGAAAAAGGCCTTGACGACATAAAATTTTGAAATGTTAGTTTTTCTCAAAATCAACGTCCCGCTGATCGGGTTCAGCCATTGAGCTCAGTATAATATGTAAAACTCGCTCATTATTTACACTATCATCGAGCACTTTTAGAAATGATGCATAAATAATGTTGTTTATTTGTGCTATCGTATGGGATATGTACCAAAGTCGAAGTCGGAGTTTTTACCGAATTTTCCGTTTTTACCGTATTTACCGAGAAAAAAATTCGGTAAAAACTTTCGGTAAAAAATTTACCGAGAAGAATTTTCCGCACACCCCTGATCAGGACTTGAGTGGGAGTATGCAGACCGTCGGGGAATGTGTGCAGGACTTCACAGGAGGTGCGCAGGACGTTGGGGAAAGCGTGTAGGTTTTTAGTGAGAAGTCCTGCTCGCACCCTGCACACTTCCAGCGGGGTCCTGCTCACATTCTGCACACTCCCACTAGGGTCCTGCGCACATCCTGCACACTCCCACTGAGGTCCGGCACAGATCCTGCCCACTTCCACTGGGGTCCCGCGCACATCTTGCACGATCTCATTGGGGTCCTGCACGCTTTTTACGGCGTCCTGAATGTCCTCCTTTCGAATCGAAAGATTGGTAAGCTCGCACAAACCTGGCGGCTTACTCGCGTAAGGTTGGGGGTAAACTCGCGTTCGAAGGTGGCGGTAAACCCACGTCGAAAACCCAGTTACTATCAATCCCGGCTTTGCTAAAAGTGAAGACGAACCTCGAATTCGAATTCAGCGCCCCAAATAACCCCCTAGGAAATTGGTAAGGCGAAGTGTAGAAAAGAAAAAGTTTGATTTCGTGGATATTTCCGATTTTTTCCGCATTTTTGAGCTTTTTTTTCGGAAATTGGAAGGCCAAAAACCATCGGAAATCGGAATTCCGCTCATCCCTGATGGCAACCCTGCCAAGCGCGAAATCTCGATTCGCTCAAATAAGTCAGAAAAGCGAGGAAAACTTGGCCACGCCCCCCATGAGAGGAAAAATGGGTTACGCTCTCCGACAAGCTTTCAATCTCAAGAGAGATGTGAAAAGCGATTGATTTCATTCAAAATCTATGTTCTTTCATTTGTTTTCGGTCTGGCTTTATATTGTCGCCTAAGGATAACAACGAATGATGAGAAAAAAAAACAGGCTCGAGGCAACTCGTCCGCGACGACAATATAAATCAGAAAAACGAAAATAACACGCATTTACCTTGCTGTGGTGGTGTAGGTAGCAGACGAAGCACGAATGAGTGTATGCATTTTCCGCTCCCTTCTTTCCGCATGAAATAACTTCGCGCGCGGGCTAGAATTTCCGTCATGAGCCTATAACCGCTTTAATCAATCGCTTCGGAACCTTAGGACTATGGAGTAGTTTTCTTCTCGCCCTTGAGGCTTAGACTGGAGACCCTGTGGTGCTAATGGTCGTGGAGTCGTGGAGCACAGAGTGCAGATGAATAAGCACCAATTTTCAGTTAACGAGGCTACCATCGCTGCTTCTTTCTTAGGGAAGAGCTGGCAAAGCCTCAAAGATCTTGGTTTCCAATTTGTTGTAACCCCTGTTTGGGGTATGAGATCTGATAGGTTTTCCGTACAAAAAATGTCTTGAGGGGGTCTCAGGCGAGTCTGTAGAGGAGAAATGTTATGAGCTGTTCCGTAATGTTAGAGTACCCTTTTCGAAACATCTCCACCCATTAAAGCGTGCAAATCTTTCTCTTGAGATAGAGTCTTCCTGTCCTTAGACGAACATACGCATCTTGATGGAGAGCATGATTTTTTTTTTGATCAACAGTGTTTTCGTTACTGAATGTTATGCTATTCAATAGTGCACATCGGTAAAGACATTCTGGATTATTGCCGACTGGATCACACTGAACCTTCCTTGTACAAGTGCCTTTTCGTGTGTTTATTTATTTATCGAATACGCTTCAAAAGGTACACGTTAGACAGGTAATGGCTTGCTTTCGTGTAACAGCTTAACCAGAACGAGACTGTCATCAGAAGAGACGGAGGACTTGAAGATAACAGTAAAACAAAACGCAGTTGCGGTACATTTTCTCAGCAGTTTCCCTCTTGAGAATCGTTTCCGTCATAGTTATGGAAAAAGAAGGTAGAAAAACAATAGGAAACTGGGCAAATGCATACATTTCCATCAGCGTGTATGCGGGAATACATCAACCATGCGGTCCGGTCAAAGACATTCTCTTTCTCTTCAGCTTTCGTTCCATATTTTAGCAAGGTAACATCGGCACGGATCGTGAAGAGACTTCGTGTTCACTGTCTAAGGTTGGCGCAAACTCGGTGCAGCTATGTTATAGCATATAGCACCGAGTTTGCGCCAACCTCCAACAGTGAATGCGAAGTCTCTTCACAATCCATGCCGACGTTATGCTTTCATTGAACGCCGCCGCAATTTACCTTGTCGTTCGCGTCCAAAGGTTTTCCATACCAAAACATCCAACTACATTCGCTCAAGTCGTCTTCTTAGCTGTCCCTAGCTGTCTCGCTATATGAAGCTGCACATCCGTAGTAGGTCGTATACTATGTCGTTGTGATGAGCGACAGGCATACCATGTAGCACTGTTCGCGGCGGGACCAGCATCGGGACAGCGGTGGCGGCCATTGCAGGAACAGTTCGCGCATGCCCATCGCGTCGATGTGTTTTAATGGGGTGTCGTATGTACCCCAACTGCGTCATACTTTATGGATAGTCGCTGTGTGGCTCACTCCGACCGGCGACAATGACGTGATTTCCAGTTTCGATTTTCATCCCGCTTTTTGTGTTCGGGTATGTTTTTCAATTCTTTGTCGCTACACTCGGGGTTCTTGATATTTTTGCATTGCCTTTTCATTTCGTATTGGAATTCTTGATTGTTTTGCATTGTTTTTTCATTTATACCGGGTTTTGTAATAATTGTGTACACTCATCTGAAATTTTCGCGAAACTAAATCCGAATTTCTGATTTTCTGTGCCTAGGTGACTTTACTGAGCGAGAGTACTTTCAGTACACAAGCCAGTTCTTAGGCCACCGCCAGACCTGGTCGATCGATTTAGTCCCACCTGGTCGATACGCACTGAAATAGTGATACACGGGTCCATGGCCAACTCGCCCACTGAGTCCTGCTGCGTCCCAGCCGCAATCCCCCGCATTCGTCTGCTGCCCACACGGTCGATATGCGGGTTTTCCCCGTGAAACAGGAGCATTTTCTCGCGGCCGACTTTCCGGGCAAGGTGCATCCCTGGGACAGGGGCTGTCTACACACTGAGTGAGGAGTTGTCCCCTTTTTGCAGTTTGAAACGTCACGCTCCTCAACGCGAGCGAAGTGGTTCCGAGTGGAATTAAAGCGAGACAACTCCTCCTTCGGTGTGTAGAATGCCCTTGTCCTTGCATCCCTGACTCGCGTCTCCTGCGCTCTGCCCCACCTACGGTTGCGAGTTTCGCAGAGGAAACGGGTGGCGCTGGTGCAGCCGGGTGCAGCCGGCCGAGGTCTGACATGGAAATCCCAGCGAATAAACGCAAGGATAAAGAAACACAGAGGTTTGGTCTACGTTTTCGGTATAATGGGTGCTGCGACAGCGACCGACCCTTTACAAAAATGCCGCTGTTAGCGTGTTTAGCGACCGCAACCGAGTGTCGCAGAAGTAAACCATTGCTCTTAACGGCGGTGGTCACGATGAAAAACGTTATCGAAAAAACTACAAAAATCAGCTTAGATCGAAAACAGCTGAAAACTATGAAGGTAGCGCGATGAAAAACGGGCTAGAATTAGAGTTTCTAGGGCCCAAAGAAGCCAGTTCGTGCACACGTGCACAGCGCCGACCAAAAAGATCGCAGTCTCATGCCGAGCAGTCAAAAATCATAGACATTTAGAGGAAGATATAAATGCAAATTTACCTAATAAAAACAGTTGAGCAGTGAAAGAAAACACTCCAGTCAATGTTTTTGACTAGATGTGTACATAAATTCGAAGGTTCGTTGATTGAAATTCAATTTCAAGCCATCTGATGTACTTGATATAAAAGGTCACCGATGCCGATGATGTGGAGTGGGCTCGTACACCATCGAAAGACAAGAAAGTTCAGGCTTCAAATTTGGCCCAAAACAGTGGTTTTTCCGAGATTTTTCTAATAGGTCCTAATACTCGAGACCCAGAAAAGGGTTTAGAGAGCAAAAGACGACAAGTGTTCTTGATCGGATTTCATCCTTTTTTCGTTTGTTTGCGATGCATGCCCGATATCGGCGCGAAACCGAACCATTACGTCTTCATAGAATTGTGTAGATGCAGAAGGTAATTTTGCGGTGAAGAGACCTCCTCCACGGTTCGCAGTCAGGGGTGTTACCTGCCCTTGGACTTCGGCAAAAATTATGATTCCACTGCTGAGCGCTGCTGAAGTCCCCCCCCCCCTGGTGCGGATTTGGTAAGGGATGTATCTCTGTGTTAAAACATGCAGTTCGTTCACTCTGTTGTGAAAAACGAGATGAGATGTGAGTTCTTGCCTCGAAAATTCAGTTCTCGCCTCACAAATAGAGCTTGACTGTTCAGTCAACTTCTAGGGTCTAGGATTGAGATATCTTGCGAACTGCCGGTTGAGTTCTCTAAAAGCGAGGGAAACGCCTCTGTTGGCAAAAGTGGGCGCGGGCACAATCATCGCTCTGAAAACAGTGTGAACTTTCTCAAGCACTTTCCTATGCAATCTTTAACAATGGCTATCCCCCTGCGGTAAGTTCTTCCTTCGCCTAAGCTCTCTTAGCATTTTCAATGCTCTTTATAATAGCCAGCTACATACAGTCGGCATTTATTTATTCATTCATTTATTTATTCAAAGACGTGGATGAAATCATTTGTGATCAATACATAAAAATAAACAGAGAAAATGATCTGGCAGCAGAACATTAGGGCTTTCGATGCTGAAATATCTGATTAGACTCGTTTTGTTATAAGATTTTTAAAAACCTGCAGAGACATAAGAATAATGTTTTCGTTCTTTTTTAGTAGTGAGTTGAACTCCCTTGTAGTTCTATATGTGAAAAATTTCGATCTTGTGTTTGATTTCGCGACTGAGACATAGAGCCTGAGCTTCCCTCTTTTGCTCCTTGTTAGTGTAGTACCAAAAAACAGAGTAGGGTCTATAGAAACTCTTCGAGTGAATATTTTGAACATCATCACGAGATCAGCTTTCACTCTCCTTTTTTGAAGCGATTGCAATTTCAATCCCTTTGTTCGCTCGATGCCATTTGGTAGTTGGAAGTAGTTCAAATCGAAACACCTCATCATCATTTTTCGAGTAAAGTTGTTTTGGATGGTTTCTAGATAATTGATATCTTTTTTCTTAAATGGATTGAAAACCGTGGTACCAGGATCATAGTGATCTTAGTGGCATGGATCCTGGCGATATTTTGCGTTCCCCATTGACGGTTGGCGCAATCTCTGCACACCTATGTCAAAGCGCACCTCACCCAATTGGCGCCAATCGGGTCAATAGGGAACGCAAAGTGTCACTGTGATCGATTCCGACTGTATCACATGATGAATAGCGATATACAAATCCGGGAGTACGTCCGTCGCACAATGTTGAAACGTCAAAGTGATAACTGAAAGATTGCAGCCAAATTCATCGGAATAGGGGTGCCCTTCAAATCGATGGATACGATTCAAATTAGAGCGGTTTTCCTCTTCCCATTAGCTCCACGATGCTGCATACTGCCCCTTTTTCTACTCAATCCGTAAGCAAGGTGATTTATGCTGTCTTTCCATGGGTCTGGGGTCTGGTCCCCAGTAATTTTGATGGGATTCAATTCCTCGCAAATACTGCTGTTCCCAGCTAGACTTGTTTGCGTTGTGAGGAGTGCTAGCGGTTTCCTGCTGCGCCCGAACTAGTCGCCATGTATAGTCTAGCCTGTCATCGTAACCAATCTAGATCGCCATGGTGCAACTGACTCTGAGCGTAGAGTTGCTGACAATAAGTTCATCTGCCTACGATTCACTTCTGACCGAGGGGATCCACATGGGGCCTTCCGTCGACTCGTTGTCTGGCTTCTATGGGCAGGCACCTGCATGTCGCACATCAAATGCGCAGACGGATGCGTATTGTTCCACGTAGCGTTTCTTCGCTCTACACCTCCAACCGCCTATTGGCAGACAGCGTAAGACTCTTTCATAAACTGTTACTTCACTCTAAACACCTCAGCAAACTAGTGAAGCGCACTCTGGACTGCTTTATATTCCAGTGTGCAACTGTAGCAGTCCATCCCAGTGCTGTAGTTTGAACAACAGGTGAGCATGAGTGGTAAGGGAACAGGAGGGTGAGTGCAGGTAAGGCTCTTTCATAGTCGGCCGTAGGCCGGCCTGAGTCGTTCTCTTCCGTTCCTAGTGTTCCTGTGCCCTTCTCCCGTCCGTAGTACTTCTGCCCCGTCCTCTCCCGCCCGTAGTTATCCTGCTCTCTCGTCTCCCGTCCTTAGTAAACCTGCGCCGTCCTCTCCCGTCCCTGGTCATCCTGTGCCCTCCTCTCCCGTTCCTAGGGGTCGACTGTATGCCATCCGATTAGGCAGACGCACACAAGGGGAAATCTTCTACTCAGACAGCAGGTGCGGGCGGATCGCTGGCTTTTGGCGGGCGGATCGACATCCCCCCGCCATCCGCCCGCCAGTAGCCAGCGATCCGCCCGTCAGTAGCCAGCGATCCGCCCGCCAGTAGCCAGCCATCCGCCCGCCGGTAGCCAGCGATCTGCCCGGCAGTAGCCAGCGATCCACCCGCCAGTAGCCAGCGATCCGCCCGCCAGTAGCCAGCGATCCGCCCGCCAGTAACCAGCGATCCGCCCGCCAGTAACCAGCGATCCGCCCGGCAGTGATCATCGATCCACCCGCCAGTTATCGGCGATCTACCCGCCAGTTGTCAGCGATGTACCCGTAATTTGAACTCCTTCTCCTTTTGATCCCTCGGGTCGGGGACCAATTCTTAAAGGCACAGTCCAACCTCAAAATCGAATTTCTGCTTCCCTTCTTATCTTGAAAATGGTCTCACGCTGATTCCAATGATGTCTCTCTAGTCGTACAAGACCCGCTGGGAACGGAGTTGTGGCCCCTCAAAAATTGAGCTGCGGAAGCATGGTGGACGAGTTGTCCGAGGCTTGTAACTTCCGTCATTTGCAACCTATGGATGCGAGCCGACCTAAATAAAGAGGGAGGCTGAGAATGTAGGGAAGAACGGTGCTATTGATCGGAAATCATCACTCATCTCGCCACTGTTTAGCTCGAAAGATCGTAAAGGGGCGTGCCAAAGTGGCTTCCTGGTGTGGGCGCCCCAGATTGGCTTCCTCCTATATCTCGCTTATTCTGTGGAATCGAGAGCTCTCACTTGGCATGTGTTATACGGGGTGGGTCTACTTCATGATTATGTGGAAATCTTAAATTTAGCCCCTGAGCTTGGACTGTGCCTTTAAGCGCCTATGACGCAGTGTTAATCAACCCAAAGAGTTGACTACCTAAACATGTTGAGGAAAACCTGGGCCAAAAAAAATCCGGTCAAAAACTTTTTACTGCCCAAGAAACTGAAGCCCTGAAGTTTGTGCTGCACCCTAGACCCCAACCGGCGTATAGTCGACAACAGATCGCTTTGATAATTTTCTTTCCTTATTGTTTCTTGGAGCAAAGCCGATGTGTCTATGTTATACATAACTTGCGTGCACCGAGTTCGCGCCAAGTCACAATAAGGAACGCAAGGTATTTGGGCAACCGGTGCCGGCCGTACTTCTGCACACCTCAGTACTGCTCATCTACTGCCTTATACCCACATAATGATGAATCAATTCGTTTACTCCGACCCGTGTCTCATATTCTATCCTTTAATGTTTGAAAACCTTACAATTTTTCTTAGACGTTGGTTCACGACAGCTTGACCCACCGGTGTACGATAGGCCTCTTCGAACACCAGACACGGCAGTTGGTCAAGCTCTTCAAAAATTGAATGCAATGCCCCAGTCTCTCAAAAGAATTACGTCCAGCACGCCCAGCAGTGTCCGAACAGGAGTGAAATTGCGCTCCGCATTTGCAGATAAGGTCTGTTGCAGCACGCAGCTTACAAACAATCTTGCTGGGACCTAAATGATAGTGCCGTGACCCCGTAGACCCAGCTCTAGTATATCCGAGCTGCTCGCTGCAACTACGGTTGTTTGCAGCTGCGGACCCAAAGTTAACTCCGATTAGGGCAGTAGAGATTTGAAGCTCATCAGCTGCGCTAGTAGTGTACTTTGCGGTTCGATTGTGCTCCAATATGGGGCGCAGGATGGATATTGTGGAATCATTCACGCGACCATCCTTTCAGGGCGCCAGTTCACAATCACCCTGAACAGTTCGGTGGCCATATCTATGAAACTACGGGAGCCTCCCGGAAGGGTTCCTATAAGCAGCCAGTGTATGCGTTGGGCGAACTTTGGACTTTCCCGGGAGGCTCCCGTTGTTTCATGAATACAGCAAACTAACTAAATTGCGCCAAAACGTTTTGCTAGCTACAACTAGTCGCATTTTCATCTTTTGGCAAATGAAGTAAAATCACATCGTGCTAGAGCGGATAATTTGGCTCACTCGGCACTTTCACAAAGTTAGTAAGGGCTCGCTACATTGCCTAAGTTCCAGAAAAATCTGCATTGTGGGTCTCGGAATAATGAAATTCTTTTTACCATGCGTTCCTGACTGAAGGTTGGCACAAACTTGGTGCACCTATGTATTAGCATATGGCACCGAGCTTGCGCCAACGTTTACTAGGGAGCAGAACGTCTCACTAGGATCCATGCCGACCGTACATTTCAAATGTCGTAATTCGACTTCTTCGAAACTCGGACTTTCGGGTATATTCAGGTTTTCAAAATCTTACCTTTTGTATCCTCCCATAGAAAATCCTCAAAAATGTGGGCAGTCACGGTCCACACATCCAAATTGGGGAACCTCATCACCCGAATTCAACCCTGCGCCCACACAGCTAGCCTGCACGCCGACACACGATGCGGCCGGCACCCCGACACGCGGCGCGACTCCTCCCAACCTCTATTGGGGCCTTCACCGGGTGAGAGTGACCTCCAGATAGGGTTCAAGCACCGAAAACTTTAGTAACTGAACCGAGGACGCCGCTGCCATCTGACTCCTGCGCCTGAAAAATGCGTCATATATCCACTTCCCTCGAAGGAGGCTCGCTTCCTCTAAAAACAAGGTTGACACCAGATTACTATAGTTGTGCCCTGGAAGGAAAGACCGAATATCGAATAGATTCGAATGACTCCCTTTTTTTAACGTCCGATTTTTGAATATATTCAAATGGCCTCTTTTTTTTGAGGTCCGATTTTTGAATATATTCGAATGACCCTCTTTTTTCGAGGTCCGAACTTTGAATAGTTCCGAATGAAATCGACTCGAATATATTCGAATAATTTTTCGAATAATTTCAACCTTTCGTAATCGGAATACATTACGACCACCACCCAATTGCCCAAGAAATACTAACAACACAAAACGTTTTCGCTGATGCAACCTGAGCTTTCTCTTGTAAAACGTGTATGAGTACATAACACCATCTGTGTCAAGAAATTAACGATATTGTATGGTTTTTATCATATCTCTTAATAGCCGCGGCGTAGATGTTATTCCGCCATCTTTTGAGCGAAGCGTTTTTCTCTCCATTTCTAGCATACACCATATGTTTTTTTCAAAGACAACCGCTTCCCAAAATTAGGATACTCGCGATAAACTGGGAGCATTAAAGAAGCTACTCTAATGAGCTAAATATAAGGAAAGCATTATAAGATCTTTCAACAATTAAGCAACATCAAGAAAAAAGCGACATATAGAAGTGAAACAACTATGACACTGAAGTAGAGATGGCTGATGGGGCTTTATGGCGTGGCTGTGGATCAATAAATGAACTCCAATCCACTCATCATTGATTGACCAGTTTCACCGTGTACAATTTGAGCGGGCGGATCGCTGGCTATCAAAGCCCTGGCGGGCGGATCGCCGGCAAGTTGCGGGCGGATCGCTGCATCTCATAGCTCAGCGGGCGGATCGCGGGTTATCAAAGCCCTTGCGGGCGGATCGCTGGCAGGTTGCGGGCGGATCGCCGCTTTAGAGCTTGCCGGCGATCCCCCCGCTAGCGTGATCAAGTTTCCCAGGCGCCGCTATCCCGCAAAGGCTTTGATAGCCAGCGATCCGCCCTCCGAGGCCACGATGAGCAGCGATCCGCCCGCAACTTGCCGGCGTACCGCCCGGAGAGGCCTTGATTGCCAGCGGTCAGTCCGCACCTGTTGTCTGAGTACCTCAGTGAGTAATGCATTGCATACGTATCGACCAGGACGGCCACTGACGGCTAAGGCGTATTTAGTCCAGCCACAACTGGGAGATTTTTCGACCTGAGTGGGCAACGTATCATATGCGTATCGACCAGCCTAGCTACGGCCCATCGGCCAACTCTGACGGCAACCCAAGAAGGTTTTTCAGGATGTGGATGCCCGTCAACTACATAGGACGTTAGATGCAAACCAATAGGATGCTAAGATAGGATGTACAACAGGCAGAGTTAGCGGGGCATCAGACAGTTTTCGTGCGATGCATACACCCAGCTTTTTTTCTCAGCAAGAAGACGTGGAATCTACCCAATAGGAAAGGGGATGTCGCGGAAATCTGCTATAAATTTCAGCGAGTGAACACGCTGAGGAAGCTGTTACCCACAGCCTGGTTCTTCTGCTCTCGTCCTTCTTGCGGACTTCGTATTTCAACAAAATCATTTTTTCGGTGTCTCACCCTTATTTGACTATTTCTCTTCAATTGCTGTTGATGTTTCGCGCTGCTTTTTCTTTCGTGATGATACAATTTTTCATCGTGTGATAAAACGTCTCTATGTTTTTCCTTGTGAATCTTTTCCGAGTATGCGTCATTTTTCAACTGGTTTACCCCGATTCAAGCAGACGGAATATGGTTTTTCGTGACTTCTGCATGGATTTATTTTGCTTTTTATTTGATTGTGCGCTCTCGATATTTCCTTTTTTTTTCATGTATTCTGTTTCTTTTACTTAAAATGCAGTGTTCACGATAATCTTCGATTTTGAGTTTAATCGCTAAATCGATTGTTTGACCTCCGGGTAGAACTGGAATTGCTAAGAAATCGAGAAACACCCCCTTGAAAGTCACCAAATTCTTTACTCTCACCCCACCTTTTTACTCTCACACGAACTGTTCGTTGTGACAATGAAATCTTTTGTGGACCTGTACCTTTTGATTCTCTACTCTACTGCTCCGTCCTTTACTTCGGACCCTAACGAATACTGTTTGGCCTAAAATATTCTTCCATTTTTCATTAGCCCCATTTTTTACCAGTGACAACCACCGAGAACATGTTCATCCAGTCGGACAACTAGTCCAGGTCAGAGAATAATGTCAATGAAATAAGACCTCTGCCAACGCGTAGCTAGATGCCTCCGAGGGCGCGGCCTGAAACGCCGCCCTATTCCATGTAGCCAGAATTTACGGGTTCTAGCTATGATAGCTAAAACCCGCATATTCTTGTGTCGAGGCTACAAGGGTGCAAATTCTGCGCGTGTTCTACGTAAAAACGAAGGCTAAATTCGAAACTCTGATCTCACTGTCGCTAAACCCGTATAATCTCGCTATAAAATTGTAGCGAGAATCAACGGATTTAGCGACAGCCTGTGTTGTAATGCAATCTTAAACCCGCGCTGGCTACGCGGAACGCTGGGATGCCGTTCGAACAGTGTTGGCCCAGTCAACTCACAGAGTGCTTACTTGAAAGACTGTGGCTGGTCGTGGAGGGTGACCCCGTGTCGCTCTCTGGAAGACCTTGCCGAGGATATTTTTGGCCGCTGGGAAGGTGCATGCCGTGGGAAGAAACGTCGTTGCGGTCGATCGCAGAGAGAATCGCCTTTCTAGTACGGATCGGGACTTATTGAGTCGATCGACCGAGGGCTGTATCGAGAATTTACGTAGATTATGCGGGCGCTGTAGCTAAAATTTCACCAATCGAGGCTAAACTTTTCCGTAATTTACGTAAATTCTCGTGTCAAAATTAGACTAGGTGCCTCCGAAACCCTGGTCATCTCCGGTTTTTGTGTGAGGCATCTAGCTACGCGCTGGCAGAGACGTTTCAGGGCCTTTCAAGCCATTTCTTTGTAATTTTGGTAACACTTAGTGGCCAACGCATTGCTTTGAGTGGAAAACTCGGGAACGAAAATAATCGTGAACACTGCCTTTAAATAGCTGATTAGAAAACGAACGCCGTTTTCTGCCGGTTCGCAAGTCTTCTCCATAGAACCTTTTCATATTCAAGCTTCACATTCTGAATTTCAATGATTACAAAATGTTTCACTGCCTACTTCGTCTCATTCAGACCCTCCTCCAGACAGATGTTTTTCTCGAATCATATGCATATTCTTGTTTCTACCTTTGCAGGCTGATATTTTCAGCGTCGATCTCTGATTTGAAATTGGATACATAGCGAACACAAAAACGGCTATTACGTTACTGGCAATTTCATTTTACCAACAGCACGCAAGGAAGTGGTTTCTCTGTATGCTTACTAGAATCGACGAGCTTTTTCTGTCACGCCATTGTTGCTAATTCTTCCTTTTTATGGCACTTTAGCCTCACAAATATCCGAGCCTGTCTGAATTGTAGGGAGTTGTAGTTATGTAGCTGAATCAACGCTAACCTCCCGTCCGATGTTAGCAGGCATTCGTTCCAGTGTTATGATTTCAGCTCATTCTGATACTCACCAATATCCGTTGCATCGACTAAACCGTTAAAAAAGGGATAACTATAAACGTAGTAATCTGGAAGGGCGACTCTCGCAGGAGCGACCGTCCCTCGTCGTTTAAAGGCAGCGTACGCGCAAAAAACCGTGTTCATTTTTTTCACAATTTTGCGCAGGTAGGCTTACCAGGTTGTCATATATCATGAAGAGACCACCCAAAACTCTCGAGTTTCAGAGAAAAACTCGTTTGAAAATCTCGCAGCATTAAGCCTCCTTTTTCTCACGTCTGTCCGGTGTGTCTTGTGCATTACACAAATATCGGAAATTTGAACGGCTGAATTGGTTTAGCCCCCTTAACTTTCTAGGTTCCGCAATTCTTTTCGCTTTTCTGCTGTCAATGATCATCTAAAAATAGGAGGCTCTCAATACCCACGTCTGAACTCGAAAATTCTTCGGAATAAAAAATTTAGAAAATTGGATTTCCGCGGCCGGCCGAAGACTGTCGTGGGGTTTCTTTTCCTCGTGTTAGATGATCGACCGGGAAAACGCCTTTTCAGACCACGGAGTGATTTTCACGAGCCTATAGCATTATGAATACGCAGCATTGAGATCTCAAGCTTCGCCAACTATTTCCACTTGGTTCATACTTCGGATTGAGAAGAAAAACACAGATGTGGTTTTCTGCGCGGACGCTGCCTTTAAAGGCATCGTACACGATGAAAACCATGCTTGGGTTTTTGACGTTTTCGTGTTGGTATATCCCTATAATAATTAAATGTTGCAGGAAGCCCCCTCCAAAACGTCAAATTTTCAAGAAAAACCCATTTCAATAAAGCTCAAGACAAGTTTGAAATTCCCGCCGACATCAACTTGGGATAGTTGCGCGGAGAACGCAAGGAACAGTTTTACGATTCGTTCCTTGGCGCTGCGTTGGAAGTAATTCACCAAGGACGCCATTCAGACGAGCGATCATTTTCTTCTTGAGCGAAGTTGGAAAGGGTTACTATCATGCTGCTCCCAATGCTGTCAGCTGTTTCGATCGATGTCGAACGTGAAATCGAGTGGTGTGTGCTTTGCGCCCTACGACGCGTCAACGAACGATCGCCGGCAGCGACCACGGAGTTTTGTTCCTTGTAACAACGGATCGACCCCAAGGCCGGCCCCCCAAACCCAGGAAGCCCTTTTGAGGCGAGCGAATCTTCATTCAGAGGTGATTTTGAAACTCCAAACGTTCTCAGTGACATTGTTATAGCCCACTAGTCCGACTGAACGCAAAAGCTGAAATTTGGTTTTCATCGTGTACGATGCCTTTAAGGGACACAGCAGGCAGTGAAACACTCCTGAACATTTACACAAGGAAAATACCAATCATCACAAATGCGGAGTCACATGCAAAGCGTTTGCTGATGAGTTGTACAATTCACAATATAAATCTAGCTGCATTACCTTTTTTATTTACTGGAATCTCACTTAAAAATGGTCAATAAAGTTCGTTTCGACCCTTTCTTCAGACGAACTTCATTGGAACAGTCTTCTCGGGTCTCTTCAGTGAAGAAGAAGACTGTTTCGTCAGTTGGAAAGTATTTGTCTAATATTGCATTGAAATGTGTGATGAAATTATTGGATTAATGTGATTATCATATCGAAAGTTATTCGCAAAGCTTATCGTGACAATCAGTGTGAAGGCATATAATCGATGAAGTCTTTAATAGTAAAGTATTAAAATAGGAAAACTTCACAATATAAATCTAGCAGCATTACTTTTTTTATTTACTGGAATCTCTTTTAAAAATGGTCAATAAAGTTCGTGTCGACCCTTTCTTCAGACGAACTTCATTGGAACAGTCTTCTCGGGTCTCTTCAGTGAAGAAGAAGGCTGTTTCGTCAGTTGGAAAGTATTTGGCTAATATTGCATTGAAATCAATGTATGAAAATCAATGTAATTCTCATTATCTTAATAAAGGGTGAAATAGAAAAAGTAGCCAGAAGAGAATTTCATTGAAGAACTGAAGGGAAAACTTTTGAAAAACCAATTTATGAAGAAACAATCTAGAATATAACAAGGGGATATACTATTAATGACTTACACATGATTTAGTGGCCCATGGGGCTCAAATATATCGTAGACCATCCCAAGTTCACTAGAAAAACCATCTCGCAGATAAACCACGAGACCAATAAGCGGTCGACCATTTTGTGTAGGAGACGATGAAAAATGAAACGGCCTTCGGTTTGATTCCATAATCATTTCATGATGATGATTGTGCGTTATTATCAAATAGTTGTCTTATCATTTTATGAAGCTGCTTTAAACTTGTAGTTAACCCGTATTTGAGTACTATGAAAGAATTCTTATTAATACATCTTAATATGCTATTATGTATAACGTTTTCAGAATAAGTGTTTCTACATAACCAACTTTTCAAGTGCTTTACACGATCAATAAAATCATTAAATAAACTAGAAGTCCTTGCTATACTTAGCACCTCTGTATATATATAACAGATGATTTAATACTAATTGAAATGTTCAAATGAAAATGGGAGAAACGTATCACACTGAAGTTAAAGTTACCTGTTTTATTGTAAGGTTTGGTTAAAATTATATCATTTGTTATTTTTAAGTCAAGGTCCAAATAATTACAATGGTATTCATTGAAGTGATTTTTTTCTAAACTCAATGTATTTTTATATATATTTCGTACCCTATCTAAAATGTAGCTTTCGCTACATTTTGCCATGAATAAGAAGCAGATCATCCGTATATCTGTAGGGATAAAACGTTCTATGGGAAGAAATTTTCTCCACCGAAAATTCATATTGAAAGATTGAAAGCTTTAAATCAGCAAGTACAGGCCATAAAACGGCCAATGTCTCACCGTCGACTGCGTACCACGCGCTGCGCGACCGCACGCGCGTCGGAAGCAGCCGGGTTTTGGCCGCCGCGCGACGAGTTTTGGCCGCCGCGCGCCGTTTCGGCCGCCGCGCGGCGGCCGAAACTCGTCGCGCGGCGGCCAAAACTCGTCTGCTTCCGACGCACGTGCGTCGCGCAGCGTGGCAATGCAGTCGACGGTGAGACATTGGCCGTTTTATGGCCTGTAGGGGACTAAAATTACCGCCTTGTGGAACTCCATTGATTTGTTTATATATATATATATATATATATATATATATATATATATATATATATGTATATATATATATATATATATATATATATATATATATATATATATATATATATATATATATATATATATATATATATATATATATATATATATATATATATATATATATATATATATATATATATATATATATATATATATATATATATATATATATATATATATATACTTGTCCAAAGGTGCAGAAACTGTTTTTAAGCAAGTAATCAATAAAATATACAAGATCTGTAGCAGTATAGTACCTATCTTTATTAGATTTGACTTCATTAGTGTAGTTAAAAGTTTTATAACCATTAAAAGCAATGTATTTTTACCTGCATTCTTGAAGCAAATTTGTAGCAGTTTTTTAATATTTGTAATGATAACGTTATGGGGTAAATTTGTAAACATGTTAGTGAAATCAGCAGAGAATAGTTTTTTCTCTTTCATCTCTATGTCTGTAAGTCTATTACCTATGTTTATGTCATTAATCGACCAATAATCAATGAAGTTTTCATTTCTGCTTTTAATAAATTTGTTATAATTTTTGAAATGATCTTTTATAAACGTGAAAGTACTTTTCAGTTCTACTGATAAAGGTTTATTTATTCCATTACAATCTTCAGTGATGAATCTAAATTTAACTGGGTTTTTATGGAGCTTCGGCACATTACAATAAATAAGTGGAATATTAGCATCAGGAATCATATAAATTTTCATAGTATTATAAAGTGTTTTGTATCTATTAAAACAAGTAATGAGAGCCAGGAAGGCGTTCGAACAATGCAGGCGCCATAAATTCATAAGCCATAAGCGATCCATGAATGGTCTCAGCAATGTGATCTGCCCCTAGCTGAACAAAAAAACTAAGAATTTCAATCGAGCGATCAGGTTTTCCCCGAAACCTTGTTTTTTCCAGTAGTTTTTCTCTGTCCATTGTGTCCGTTTGACAATGGCCTGATTTGCAAAACGCTTTTGTCTCATGTTTCAGATTTCCGGGTTTTCCGTCTGACTTATTCTTCTGGGGTTATTACCATAATCATATTCATATCCTCATATACACAGTATCTCGCTCAGATCAGTCCGGGCGGAGCAAGCAGCGGAGCGATCGGTCATGGCAAAATGTTACAGTGATAAGAGGATTTGAAAATGATAAACCCGATAAAGCCTTTCCGAATGAGAGTGCCCGTCCATGCGGTTGCCGTGCAGGTCGAACCACTGTCTCGGAGGTGTTCCTTGAATTAACCTATCCACGACTGCAGACAGCTGAATATGCTATTATTAAGAACGCGTCTTCGAATCATGCTAATCGATTTCAGGTCTGAAAAGCGCCTACTCAAGGACAGCTCAAAACCCGCGCCGACCGCATGAGCGGACAGTCTCACTCGGACATATTCTAAGTCTCACTTCGACAAGCTCAAAACGAATGAGAAAGATTACAAGTTCATTCTATTTGACAAACATGAACATTTATACGACATGAAACATCTCTATGAAATTGTGAGAAGACTCTATTGCGTTAGAATAGAGTTTCTGCTGCAGCGAGGATTCAGAAGCGGAAATTGGAAAGGGGCTCGCTGATTTAAGGATAGTTTCGCTTGCGGTACGATAGTGTGTTACGGTAATGGTGCGAATTTCGAAGCGGTGGTGCCAGAACAACACGACTCTCTCGATGCTGTAATTGACCGTTGCTCTCCTCTGATACTCGACACTCCAAGATTTTGTACTCATGGGTTTGAAATGGTCTAAGGGGAGGTGTTGTAGTCTGCCCGCGACTACAATATTACTTTCATCAAGAGCAAATCAACGACCTTATCATCACGCCCCCAAATTGCACTCAGAGGACGGGCGGCTAACTGCATTTTTCACGTCTGTGTTCCACCCTCCGCTCTGTTTATAACCTTTCTCTAGAAAGCTCAAGCCTGTCCACGTGGTCCACGTATGGTTGGGGCGGTAGAACGTCGTAGTGGTTTTGTAAAAGACTGGGACATTTCTCCATCATTCTACCCATCTGCAGCTTACGTGGATCACGTGGACCGGCATGAGAAATCGGAGAGGAGCTGTGGTACATGGTCAAAGATGTTGTAATGAAAAACTAGAACTGTATCCGATAATGGGGCGGTGAAGGGCTGATATTCTTGATTTATGATCTTGTATTCAAAACTTGATTTTTTAAGATTCTGACGTGGGTGCAAATCCTTTCCTGATTTTGGAGTGTGAATCCCTGGGTTAGCGAATTTCCTATGCGTGTGAGAAATTTCTCTTCCACCCCTTCATTATCGGAATTAGCTTCCAAAAACATCTGCACTTTGTTCCTTTGTCGAGTACATTGCCGCTCGCAGGTTTTGATCAAAACGCATGCGGCGGCACTTTTTCGCGTTTTCAGTGCCCGTATTTAATCATGACTCTACTTTTGTTCCCAAACTATCACCTTCAGTGGGGAGATGGGCCCTTGAGCAACACAACTGCTGATGTAGATGTTCCGACAAAGAATCTATAGCTTGCCTTTGATGATTAAATATTTAAAGCTTTTATGAAATGCCCTAGAGCCTCATTTCCTCGTGTTCATTAGGGACGCCGTTCAGCACTAGATCTGGACACCAGGGCTGTGTGTAATTACCCTCTATACAACGTCGAAATTCACTTTATTCGAGACGCGAGCGGCGCGCGTGTCGCCTCGGTCTCCGTCTGCCCTACGCTCTCTCACTGTCTCTAACCTCCTCTCCGCACCAGCACGCGTAGGAACCAAGTGAATTTCGCCGTTTTATAGCCTGTGCGAATTACTATTTACGAGTTACGGCCGTTTTAAGCAGTTTTTTACGATTTACAATTTACGAATTTTCAGCGCGAAATCGTAACAAATCATGAGAATGAAATAATTAAACACTTTTTTTAACATTCCTGATATTTGAGTAATATTTCCAACTTCAATTTTTGGTGAAGCCCCTGGCATTCCCATCGGGCGTAGTCTACAGCAGGTCGGGCATGTCGGAATATTATTGTTGATGACGATCTTCATGTACTGTGCTTATCTGGGCCAAATTCCGGTCGGCAATTGCGTCTCGACACGCTTTGCGACCGCACGCTCCCGAGTCAGAAGAGCTTTCAGCGCCGCAGCCGCCGATCTGCTGACTCTTGGTGGGTTTCGGAAACTGGAAACTAAGAAAAATTGGAGAAAACTGTATAAAAAAGCCACATCGAGTCGGCCTGGGCGCTGGAAACCCGACTGATTCGAGCGCGTGCGGCTGCAAAGCGTGTCGAGACGCACTTGCGGACCGGAATTTGGTCCAGATAAGCACAGTATGACCAACCGCTACGCTTCCCATACTGACCGCCTCAAACCTACATGTTATTGAGTTCCAACCTTTCTTTGCTTCATACATCTGTGAACCAAGTCGGTAGAGCCGAGCTCCGAAGTTTTTTGTCTTTATAGCATGGTCTCGCTCCCATGATGAACACGAGAGAAGCAGACATTTGGAGGAGGTGCCATGTACCTATATCGGACCGCAATTCCGGGCCGCAGTTGCAGACAACCGCTGTTGCAACACGTATTGCAAAGAGAATCATGCTGACACCACGAGGTACTGACACGATTAATTTTCGTCCCAGCACGACTATCTTCAAGCTGCAAGCTGCGAAAGCGGTCGTCTGCAACTGCGGACAGGAATTCCAACTCGATATAAACTTTAAATATGGGGCTCGGCTCTAGAGACTTGGCTGGCTTACTGAGCAAATGAAGATTTGAACCAAACATATTTTCTTTCACGGAGATTTCATGGAGAATACTCACGTCGTGAGCGACGCGCAACTTTTTTCATGACGTCTCCTACCGCGGAGTGGGGGTCGTCCCTTGTGAGATTCAAACTTGTCCATGAACAGGTATCATATCGAATCGAGGTGTAAGAGTTTTGATGAAAAAAAAAACTTGTTTAGCGGATGCAACCTTCGCCACGCATCCTTCCTCAGCTGTTTAAAAGTTAGAAGCAAAAAGTGTTATTTAGTAAATTGAAATCTGCTAAAGGATCGGAAAATATTTTTCTAACCTGAAAACACTACTCGACAAAGACTTTGACGGGGATTTCCTAATTAGTCTTTGATAGATTTCTATCTCTAAAGGCGATTGAGCTGCAAGTGAAAAAGTGGGAATTTCAAAATTTGAACCGAAATTGAAACAATCGAGAAACGATGGCTGTAGAGTTACCTCTTTCCATTTTTGATCATTTCAGAAAGTTTATTGGATGTTTTTAGAACTAGTAATACAAAAAATTCTAAATGCAAAATAGAAGAAGACCGAAAGGTTATTTTTTGAAATCAGAGATTTGGAGAGAACTTTTACCTTTTTGTGTTTGAAAATCCTAATTAACTTTCACCTCTCGTACCGCTGTCTCCACCCCAACAATCGAATGGTTATGGGGAGGAACGCCTACATATAACTGCTCCAGGGTAACGCTTGACAAATATATAGAGCGGTCTCGATTTCTGCGTCAAAAAAGGGTTTGCAAATGTATATCCCTGTAAAATAACTACCTAGTCTAAGTACGTATCCTTCCCTTGGGAGATATGAGCCTAGAACTATCGGACCGCATTTTTTTCTCATCACTGTGTTGCCCTTCTTGGCTTCCAATAAACTGCGTTTGGTAGAGCGATGATTCTCTTTGTTTTTTTGGGCAGAACAAGGCACAGGTTCGGTGCTTGCTTAAGCTTAGAGTTTCTACTCTGTCTATATATTAAAGTCGTCTATCTCTCACGTATGTATACTGAAAATTTCTTCAAGTACTGCTCAAAACAGTGTTATTTGAAACCAAACCTCAAACCTCCTTCGGTATGGAAACACCTCATAACAGACGCTGAGGTGCTTTAACAACGAGTGGGGTTGGGGTAAAAGACGTGGGCTTATTCCTCATTACCAGTTACGAATTACGAGGAAATTGAAAATTACGATTTACGAAGTTACAAAATTTAGTTACGCACAGCCCTGGTGGACACCTCTAAAGAGGGTCCTTCACGGGGGCCGCAAGTAAAGTGTGCCCGAATGAGAAGGGCGGCCTACGCCGCCGGCGTATTTGGCAGGGGTGCCGTCGCATGTGCCGCCCTCGGACGAATGTTGGATTTCAACGACGGCCGTCCCTCTCCCACCGTCTGCAGAGCTGCTTGATCGGCGCAGTGCTTGCTGCCAGCCGGTGGCGGCCCCGTTTGTAGTCGATGGCTCTGGAGGATGTTTCGCACGCTCGTCCGAGAGCGGCGAACGCGACGGCCGCCTACCAAGCACGCCGGCTGCATAGGCCGCCATTCTCATTCGGACACACTTTAACGACCCTCACTTCCAACATTCTCCACCAGTAGACGAAAACTGCGACATGTACTTTAAATGAATCGCACGCGGTAAGAACCACTCACAACTTCTCGCCTTTATTCCCTTAACTGGGCCCGGCTGAAGATATGGGAGGTCGGATGTTAAACATTCCACCGAATCACACCATTCATCTATCACAATTCAAACGCCAGGACCCGATACTGAAGGAGTTGCTTGCAATCCCTCGTAACTGTTCAAAAATCGATAAGGAATAAAGTGAAGTTCTCGGCGCATAACATCGGCATGGATCATGGAGAGACTTGGCGTTCACTGTTGAAGGTTGGCGCAAACTCGGTGCCATATGCTATAATATAGGTGCACCGAGTTTGCGCCAACCTCCAATGGGGAACGCAAAGTCTCTTCAGGATCCATGCCGATGTTATAAACATAACAATCTCTCTGGGGATGTGCCACAAATATTAATTACTTCCACTCACAAGGGAAGGTAATTAATTTTCGACGTAGAATTCTATTTTTCACATTGCAGCTGCGAATCGCTTCTCTGAACGAAGTTATATGCGTTTTTAGCGCTTCACTCGTAGACGCATCATAAAGTGTAATCCATGAGTCTTCGTCGTCTCCTCAGATACACCCAAGTGAATTGTTCTTTAGGAATCATCTCATAGTCATCTTCTGTAGAATCATCATCCCTAGTGTAGAATACACATCGGTGTATCTCAGAAGGCGGCGAAGACTCATGGATTACACATTATGATGCGTCTAACAGTGTAGCATTAAAAACGCATATAACACTAATAAGAGAAACGTTTCGCAGCTGCTATGCAAAAATTCGAATTCTACGTTGAAAATTGATTTTAGAAACGCATATTTTATTAAGAATGGGCACGGCATGTAATGATCCTTCCCTTGTCAAAATCGTAGAGGCTTTCGAATATGCATTGGGCCTGTACAGTGACTTGCGGGGGCCAGCCGATTTTCAAAGGCGCAGTGCACTCAGGGAATCATTTTTTCAGATTATATGTATGCTTACCTTGGAGAAAATCACGCGTGATCACAACGAAATCTCTGAAATCGCTCAAGCCCCCCTATCCCACAAACGGAGTTGTGCCTCTTGAAATATGCCTATATTTTGAGGGTGAAAGTTCAGTCGACCTGTCTCACACCTGTATTTTTATTTATTCGTGGTCGCTACACGGGAGCAAACCAGAATAAAAAGACAGACCGGTAAGGTTGTGAAGAAGGACGGCGCGGTTGAAATCTATCCATCCATCTAGCCGCTGCTGAGTTCGAAATTCACGAAGAGGGTGTGACCCTTGGTGGTGAATGGAGGTGTCAGGCCCGTGGTAGTCGCTTATATCTTCCTTATTTTAGAAGGATTGATGTCTCGTCTTTGGCACGTGTTATACAGGAGAAATCTAATACACAACTGAAGGAAAATCTCATATCTGAGGGTGTACCGTGCATTCGAGTCAGTGTTCGTATCTTACCAGAGAAGTCTTTCACCAACATTTCGACTCTGGAGAGATATAGAAGGCATGGTTGATCCTGGGCGAGCATCGATCACTCGACCTTGTGCCTAATAATGGCGCCTTTTGCCTCTGCCCCAACGCCCCCACCCCCACAAAAAAATCGATATGGCGGGAAGTTAAGCACCAGCTACTTTAAATTTTTAACTCTTTCAAGTCGCAGGTTTTGAGCTAATCCTTCGCCATTTTTTTACGTAAGGGATACACCCATTGAAAAAAACATGAGAAAGTAGAGTATGTTTTCCTTTGTGTACGATGCCTTTAACATTGATATACTCCATTTCAATGCAAATTCTAGGTTAAAGATAAAATAAGGAGCTTGTTGTGTCATGCTGTCTTCCAGCGTTAATCTAAAGATCCAGAGGCCTGGTAATGTTGTGCTACTACTACGTATTCGGAATCTGATGAGGGTTCTGTCAGATTGAACCTAGGAACCCGAGAAACTAGTTTTAATGCTCGCTGAATGAGAATTTTCAAAGATGACTGCAAAATTTCATTACAGACAGAATATTTTTCTACTTTTCTGTCTGTAATCAAGCAGTTGTACCCTAAGTGGCCCTGAGCCCGCCTTGAGCGGAAGCTCAACGTCACAGAGACGATGCCATAGCTTCGTCGGGGTTGTGACAGCGGTCCGAGAGATGAAGGTAGTTGGATTAGTTGACGGACTAAAAGGTGAAGATTGCCTTCTCACCCCAATTTGGAAAAATGATCATAATTTTTTCCACCTCAATTTTTCGGTCTTCTCGTCTTTTTTGTGCCCAAACTCCATGAGGTAACCTGACCTCTACCAAGAAATTACAGGCCTTTCGCCGGTAACATTTTTTTATGTTAGGAGAGGGATCTTGAGCGAAAATATTTTCTCACGAAAACTCCGCAAAATTCTTCGACCAAAAGTATTTCCTACCGCGCTTAAAGGCACAGTACACCCTCAGATATGAATTTTGAGATTTCCATGTAGTTGTATAGAAGACCCCTCCTGCATAACACGGGCCAAATGCCAGATCTCATTTCCTCCAAATAAGCGAGACCACCACAGGCCCGACCCCCTTCGCTCACCACCACAGGCCCGACCCCCTAACAAATTTTCGAACTCGATAACGGCTCGATGGATTGATGAATTCCAACAAGTCGTCGTTCTTCAGTCCATTACCGGACTGTCTCCTTAGCTTGACTTCCTCTCACGCAACGATTGCGAATGAAGGGAAATACAGGCCTGAGACAACTAGTCCACCAATTTTTTACCCTCAGAAACTAGGCCTCTTTGAAGAGCCATAACTCTGTTCAAAGAGGGTCTTGGACGATTTCAGAGATACCAGTGTGATCAGCGTGTGACTCTCTCCTAGATAAGCATGAAATCTAAGAATTAATTTTCTGGGTGCCCTGTGCCTTTAAGAACTCCAAGCCAAGTTCGGCTTGCAAAGTGCCATTTTTCCCCTTATAACTTTTTTTCACCCAAGAATAACTTCTTGGCGCTGGTTTTTGGAATCCATATGAAATTCGGTATCGAATAGCGTTTTCAGGTTTGAAAAAAAGTTCTGCCTCTTGCAGCCGATTTCGGTTTACAAAGTGTATTTTTGTGCCTGAAATTATCGGTCTTTCGTTCAGTAACTTTTCTACGCTAAGAGATGGAACTTCAGTGAATTTGTTTTCGGGATCTCCATAGAATTTGCGTCAAATAGGGTTTCCAGGTTGGAAAAATATTTTTTTTTCGATCCCTCAGCTTAATTCATTTTACAAAACACCAGTTTTTCGCCTATAACTCCTTAACCGTTGAAGATAGGGTTTTGGTGAAGGTTGTTTTTGAAATCAACGTAAAATTTTGCGTCCAATGATCTATTGGTTTCCTAACTTTGCTTGCGCCATAAGCCAGCCAGTTCGGTGGAGCCGAGCTCCATTGTTGGCTCCAGTGAGACTCTTCGTCTCCTATCTACACCATAGAGGCGAAAACACCCCATGGAGATTACTATGAAGCTCAGCTCCACCGACCTGGCTGGCGTATGGAGCAAGCAAAGTTAGAAACCCGATATATCGTTCGACGCAGAATTTTACGTAGAATTCAAAAACTACCTTCACCACAACTCTATCTTAAACGGTTAATAAAATGAATTAGGCTGAAGGATCGAGAAAATATTCTTCCAACCTGGAAACACTATTCGACGCAATTCTACGGGGATTCCGAAAACAAGTTCAATGAAGGTCCATCTCTTACTAGGGAAGTGTTTAGAGTGGGAAACGCATCTGCTAAAACGATTAGTACCGTTAGTATCTCTAGTGGCTCAATAGTGAAACTACACAAAATCCAGCCCCGAGCTGAAGGTTCCAAAAAGTTACAAGCTTAAAAAGGTCGGTTTTTGTGCTTTTTGTACCCTCCAAAAACAGCATTAATTTTTCGAAAATTCGGAAATGGACCCCATAAATGTATTCAGCGCCCAAAACTACCCTCTTGAGCAAAATTTGGGCGAAGGCGCATTCTCTATACTTTGTCCAGACTGACAGCGTTTTGGACTTGTACGGATTTTCGGTGGGGCGAATATTTATACCGATTAGAGGGCTCTGAAAGCATTTTGGAAAAATGTTCCAGATTTGCCCTAATATTCTTCCAGGGGGATTTTCGGGGGCGCTGATTACGAATCTGTAGTTTATTAGTCAATTTTCCAAACTTTTCGGCTAATTTCGTTCAAAGCTTCCCAACCGGGGAAAATGTCGAGGGAAAGACGCCACTTGCGAGATTGTCGGAGTGCTACGGTAGATATTGCTCAAATTGTTCCTCTGAGGGTTATTTGGAGTGCCGAACGCGAATCTGGAGTCCGTTTATCGATTTCCTGCTAATTACGGTACGTTACGGTGGGTATACGGTAGTTTGGTCAAAGTCTCAGATTTTACTCAAAAATTGTATACGGGGGTTATTCTGGGTGGAGAATACGAATTTGACGTCCGTTTGTCGATTTTCAGTTTACTAAGGTGGCTTTTGCCCCCTAAATGATATGTTACCTACCGTAAACTACAGTAAACCTCAAAATTTCGACAAATTGACTACAGATTCGTGTTCACCACCCTAGATTACCCCTACTAACAAGTTTTGGGCTAAATCCGAGGAAATTTTTTGAAACCCGCAATACCTGATGGGGGGCACCCTTGCCTTTTCGCGAGGCTCAAAAAAATGCTCATAACTGGTTCGAACCTGCAGCTCGGGGCGGGATACTGCGCATTTTTAATATTGAGCCAGAAGAGATACTAACGATACTAGTCGTTTTCGCAGATGCGTTTACCACTCTAAACACTTCCCTTGTTAGCGTTAAGAAGTTATGAACGAAAACCTGCATGCACAAATAATGCACTTTATCAACCCAAATCGGCTGGAAGAGGGAGAACTATTTTTTTGCATCTGACAAAAAAAGTGCGAAAATGACCTTCAGCAAAAATCTAATTCTAAGCACAAAAAAGTTAAGGACGAAAAACCGGCAATGGCGCCCACCCAATCTTGAAAATGACTTGCATGAGTGTTGGTCACTTTCATTCTTTTCCAGGCGTTTCCCAGGTCTTTACCGGTTTTCCCAGTGATGAAGATTCCTCCCTCCACCTGCCCAGAGATTAAGGTTGGTGGACTACCTGGCTCCACCCAACGAAGCTATGAACGATACTCGCAGATATTCTTGTAGAGCGTACTGAACAAGTTTATCGCTCCAAGTCAGGAAGGAATTTTACTCCTCTAGGTTGTCAGATATCCAGCGGACATGCTAATCGGTCTCTGCTTTGCGACTTCATCCTTCCGCTGTAAAATGCTCGATTACATACACACACACACACACACACACACACACACACACACACACACACACACACACACACACACACACACACACACACACACACACACCACACACACACACACACACACACACACACACACACACACACACCACACACACACACACACACACACACACACACACACACACACACACACACATACACACACACACACACACACACACACACACACACACACACACACACACACACACTTTCTCTATATTTATCACAAGGTCTAGTTTAAATACATGCCAGGCTGAAACTTGCCTCTCAAGCTTTGTACTACGTAATAGATCCTTCTTGGAATCCATTTACACATAATGACGACCTCTGGAATAAATATCTTCAGCATTAGCTTCAGGGAACACGATATTTGCCAATGAATGCGTCACCTTTATTCTGCGATTAATTGATACCTGAAACATTGGAAAATGACGCTAATGACGCTCTTATGTGTGTTACATAGAGTGTGAGATTACAACAAATCTGACCTTTTGTTGATAGTACTCGGTTGACATCATCCGACTCCTTACTATCACTCCCCACATTCCATCACTCTCTCGGAAACTTAAAACTAGGGACGTGCTTAATTCGAAAAAATAAAGGGCTCTTCATATTCGCCGACGCCAGCGCGTCACGCGCTTGCGGAAACTATGAATACTTCAGCGGCGACGCTATGGCGGAGAGGAATAAAATTGGCCTAAACTGCACAGAGCAATCAATTTCTATGTGTGTGTTCTCCACTGGGAAATCAGAGTATAGTACTGCAATTAATTTTCATCGAGTGGAATGAAATCGATGATGAAATAGTAAATAAAACTATGGAAAAATCTATACGAGCGTCACCTCCATGGCTGAGCGGACGTCGCGCGGGCGTCGCCCCAATCTATTCATACTCCAGCGCGACTCCCGGGGGTGACGCGCTGGCGTTGAGAAGTATGAGTAGCCCTGAATACCCACCGTATATAACACCTGCCATGTGCAAGCTCTCAATTTCTCATAATAGGCGTGCTTGGGGAAGTTCTGAGGCGCTCACAGTAAGAAGGCTCGTTGGCGCTCCCCCTATGACGACATTTCGAGCTCAACAGTGGTGAAATGAGCGATAATTTCCGATCAGTAGCCCTGTTCTTCCCAGCACTCTCAGCCTCTCTCTTTACTCAGGTCCACTACCACACATCGGTCGCGTATGACAGAAGTTCCAAGCCGGACAACTCGTCCACTATTTTAAGAATTTTTCGAGGGGCCATAACTCCAATCCCAAGGGTTTTTTAAATATTCCGGAGACAGCATGTGAATCACCATGCGACTGTCTCCAGGTTAGGCAGAAAAAAAAACAGAAACAGATTTCGAGGTTGAACTGTGCCCTAAAGGTACGCCTAGGCACCCGCTTATCCTTTATTGTACTCATTCTCCAAGTCCGGCCAGCCTGAGAAGTAGGCAGAGCTTGATGGGTCAGTGTTCGCGATGAATATCATATTCGAATTCGACACAAAAAATGGGGTTATTGGCTGTTAGTTAACTAAAAGTGAAGAAACAGTAAAGAAAAACGTCCAGGTTAAGCTAAAATAACGGTTTCTAACGTACGTTCAGGCTCAGGTCGCGGACGAGTTTACGCGCCCTGCTACTTTCCGCAAGCGCTCGCTAGTGGCGAAATGTGCGCAAATTGATGAGGCTGGACGTGGCGGGGTTGCTTGGCAATTTGCCATCGAAAAGGTCCTGCCGAGCCACAATAGCGAAATCTTCACTTCGTGGCAGTTTTTCACGATTTCTGACCCGTTCTCGCTGCACTCTATCCCCTTCAGCAACTGCCAGCATAGTGCTTCACACTGAAAACTCAAAAACGAGATTTATCGCGAACACTACCTTCAAAGCGAACCAATCTGGAGATGTGAGAAGCCCAGTGGAATACACAGTACATGAACCTCACTCTTAAAAGAAGTAAACTAGCAGTTGTAGGAGTGAGTCTGACTTATATTCTGAAAATTGGGAGGCCTTTTCTTCACAACTTCCTTGATCCAATCTAATGCAATTACTCTAACTGACCACTCAGCCGCATTATCGGGATGTACGTAGAATTCCAATTAAACAAAAAGTCAACATTCCCATTATTTTCCGCCCTAACGACACACCAACTATTGTTTTCGTATAAGAATGTCTTAATCGTTGTTATTCGAGAGTTTAATGAGACACCAATTATAAATACGGCGTCTGTGTTATGTGAGCTTTTCCGGTCATAGCAGGGCAGTCTTCATGGAGTCCGCTTTCGGGGCTAACTACTTTTAGTTTTTGCTGGAGGTTCTGCTTATATTATCATTTAATATTTGCGGCCTAAGAAAAGGTATGACGTCGAGCATATCTATGACTTGTCGAATGTGCGAGCGCTTATGAAATTCTTGAGGTTTCACCTTTACCATAAGGTATTATCCTGATTTAAACACAGTGTTCACGACAAGTTCCGTGCTTAGTTTTACAGTGTGAAACACTACGCTGGCAGATTCCGAAGGGGACAGTGTTCAAAAAAGCGACTAAAACGGGCATTAATTGAAAATTGCGATTTCACGAGCCCGTCACGCCTCCTATGCCCACCCCGCCCCATTTCTGGCGAGAATGTGAAGCAGTGGAAGATTTCGATGGCAAGTTGCATGGAAGTCCCGTCGAGGGAATAAGCACTATCTGAATGCGGATTGGAACGTGGTGTCTGAAGACCATCAGCTGATCCACTTACCGCGAAAACTCGTCCAATAGTACGACAACCACTTACGAAGATTGAGACCTTTGTTTTGATTGTTGTTCGAAGTTTCTGGCCGTTTACCCTTTAGTAATTGTACAATAAAGCCCAAAACTCTCTATTTTCCCCAAGAAAAGAAGAGTGTTTTTTTTGTGAACAATGCTCTTAAGGTCCCAGTTCTGTCCGTTAAATTTTCTGTTTCTTTACCTTTTCTTCTCTGGTACTGTGATGGAGGTAGAAGGGAAAAAATGTTTAGCAAAAGGCTGAGGCTATATTTTTTTCTACACACATATCCTCTACTTTTTAGCCGAATTTACTCTTATCCTTCGCGTGAGCGGAGCGAAGAAGGAGACAGAGAGGAAGTGTGGGGGACAAAGAGACCCAGCATACGCGCGCAGCCGTTCGCGCTCAAAGAAAAAAATTTTCACGACGAAGTAGAGGATAACTCTTACGGATTTGGTCATTGGTCGTAAACATTAATACCGTATTTTTGCGTGTTTTCAGTAGCTGTCTCATAATTGTGGAAATTAACACGCCCGGAGGGATATTTAGTTTTCCGCCTCAGCGAAAACAAACGTTAATCGCTCTGGAAAGTCAAATGGCCACAAAAATCAATTCCAACATCAACGCATGACATAAAGAAGTGGTTTCTCGGTTCAGTAGGCCAGGCATGACATTTCAGACATCCTTTTCCACTTCGATGCGCTCGACCTCTAACCAGCCTTCTTTAGGACTCGGATAGGTGTTGTTGCGGAGACGTTTTGCATACATCACTCTTGAAGAATCAAATATTTTTGGGGTTTTTATTTATCAGACTGGGGCTATCGCTCATGTGTTCATTGTTGGCAAGGATGCATAGGGAAAACAGATTGTCGAGTTATACTTCGTGAATATTCCTGAGAGGCTCTAATAAATCAAAAGCCCCGCTGGGAATCTGATAAAATTTCGTCAGTCCGTATTTAAAGGCATCGTACGCGCAAAAAACCGTATCTCATTTTTTCATGCTTTTGAGCAGGCAATTCTCTGATATACAGAATAAGAGTGGAAAGACTCCACAAAACCATCGACTTTTGCGAAAAAACTCATTTTGAAATGTCTCGAATTATTCACTTCCCACCCTTCCGTCGATTTCGGTGTGTCTGGTGCAATACGCCTGAAGTTTTTTTCGCAAACGTCGGATGTGTTTTTTGCTTCAAACTTATTAGGTGGGTGAATTCCTGTTGCCTCTTGTTCACTGGAACTTATTTTGAAAAATAAAGTATCCATTGGCCAAGTTTGGATGTTAGAATTTCCCGAATTAAAAATTTCAAATGCTGAATCATCCGCGCATGTGGTGGCGCTTCTGTTCCTTGTGCTAGATGGTTGGTGAAAATTGGTGACGAATCTTCATTTTGAACCACTCCAACTTCAGAGCCTCATGTTTTTGACGCGCAAAACTTCACCAACGTGTTCCGCCGGGCTCAATCATGAAATTGAGCCTGAAAAATGGATATTGGTTTTCAGCGCGAACGATGCCTTTAAAGATAATATCATCACAAACATCACGATAATATTGGAAGAACATCCAACCAACGGTTCAGCAAATCACAGGGTTCGACCGCATACTGATCTCGGGACGGACCCCTTTCCGTTCTTACCTCTCAGCTCTGCCAGCTGAGGCAACTTTGGGGGGGGGGATAATTAGGGTTATTCCCCCACGTCTTCTCACTTACAAGGGAACCACTATAAGTCATAGCGACCGTCCCGAATGAAATGTACTTTTCTAGAACCATATTCGGACGAGAAGTGCGAATATGCTCATCGCTGCTGCCTAGACTTACTCTGAAAAAAGTTAAGAGCGTTTTAAAAGCTTCGCAGCAAGGTTTCGCCATGGGATTTTCAGGGTGTTTTCAAATTTTTCTCCGGTTTTCGCTAAAAACATGTATTAGGGGTAATCTGGGGTGCTAAACACGAATCTGGGGTTTGCTTGTGGAAATTTTATGATTTACTGTAGGTTACGGTAGGTAACATGCCATTTAGGAGGCGAAACCTACCTCAATATTCCGATGGATATCGAAAATGGACAAATGTCGACAAATGGATATCGAAATCGTATTCAGCACCCCAAATGACCCCCACATAGAAACTTTGAGACAAATCTGAGACTTTGACCAAACTACCGTATACCCAACGTAATCTACTGTAAGCTGTCAAAAATCGATAAACTGACATCAGATTCGTGTTCAGCACTCCAAATAACATAGAAATATTTTGAGCATCATCTAAAGTGGCACTCTGGAAATCGTCAAAAGTCGCGATTTGCCATCAAATGCTCCCCCGATGGGAATCTGTGAACGAATACAGTCGAAAACTTCGGAAACTCGATAAATGAACCTCAGATTCGTGATCAGCATCCCAAATAATCCCCCAGAGCGAATTTTAGGTCAAATCTGGGATATTTTTCGAAAACGTTCCGAGAGCCCTGTAATGGGTATAAATAAATTCCCAACCGAAAATTTGTACAGGTCTAAAACGCTGTTAGTCTTCGCAAAGTTTGGAAAATGTTCCTTCACCCAAACTTTGCTTAGGGGGGTAGTTTCGGGAGCTGAACACGAATATGAGGTCCGTTTCCGGATTTTCGTAAAAATAATGCGCTTTTTGAGGGGTACAATAGGTACGAAAATCAGGGAAAAAATGTCTATAACTTTTTTCAGAGTGGGTCTAGGCAGCTGCGATGGGCATATTCGGACTATTCGTTCAAAAATGGTTTTAGAAAAGTACATTAAATTTGGAATGGCCACTATGACTTATTGTGGTTTCCTTGTTAGGAGCACTGGGGGACAATTTTGAAGCGTCCGACTCGTGATAAATCTGTGGGCGGACGCCTCTCGAGCTGGGGTCGGACCTGGGACTTCACAGAAATTTCCTGCGCTACGAATCTCGCTAATTTTTTTTATATAAAGGAAGAATTGACAAGAGATGGAAAACCTTGGGTTTTAAAGAAATAAACAGCTCTAGTTTATATGTGATTAAAATCCCTCATAGAATCACTTTTAACTTCTGTGAGCAGAAATACAGTACATTCTTATCCCATGACGCATCAAAGAGTGGATTTTCCCCGTTTCCTCAAAAACATGCTAGTGTTCCCTTGCTTCTATATTTCATTCTTTTCTCCGAAAGAGTCGATCGCAAGCATCTATACTCTGTCTCAAACGACTTCGCAATCGGAAAGTTCCCTCTGCGTCTCTGACGTCCGCGCAACCTACGCAATTTACGTACGCGACGCAGCATCTCTCTTACCGTTTTCCAAAAACAATTCATACCAAGTGATCTCATCAAAGTTTTTCGCCTATTTTAGTCGAGCAAACGAGGCCGCGGCGGGAAATGGCCCCACTGGTCGGTGGTGTCGCGCTAGCCGCCTTCCGCAGTGGTACCGTCTCGTAAAAGTGCTCCACCAAAATTGACAAAAGGCGTTTATATGTATGCACTATACTCTTCCAAAAAAAAAAACAGGTTCACTTGAAGTCGACCACGCTCCTCATAGGACTTGCATTACGGCTGGTATTGAGCGTTTTGCGGCAGATTTCTTTGGGAGGACACTCAATAGTCGCAATACTAGCAAGATCTGTGACTGGCAGCCACTTCAAGTCGAAGCTTGCCCAAATCATTCGGTCGTCGGAGGCGTACTGACGCTGGTGCGCGCTACGCATAGTTTTTGCATAACTTGGTTTGAAGTATTCCATTCCAAATCTCCTTGTTTTGAGTTTTGTAGATGACGGGCGCGTTCGTCTCTTTGCGGATCTAGCCTAAGCTCTTGAATGTGGATAATAAAACATTTCCGTCCTGTTTCTTCCGGTCATTTTAGGAGCCTTCGCTTGAGCACCCTCTCCATACCCACTATCAATCTTTCCGACTGCCTAAGTATTTCCTTTCCAGCATTTCATGTTTTTTTTTCAACTCGATACTCACCACTTTTCGTGCCAGAAAATGGGGCGAGGTCTTAGTCGAGTGCGTTGCCGAAATGCAGCATTACCTCTCACACCCATGTTTACGCGGCAGTAGTTGGGGGCTGCTCCTGTGCCAATTCTCGTGTGTTCTCTGGCGTCAGTCTGGTCGTGTGCAAGATTCCGAATTTGTTTTGAGGGTTCTACATAGAAAATGCGGTATGTTGTGTATGTGAGGAAACAGCTGAAGGGGCTATTCATACTCCCAACCTTCCGCTCTGTCAGAGCGGCCCGCGCGGACGAAGAGGAGAGTATGAATGAAATTTCCACCTCCCGCGTCTCCCGCTCCGCCAGTGAAGTATGTATGCTCCAGCGACATTGCCATGGCCGATCGGTAGGGGCAGAAAATCGGTAGGTTTGGTTTTAGAAATGAAGCGATGCGCATTCTCTTTGATAACGTGATTGATGAAGGAGTGTGAGTGATGATGACGCTATCGGAATACCGATATCGGAGGCAACTTTCATTTTCAGAATGGAATATTGGACGGCCCCGTCCAACTAGATTTGAGCCAAGATTCATAATCGCACGACAACCTTGTCGATTTCTTGCGTACTTTCCGCATGGAGGCGTGCAGTTTGACCCCTTGTGTTGCACATTCAAACCTAATTGCAAATCTCCTGAACATTTGCGCACGCGCACCCCCATTTTTTTCCCGTATACTTTCTACGACGTCCTGCGCACTCCTACGGAGATACCGTACCCTTTCTACGGCGCCGTGCGTACTACCACTTGGGTCCCACATACTTTGTGTGACGTCCCCCGCACCACCACTGGGTATCCACAAACTTTCCCCCGCTTCCTGTGCACTCCCACTGCGGGGTGTGAATACTTTTCGCGGCGTCCGGTGCACTTCCACATGGGTCCCAAACGCTTTCTACTGCGTCTTGCACACTCCCACTGAAATCTCGCGCACTTTCTATAGCGTATTGCGCGCTTTCAGTGAGGCCCCTCTATACCCATATAACGTAATTTAGTGCAACAAGTAATGCAACCAAGAAATACCTCGGCGGTGCGAGAGGGTAGTGTGAATGGCCAAGCGACACCGCTGTGGCGGGGCGGTAGCTGCGGAAGGCATGAAATTTCCTTCATAATCATCTTTTTGTCCGCGCGGGCCGCTCTTGCATGGCGGAAAGTTGGAAGTATGAGTAGGCCTTTAAAGGCACAGTCCAACCTTAAAATCGTTTTTTTCTTCTTCCTTCTATTTTAAAAACGGTCCCACGCTGATTCCAATGGTCTCTGGAATCGTACAAGACTCCATGTGAACGGAGTTATGGTCCCTCAAAAATTGAGCAAAGGAAACATGGTGGACGAGTTGTCCGAGGCTTGTAAATTCCGTCATTTGCAACGATGTATGCGAGCCGACCTGAATGAAAAGGGAACTTGAGAAGAACGGGACTGTACAATACCGCTCGTAGGATTTGGTCAGAAGGCGCGCGAGGTCGGGTTTGAGCGTCTTTTTCGTCTTTTTCTTATAACTTGCTTCAAAATCAACTCTGAGCGAAACTATGGTGATATTCGTGATCCTGGTGTCAAGAGGCTGCAAATGGTGTAGCCCTTGTTCGGGTTTCGTTTTGAACAAACGAAGTTTGACAGGCAGGGTATACTGTATATTACCATTTGATGGAAGAGGGGGGCTCGGCGTCCTGTGTCTGCGTCCTCGTGGCTCCCACCACACCGTCTGCAACGCGCTGGCCGTCTGTGGCCTCGCCGACTCGCGTGCTGCCTTTCCCTGCACGTTCGGCCTTGCACACTCCCCTATTCATGCTTTCTCTCCCACCAATGTCAGCAGCGCTGATTTTCGCCGGTCCCTCAACCAGCAACTCAATCGTCGTGGGTGCGTTCACTACCCAATGCGCCCGGCACTAATCGACGTATGTTACGTAAACATAGCTCGCCTCCGTCGGTGGCGCGCGCTCGCGTCGCGGCTTCGCATTGGAGCGCTCTTTATCACAACACAGTGCAGTGCCATACCCATACACTATTCAAGCTAGGTGACTTGCGATATTTAGTGTATGTGAGGAGTACAAAGGCCTCTGTACAGCGTTGATAACTATTGATAACTGCAGTATGCAGGATATGTCGCTCAAAAACGCGATTCTCGCGAAAAATACTAACCTGAGTTCAGAATTACTCAGCGACCCTGCAGAGAGTCAGTCGTGCAGTAACTGTATCGTACGAGCTAGAAACTTTGAGCAGGAGCTGTAAAATTCGTGCAGGACCCACTTCTTTTCGGCTTCCACGTCTTTAAATCTACATATTGTCCTTATAGGGTTGAATAGATATTGGGCTAGATAAATGTAAACAATACACACATTCTACGATAACTTCAAGGCACAGCCCAACCTCAAAATCGTTTTCCGTTCTTCTTGCTTAGCTTAGTGAGGATTTCGGGCTGATCACAATGGTGTCTCCAGAATCGCTAAGAACCCACCACGGACACAGCCATTATCCATCGTGACCACTGCCTTCCGCTGTGTAGAAAGCGGGATCAATTCACATATTCGCTGTTTCAGCGGGAATCATAGACCTGCTTTTAAAGGCAGGGTCCGGGCAGAATTTCGATTCTGAGATTTTCCGCTGAATCTGTGCTCATGATACAGGTAGTCCGAAGGAACATGCGAAAACTGCATTAAAACCGGTCTTCTTCAAGTTATTCCAGCCACTTCCGTTAGCCGATGATCCAGAAAAGTGTGGCCATCGTCCATATTTTAGCGGTTGTCCACGCATTCTTCAAAAGTGCTGTGTAATTATCGTTCATTCCAGCCATGATTATCATGCTGTGAATACCGTAATCCCTGACTTTCAGGCTGTTTTCTCCAGAAATACGGACCTAGAGTTTGTGAAAATTTTGCACGGTGTCGAGCTAGACCAGCCCAATCTATCTAACCCGAATTTCGGTGGTGTCAAAATCTGGCCGGACCTTGCCTTTAAGATGCAATGATCATGCACAATGCTAAAATCTGCGGCTCTACGCTGACTCACGCCATGGATCACATACCATTTCCTAGCAGATGGTGAAATTTCTCCGAAAAAAAGCATAATCTAATAGGCATCGATGCTGTACCCTTGAAGCATGCGAGGTGGATTGGTCATCTTTATTTTCTCTTTTATATCTTGACTGCCAAATATCTCGATGTTGTCATTTATTGTGTTATTTAGCATTTGAAGTACAATACCGCCGCTATCCAAGGGAAAAAATGGGCGAAATGGGCAAAGTGGGCAACTAAGGCCCTAGTTATACACCAGCGGAATGAAAACGTCTCGCGATGACATTGCCGCCGCTTGCTGCGTGAATCTGGGATTCGTCTGCAATGTTGCGTCTTCGGCGTCTTTGACGCAATACTGCGGACAAAAATTTCCAGGCGTTTTTAATGGTATTTTATCGGTTTTTTCGCTTCTGACACTTTTCATTTGCAGAAAAGCACTAATAATCAATTCCTCTCGTCATTACAGTGCTCGTTATGTCGTTTTGGTAATGTTTTAACAATTTTAAATCTGAAAAATAATCAGCTGGTGGGAATTGGCAAATTTCCAACAGGGCAGGTCCCGTAAGGATGCAGTATACGGTGCCGCGGCGTGTATAACTGCTCTGTGCGGCCTTCCGGCGCGTTTTTCTGCGACTACTGTTCCTTTTGGCATGCCTGAGCGCAGTTAGGGCGCATATAAGTGATAGTTGTCTTGCTATTTCCGCAGCGTCCCGCCGGTGTATAACTAGGGCCTAAAGCGTCTTTCGTCCACAACTCGCCTCAAAGTGCTCCGTTTTCAAATTCAAAAACGCCGAAATGTACAGCATGTCGTGGCCTAGTCGATAGTGTAAAAATATTTTGCGAAATTTGAGAGCAACTTTATTTTTCAAGGTAGAATACCTCTGAGAGTTTTGGCCGCGAAATATCCGGGAAATAGCCCACCAAGCTCCGTAGCGGCTCCTGGTGGGCTATTTCGCGGCGATTCCTCGGCTAAAACTCTCAGAGACATTTTCATTTTGACCATGCTAGAGATCGTGTACGGTTGTCATTGCCTGAATGCGCTCGTTATCTTGTGATAACATTATCAAATCCATAACTAACTCCATCTTAAAAAGCGTTTTCATTAGTGAATTCCAATTTTGTCTCACATAGTTAGATTGATTGTGGCACGGTGAACATTTTGGTCCTTTCGAAATTGGAAACGGAGCACTTTGAGGCGTGTTGTGGTCGAAAGACGCTTTAGTTGCCCACTTTGCCCATTTTTTCCCTTGTATAGCGGCGGTATTATAGTTTATATGGGTTTATAACAATTCGATGTCGCTTAGGCATTTTTCCTTCTACTGCTTTATAATGCAGAAAAAGATGAATACAGCAAGTGAAACAACTGCAGTCAGCTGCTTTTCGATTTGTGAGAATATTTAAACTGAAGAGCGCATTCATGATCTCATAGAGGACCAGTTCTAGAGAATGAATCCGAAGAAAATTTAAATGAGGTTTTCCTCAATAAAAATCTATATTTAAGCACAGAATCTCCAAATAAAAACAAAAATGCTCGAGCGACATAAAACTGTTATAAACTTACAAGACATAATTCTAATTATCGAAGCCTAGATAGATGGAACATCAGATGATTAAACAGTTAAAATATAACATCAGTTTCAACAGAAAACGAGTCTTCTCCTCACATTTTTTGAGAATAGGGGTGGGGGATGCTGGATTTGCGTGGGAACTTGACCAATACGGCACAATGCTATGTATCGTATTGTTACCACAATCACAGCTGATAATTTTGTGAGGGGGAGCGTCGAACTGTTCCTTAGCCGCGCGCGGCACCATCCCTGCCGCTTAGCCTCGAGATTTCCCAACGGTTCACACCAAATGGAATGATGGTGGGGGAACCGCCGAAAATCTCGACGCGGAGAGGCAGCACGCGAGTCGGCGAGGCCACAGACGGCCAGCGCGTTGCAGACGGTGTGGTGGGAGCCACGAGGACGCAGACACAGGACGCCGAGCCCCCCTCTTCCATCAAATGGTAATATACAGTATACCCTGCCTGTCAAACTTTGTTAGTTCAAAACGAAACCCCAACAAGGGCTATACCGTTTGGTAGCCCTTGACACCAGGATCACGAATATCACCATAGTTTCGCTCAGAGTTGATTTTGAAGCAAGTTATAAGAAAAAGACGAAAAAGACGCTAAAACCCGACCTCGCGCGCCTTCTGACCAAATCCTACGAGCGGTATTGTAGATCGGAAACCATCGCTCATTTCGCCACTGTTGAGCTCGAAAGATTGTAAAATGGGCGTGCCAAAGTGGCTTCCTGGTACGGGCGCCCCAGGGTGGCTTCCTCCTATATCTCGCTTATTTGGAGGAATTGAGAGCTCGCTTTTGGCAGGTGCCATATAGGGTGGCTCTTCTTCACAATTATATGGAAACATCAAATTTCGTCCCTGTGCCTTGGACTGTGCCTTTAAAGGCACAGTCCAACTTTAAAATCGTTTTTTCTTCTTCTGTCTATTTTAAAAACGGTCCCACGCTGATTCCAATGGTCTCTGGAATCGTACAAGACCCCATGTGAACGGAGTTATGGTCCCTCAAAAATCGAGCTAAGGAAACATGGTGGACGAGTTGTCCGAGGCTTGTAACTTCCGTCTTTTGCAGCGGATATTTGCGAGCTGACAACTTAAGGCTCTTTTGGGGCTCCTCCCGGCTTGTTTTCATGCATTCTTTCGACGTTAACGTTGCAGTGTGCCCCTCCAATACCCACTCCTATTGGAAACTGAAACACATTTTTTTTACCGTGAACACTGCCTTTAGGGAATACTGATGCATTTGCATTAATTTGCTTTTAGGTTTGCAGAAAATCGCTTTTTAGCATCAGGTTTATAAATATCACTAAGCGCTCGTAAAGTGGTCCTGGAAACTTGCGCGCATGGCTTCTTGTTAGTCGAGTGATTCCATCATTTGTATGTTATAAGTCTTCCTCCCTCACATCATTCACATTAATCTCCGAGGCTCTCCGGGGGAATTTATAGCAACTGCTTCCAAACCGGGTGATCTGCAATTAAGGATTACAGCCTGGGAGTCAGTGACGTGTTGTGGGACTTTTCTCTTTTATCTATCACACGGATTCCTATCTAAACGCTTTTCTAGATAGCTCCGGAATGGTCTTCTTTAGCAGTTCATATTGCAAATGGACTCTTAAATGTTTCTTGGCGAGTCACTTGCCTACCACCCTACCAGTTTCCTTCCCTGTCAAATATGTACTTGTGTAGCATCAGTGTGAGCTCGGTAGCTTCCCATATCACGAAAATCCGAAAAGTCTAGTTCTCGTGTTATGACTTCACCATTGCACATCATTGCTATCGCCCAGCTTCCCGAAAACTTAGCTTCAATGTTATTAGTTTCGACAGGCAGTCCACTCGCTCGGGGTTTTCTCGTTAAGACCAATTGTCTTCACGTTTTCCATTTGAACGGGAGGCCGATATGTTTTTTCTTGAACGACGACGAGATAAACATACCTACTTATTAGGTTGGACAAAAATGAAAAGTAGTACTGAGCTGTTTGCTTCAAGAAAACATTGTGCACCTTGACTCACATCTAGCTGCCTAAAACTCCTTTACAATATTGATGCTCAAAACATTAAGATGTAGTGATAGACTAGTTGAGCTTTCCAATTCCGGCAAAGCCTAGGAAAAAATGAGAAAAAGAGAAAACTTCAGATAGATTACCTGACACTTAGGTGGTATCCCAAGATTTTTCTGAATGAATGAATAATTCGAATACTGAAATTCCGAAATTTCCGAATGAGTGAATTTTTCGAAGGTTGCGTTTTTCAAGACTTCTGAATGAATGAATTTTTCGAGTATGGATTTTTCAGGATTTCCGAATGAACCGAATATTCGAAAAAACGAATATTTTGGTTTTCCGAGTAATCCGAATACTTGAACATTCGAGAATTTGAATATTTATTCGAATATTATTCGATTCGGACCAAAGTATAATAACTAACTTTTCTCGGCGAAAACCCTGATCATGTGCCGGAAAGACGGTTTTGAATAGTTCAAGATGTTTGAAATTTCAAACATTTCTATCTTCGTCCTTACATATTATAATGCGGGAGGTTTTCTGCACTATACTTGGGCTAATTGAAACCTTTTTTCGAATAATGGACCTCTTTGAGTAAGTCGAAAATCGGAATTTCTCGAATAATCAGCTTCTCGTCTTGTCCTAAAATCACGTTTTTCAAATGAGCGACTTTTTCGAATAAATCGAAAATTGCCCTTTCTTGAACGATCGATTATTTGATTATCAAGATCTTTAACTTTTCGATTAATCGACGAAATCATTCCAATAAACGTCGACTTAGGATGATTTGATAATGCGACCGGGGCCAAGTATGGTCTGCACCAGAGCTGCGCGTTATAACGCTAACGTTTTAATGCATTAACGGGTTAACGCGGCTTTTTTCGACATTTAACGATTAACGCTTAACGAAACAGTGTTGAAATCACGTTAATTCAGTTCTTTAATTGTAGAGGAAATATGGCACTCAGATTGATACATATGGGACCTTTGATGAGTTATTGACTCTTGCTGCGGTCGGGTTTTCTTTTTAATTTTTGAGCAAATACAAAATTAACGTGTTAACGCATTTCGCCATTTTTTTCGAAAATCCACGATTAACGCCTAACGAAATATATATTTTTTCCATTAAAGGCAGTGTCCACGATAAAAATCGTTTTCAAGTTTTCAGAAAACGAAGGTCTAGAGTCTGACTGTTTCTTCAGTACAGAAAGAATCATGAAAAACGCTTAGAAACATTCTAAATTAGCTCTTCTTCTTGAAAGCCACATTTCAACAGTGGTTGTGTTGCGCGGGCATGGGCCTGAAGTAGTCAGCGTGCTCTGGTGCGCCCCAATGCTCGAACTCAGCCGCGCTCGCGCTCCAGTGCTAATGAAGCGGATCTCAGAGCCGATTAATGCTCTTTCGGGCTGGTTTTTGTTCGTTCTTCCACCCCTACTGCTCCGATGAGACCCCGGCCTTTTGATTTCCTTCGGAAAGCCGGAGACGAAATTTACCGTGGACACTGTCTTTAACGCACACCCAGGTCTGCACGACGTTCAAAAGACGTCAAGGGTAGTCACATAAAACGTGATTGTGACGAAATTCGATGAATTGTCTTGGTGAGATCTACAATATTGTTGATTCCTTTACACTTCCGTCGCTATGTTGTGTGGAATGCGAAATAGTGGGGTTGTAAGAGCGTGCGCTGTGTCGCAGAGAGTGAGTAGTGGCTCAGAAGGAGCGCTCACAGTGGGGTAGAATTGAAAAAAGAAATCAACTAGTTCGATATCTAAGCCTTCAAAGTTCAACGCCATGCTTCCACGAGTTTTGACCTGAAAGCGGATTCATGTTGCTCTTTCGCATGCGTGTACCAGGTTGTTCAATAAGTTTTTTCGTTCGATAAGAGAGGGCGTTGCCCCATTTTTTTTTGTTTTTTTGGTACATGTGAAGTTGTTTTATTTCAATCAGTGAATTCATTCTTTGTTTACAAGCCATTTAGTGTCGCCGTTTCACAGCAATGGAAAAAAATTGAATATCGTGCAGTGATTAAATTCTTATTTTTGGAAGAAGTAGCATCAAAAGAAATTTACGAACGAATGTTAAAAGTGTATAATGATTGTTCACCCAACAACAGAAATCATAGCCAAAATACAGGATATGGTTTTGGAAGATCGTCGATTGACTGAGAGAGATTAAGTAGAGGCTCTACACATCTCATTAGGCAGTGTGAGCCATTATTAAGGTGAAATTTTGGGCTTTAGAAAGCTGTGTGCACGATGGGTGCCGCATTCACTAACAATTGCACAAAACACATTCGAATGCGACTTTCTCAGCAACATTTGGAGCGTTATAAAAAGGATGGAGTGGATTTTGTGCGTCAATTCATCACTATCTCAGACGATTCTCGGCCCCGAGCCGCACCGAATAGGAATCGGAGCCGCCTGACAGTTCGGCTCGTTTTCCCAATCTCCGGGCTACTGCTGTTGCTGGTCGGGTCAAACCGAACAGCTCAGACAGCAACAGCAGTGGCCCGGAAAGCAACAGCAGTGGCCTGGACAGCAACAGGAGCCGACTCGCAGATTGGAAAACGAGCCGAACCGTCAGGCGGCTCGGGGCCGAAAATCGCCTGAGATGGATGAGACTTTATTTTTATTTTTTATTTTTTTTTTGGTTTTTGTTTTCAGGGAGATTATACTGAATAATAAAGTTTATTTTGAATCATCAAATTGTGTTTCTCTTAACGAACGACAAAACTTATTGGACAATGTACATTCCATCCGATCGGTTTCGGATAAAAACAAAAACGGCTTCCTCTCTCCAATTTCAGTTTCATTTCCCAACTAGAGAAAATTTTCCAAACAAGAGTCATTGTACCATTCGTATGATATGAATTTCGCGATCAAATTACTGTTCAGTGCTCGAAGATTATAATTTATCCGAAATTATCCGATTATCCGATCTCAATTTTAAATTTCTGCTCTAATTTTAATTTGCTCGCCCACAAAACTTTTATTTAAATTGCGATGAGTGATCTGCTGATACATATTTCAGTTCTGGTACATCAGAAAATGTGCGTTATGTGTCCAAATAAGCAAACTAAAAGAGGGAAAATTGCGATTTATACTCTGTTTATCTTGAATTGCACAAAACACAGTCCGCCAATAGTCCTCTAGTTGGGCCGCTAGTACCGTAGTGTACGTCTACGACGCGTTCTCGGCAGACCCGGGTGTGCACCCGGTGGCCGAGTGACGGCATTGACAAATCGATCGCTCTGCACACCGGGTGCACACCCGGGTCTGCCGAGAACGCGTCGTGGACATACACTACGGTACTAGCGGGACTATTAGAAGACTATTGGCGGACCGTGTTTTGTGCAATTCAAGATAAACAGAGTATAATTTTTTTCCAAGAAATTTCGGATGGAATGTATATTGGACAACCTGGTACATGGCGGAGAATGGAGACAGCTAGAGAGCGAATGGTAGGCGTAGGTAGTAGCGTCGCGCTCACACGCGCGCGCTATTAGAGATGGGAACTTTTTTATACAGAGGACATATGAAGTATATGGAGTGAAAAATCGAACGCCATGTAGCGGCGTGAGCACATTTGCGAAATCAGGTTTCGTTGATATATCAAACTAAGGAAGTTCACTCTGATTTGTTCGTTCACATAATATTTACATATTGAGGTTTATGGGACTGTTCTCCTTTATTAGCTCAAAGGGACTAGCCTATATACAACATGCGTCATCATCAGGGAAGTGAGTGTATATCCGTTTTCCGGTTTCCCTTTTCCGTCCTCCGGCCTTTTTTGCGTATCCGTCTTCGTTATTTTGAGAGAGGGGGGGGGGAGATGTGGAAAAAAATGAGCTGGTGAAAAATCGCAAGCTTTTAAAACTTTCCTTTTTTCGTCTTCCGTGTCCAGCTAAAACTTCTTTTCTACTCCGTTTTTCATTTCCGGGTGAAAATCTTTTTCCTCGCATCCCTGGTCATCATGCGGTTGTGTTCTAGGGCGATGGGCTAGCATAACGCGAGTAGTCGCTTGCGGCGCGCATTGTTAGCCAGTTGCAACTACAAAAGTAAGATCAGCAGGGCTCTCACATTCCCTGGTAAAGTAGTCGAACCGCCGCGCAACCGCCCGCACTGTCTGCAGCCGGGTCATCATCGTTGGACACGAGTGTGACTGTAGGTCTAGTCCTTCGGCATTCTCTCTGGCATCCCTATTTCCCGTTTTGTGTTCTCCTTCTCTTTTTCTGCACCTACGGAAAAATGTCGTCATTGATGTGGCGTGCCTTTGCAAGGCTGAACTCATCTTTCTTGGAATCAAAAGTTGAACAGCCATTCCGGCAGAAGAACAGGATATCGTATTCATTATCCACGTGAACGCTTCGGCGCACATTTTCCAATCATCTTCAACTTTTTAGGGTTTTAGATTGTTTTATCCTAAACCAGCCAGTCGTCGTGGGTTTAATCTTTTGATGGCGTCAAAGAGCAATATTCAAACACATGTCTATCCATGAATCAAACACCAACACACTCTACACTCCCCAGTAAACGGAGTTCCAGTCTCAGTGCGTTTTTGAAAGTCTTCCGCTCCACTCATTGGAGGCAGTGTTCACAATGAATCTCGCTTTCGACTTTCAGTGTGATACACTACGCCGGCAGATGCTTGAGGGGATAGGGTCGAAGAAAGCAGCAAAATCTAGCCAGCAATCGATAAAAACGGCCACGAAGTGAAGATTTTGTTAGCCCAGTACACCTACCGGCTCAGCCCGCCCCGCCCCCCGATCTGACGAGCTTGTAGCGCCGCAGACGTTTTCGATGGCAAATTTCCAAGCAACTGCGCCACGTCCAGCCTGATCGATTCGCGCTCATTTCGCTTTTAGCGCGCGCTTGTGGAAAGTAGCATGGCGCGTAAACTCGTCCGCACCCTGAATCTGTACGTACGTTAGAAACCGCTATTTGAGCTTTTTTGTGAGCGTTGCTTTTAGAATGAGCTAAAATAGCTGTTTGTTAGGTTAGTACAGATTTAGGGGCGTAGACGAGCTTACGCGCCCTGCTAGTTTCCGTAAGCGCGCGCTAATGGTGAAAAGTGCGCGAATCGATCAGACGCGGCGGGTTTGCTTGGCGATTTGCCATCGAAAACGTCCGCGGTGCCACAAGCACGTCAGAACAGGGGCGGGGCGGACTAAGCAGGCGTACGGGGCAAACAAAATCTTTGCTTCGCGGCCGTTTTATTCGATTTCTGGCCCGTCTTCTCTGCTTCCTTCTGCCCTATACCCTCCAGCATATGTCAGCGTAGTGTTTAATACTGAAAACTCGAAAACGAGATTCATCGTGAACACTGCCTTGAAAATTCTTCCGAGTTGCGAATAAGGGGATAGACGTCTGAATGATCAGTTTCTGTGTGCTAAGAGCCTGAGGTGACCCTTGCGCACCGCTGTTGTGTATCCAGCATTTGATTCTCTGAGTTCGTCTACAGAGGGCCATAATGATCAACTTCGAGGCACAGACATCTGTTTTCTGTACTTCAATAAGATTTGATCGACGACGAAGTTGACTAAGAAGGGGTCTTACGGCTTCATCTCTCTGCCCTACTCATGTTTTCAACGCCAGAGCCTACGTGAATTTGACTGATCTACGAACCACTGCGTCTGCTCATATTCTTGAACACCACGGCTCGAAGCTTGAAAAAAAAACCAGCATTAGTTATTTTGAAGGACACTAAATGGGTCAAAATGGGGTAAGCTAATGGTCCATCTGAGCATTTCGGCTCGCTTTCAAGGACACATTCTTAGAGCTGGACTTAGTAAGCTTCAGGGCCCGCCCATTTGGTCAGACCTAGACTAATCCTTTCTCCCAATGAGTTCCGGTCTATTCCGGCCAAGTTTTCTGGGAGTTGCCAATTTCATACATACATTTCTTGTTTCAATGAGCTCGTAAACATTCTACGAGCTACTCATATTTTCTTCTTTCTGAGACCTGAGTCGACAATTCTGTCCATATCCTTCACTAATTGTAACTGGGAAAACCTTATTCCTCTAGTGATGCTGCAATATTTCTCTGAGATTTTTTTCTCGTAGCCCCTAATCTGGAGTATTTACTGTCATCACATGGCCTAGTTTTTATTTGGGTCCAGTCACGAGTACCGCGAAGGTGCCGTAATCATCGTAAACTACTACATAAAGGCGATGAAGACATCACCTTGATTGCCCTACGTGCGTCAGTCCTACGAACACCCTTTAATTTGACTCATTCACGATCATTCCTTTGCCTGACAGCGAAGAGTAAGTATGTTTTTACACTTTGCGTTTTTCTGCTTTCGTCAATAAAATTTTCGAGAAAGACCGATTCCAAGATGAGATCTCTAGTCGAAAGTGATGCTTCAATACACTGAACTGATCGGGCGCTTCATTTTATTGTTAGTGCTTGCCCTATGTGTGGCCCCAGCACGATTTTGTTTGCGCCGCAGACGTTTCCGTATGCAACTGCGGAGATGAAGTTAGCTCTGTGATGGAGTGTATCTAGGTTCGGGCACTCTTTGTATCGAAAATTGAGTTTTGAGAATAATGATCCATTTTTTTGTTGGCGCTGATCTATACAATATACACTGGATCCGAATGAAAAAAAAATCGGATTTCGGATAACTCGAAAATCAAAGGCCGCGGATATCAGACTCAAACGGAAATGTTCAAAATAACAACATCGGATAATTCGAGCCATCCGGATAGAGAGGTTGAACGGATAGTCGGATCTCGGATCAATCCAAAAATTACGTTTTTTGGTGATTCAGCTTTTTGTTCACTCGAATTGCGACGCTTTTTCGGGGAACCGGATTTGGGATCATTAAATTTTTGATTTATTCGGATGGATATCCGAAAATGAGTGACACGGGAAGTATACAGAGCGTGGCGTAAAAAGCACAAAAAACCACCGTTTTGAGCTGATAACTTCTCGAAACCAGCGGCTCGGGAGGGGGGTACTGCGTAGTTTCAGTATAGGTGCCCAAGAGATACTAGCAATACAACTCGTTTCCGCAGATCAGACATATGCTTTGAATACTTCCCACGTGAGTCGGATCCAATGTATACTATACAGCCTAAGATAACGTTCGGCCGTTACAAAGCAAGGTATCTGGGGGTCTGCACCAGGGATGTGCGGCAATTGCCGTTTGCCGGTTGCCGTTTGCCGGCCGTTTTTGGACGATTTTGTCGATTGTTGTTTGCCGCTTTTCCTATCCTTTTTCGACAAAATTCGGCAAAAAGTGAGTAATAGATAACCGCCGCGATATGGACGCAAGGCCCATAGTGAACAAACCGCGCCCTATTTTCAAATGATGACCCAGCTCTCTCGTCTTTTGGATAGAATCTTTGTGTCCTTAAAATAGAACCATCTAAAAAACAGTTTGCGATTCGAACGTCATTGTGTCCATGCACCACTGCGGTACCGACGCTCCCACTCGAAGGGAAAATAGGCCTGAAGTCCTTCTCGCTTTTACTAGTTCTTCCGAAGCATGCTGCGCAGCGGTCACATGGAAAGCTCGGTAAACCTTACTGCTGCCGGCCCGAAAAGATATTAACAGGCAATACAATCAAAACTCCAACCTAGGTGGTTTAAAGACAGTGGTTGTGGTGGAAAAAGTTGCTGAGAAAACCATAAAAAGTAGATTGATTTGAGAACAGTTTCAAACCGTGAAGGTTGTCCGCCGAAAAACGTGACAGAATCAGAGTTCTAGGACCCTAATGCACATGTGCACAACTCCGCCCAAACCGTTCTAGTCCCGTGCTGTGTAGAGTGAATTTCTATCGACGGCCACGGCCAGAAATGAAGCTGAAGTTGAATAGTAAAACAGTTCACGGAAATGAGCAGGATAGTACACTTGGCTAACACGAGGGAATGAGAATATACTAACGGACCAGTTCACCAGCCTCTCGTCATTTCTTCAACCCTTTTTTTGATCCAGCTAATGATCTCGACACTGCAAATCAGCGATGTCGATCATGTGGAGTGGATCGTCCACATTCAGAAGCATGCAAAGTCGAGGCTGTTGATACCACCCGAAATGGCGTTTTTTTCCGCGGTTTTACATATGGGACCTACTACTCTGAATTCAGAGAGAGTTTTATTGAGGCCAATGTATGCAATCAAATGCCGCTTTGATGTCGATAAAGACAATAGCAGCACATTTTCCACATCTGATCCGCTCCTCCATCAGTTGAGCGAAGATTCAAACGAAAATTGTTCCCAATAACACCACGGGGAGCTGAATTTTAAGTGCAATACCTGATATGAAAAAAGACATTGTTGAACAACAAAAACATTGTTTGTAAAGCTAAGATCTATTGTGGTGCGCGCGAAGCGCGCACCAGATTTGGTTTTGAGTCGGCCACGCGCGCAACCCGTTTTCCGAAATCTAAGTTCAGGCTGAAGGTGAAAATTAGCTCTAAATTGCATTAAAAAGAGCGCAAAAAGTTGTACTTGATGTCCAAAATGGTTTAGAATGGTTTCTTAAGATGTGAGAAAATTTTGAAAACCCGCTAGTTTTCTCTGTTAATCTCCTTTTTTTCAGACGGCGTTCACGATCTTGTGCTACCAGTTAGAATTGAGGTCATAGGTTTCAAAAAATTTACTCATACGACAACATCGTCTGTTAGATGTTTCATCATTCCAAAATGAAAATCGTGGAGCAAAATTGAAGTCAGAAAGGGAACCTTTTTGAAAAATATATGAAATTTCTGAAAATTTAGCTTCTTGGCAAAAGTAGCGATTTGGCAATGTCATTTAGAAGTCAAAAAAGTTTCGAAAGTATCTTCAAATATCTTTGAAAAGTGATTTGGCGTGAAATAGCCTGGAGTAATAGAAAAGCAGGGAAATGAAGTGAAATAACCAAAACATACGATTTGGTGGTCGATCATTTCACAAACTTCTCCGTTAAGCTTATCAAAACGAAATCGAGCGCGCAACGGAAACATGAAGCCATTTTCGGCAAGTGTAATAAGGAAATCAGTATATGTAATGCTAGGTGAAGGCAACGCTCCATTCCAAATCGTGCTAGATTTTGTTTTGATAAGCTTAACGTAGAAGTTTGTGAAATGATCGACCACCAAATCGTTTTTTTTGGTTATTTCACTTCATTTCCCTGCTTTTTTATTACTCCAGGCTATCTTACGCCAAGTCACTTTTAAAGATATTTCAAGATACTTTTGAAACTTTTTCTGACCTCTAAATGACATTGCCAAATCGCTGCTTCTTCCAGGAAGCTAAATTTTCAAAAATCTTCGCTTTAAAAACAAATAAACGACTACAGTGTTGTGGTGGTGCTGGAAAAAAATAACAAAAGGATCCAAAAATGCGGTGTAGTTCTAAAGATATGAGTTTAATATCAAACTAATCCTGGGGTTTCAAAAATTGTTGAAAATTCTTCTATGAAAAAGTGCAAGACTTTTTTACTCGTAAGCCAATCATTAATTGCGATCTCAGTATCGCTGTGGTTATGGCTTCGGCCCTCAGAAAATGGTTGGCACCAGAGAACCTCGAAAAATTGCTACTCTAACACCAAAATATTCTGATTACCAGTTTTCAATGGGATACTCATACCGAAACTGTTTTTTTTTCATATCAGGTATTGCACTGAAAAGCTCAACTCCACGAGGTGTTATTGGAAACGATTTGTTACTTTGTTATTTTTAATACGAATCGTGCATGAAAAAATCAAACATCTTTCTATAGTCGCTTTTCGAACACCCGTGTCCGTTTTTGTTCGAGTTTTTTATTTTTGCCGTTTGTCGATTGCCGATTGCCGTTTGCTGGCCATTTTTGGGCGATTTTCGTCGATTTTCGTTTGCCGATTTTTGAAAATCGTTTGCCGCACATCCCTGGTCTGCACCCTGAGACCTCAATGGGAAAGGCACACCAGAGGATGAAAACGAACAACTCTAAACAAAGCCAGCTGATGTGGTTACGAAACAGTTGCTTTTGATAGGCTTCAGTGTTCACGATAAAAACGATCCTCGTTTTTTCACCAGAAATCGAATGTACCGGGGTTCCTCGCAACTCAGGCCGGTGTAGTACCAGAAAATTACCAGAAATTTCCCAGGCATCAGTGGTAAATGTGCAATTACCACCCGATCACGGACATTTTACCAGAGAATTTACCCTAATCTCTGGTGTTGACAAATTCTGCCAGATTACGAAAGAGTTACCACAAAACTTCTCCTTAATTTTCCGGACTCCTCCCGTAATCTGTCAGAAAAATGGCGATTTCTGACAGACTACGAAATACGGCTTCGGCATCCGAATCGGCGGTTTTGAGGTCAGTAAGAATGAGGTTTTAAGATCAATACCTTTTCGGGACTAAAAAAGAGTGGTGAGGCGTGGCTTATACTCCAGGAAACTTCATAGCAAAACGGTCGAGGATTACGCCGGAACGCGGATGTGATCCATGTGGCGCGCGTTGCGTCCGACATAAAGGCACAGTACTCCTTCATACATGATTTTTTGTTGAGATTTTGAAGTAATTGTGTGGTGGAACCATCCTGTGTAATACATGCAAAATAGATATGAGATCTCAATTCCTCCAAATGAGCGAGATATAAGCGACCCGGGCCCAATTCTCTTCAGTCACCGCCACGGACCACGCCACTTTTACACTAACTATTGTAGATTTTTCCTAATGTCTTTATTCGTGAAATAGATTATTACGGACCCGAATTCAATATTCAGCCTTAGGCCGGGTTTATACTTCCACCGCGGAGTAACGCGGCGGCATACACTGACATTAAATCGACGCGCGACGTAATAGTGATTGATACTCAGCAATATCAAATAATCGCGTCGCACCGTATTGAAAGTGTCAACCCAGGTATACATCGTCGCACCTATAGGAGTGATCTCTGATGGCTGAATTGAGGTGCATTCGCACAAGCAACGCCTTTTAGGATCCATGGTCAGCTGTCACTCATAGGCCCAGGTAACCACTAGATCCATTGCTGAATCTTGGTAGATGAATTCAATAGATGAATCTCGGTTGCTCACCCCATGAATTCAGGGGGCTCAGGTACTCAGGGCGACGGCCGGCGCCCACATTTCGAGAGTGCCGGCCAGAGGCGAACCATGCTGCATGCGACGCACACGCAGCGCGGATATTGGCCACAAAACACGCCACGCCATCTTCAATTCGGCCGGTTGGAAAGACAATTGATAATGGTCACGAATGATCACGTCGTAACGTGCTTATCACGTGCAAAGCCGGTATAAAAGGTGCCTCATCTCACTAGAGTACTCATTCGGCATTCTGATGCCGGCCCTGGAAGGTGACTTCGAATCACTCTCCGGAGGACAGCACATTTTTGACTGCTGAGGGGATAGGGGTATCCCCAAGGCGGGGGGGGTTGGCTTTCGCCGCGATCCGCGGAAGGGTGGCTCTTCACCGCCCACTGCGGCGGACAGCGTAATCTGGCAGAATCTTCCGTACTATCCCGACCAGAGTACGGGAAAATTCTGACAGATTTCGGCAAAATTCTGCCAGAAAACGAGAAAATTCTGCCAGAAGACGGTAAAATTACCACCAGAGGAGGGCAAAATCGTTCCGTAATCTGGCAGAATTTTCCCGTAATGCTCCGGCCTGAGAAGAGCAATCGTTAAAGAACGGCTAAAAACGGGCCATAGCACTTACGCCATGCATTTACGTTAACAAGTATTTACGGCCCTCAAGCTCAGGTTGTGCTATGCCCGCTCCGGCCACTCTCTCAACGGCCAACATGCCAATGGGCAGGTAGGGCATAGCGAGTGTAAGTTTGAGGGCTGTGTAGGGCTATCTGTGCCTCGCTTTTAGCCGATTTTATCATTATTGTTGCAATGGATCCCAGTACATTCGATTTCCGAAATCAGCCAGGATCAAGTACGCGGCTTGACTGAGATTTAAAATTGCACTCATGACATTGGATCACATTAGTGGCGTTGGAGAGAGATAGCATACAATCAAATGGCTCACCGGCAAGGCAATACGAAGGGTTTGGACAGATAGTGAATACGATCACTGATTGGTGTGTCGGTTGCAGGAGAAATCGGTCCCACCAGGCCGCGGTGACATCACAACCCAGTGTTTCACCCAACCCAAACTGCAGATCAGTCTGGATCCCCTTCCCCGTCCAAAATCGGTAGAATATTTTCTGAAAATTTAGCTTCCTGCCAAAAGTAACGATTTGGCGATGGTTACAAAAAAAGTTTCAAAAATGTCGCGAAATATCTTTAAATAATGATTTGGCGTAAAATAGCCCGGAGTGATAAGAAAGCTAGGAAATGAAGTGATATAACCTAAAATGCAATTTGGTGGTCGATCATTTCACAAGCTTCTCCGTTAAACTTATCAAAACGAAATCAAGCACGATATGGAATGGAGTTCACCTAACTTGACCTATGCTGATTCCCTTATTGCAGCTTTCAAGAATGGCTTAATGTTTCCTTTGCGCGCTTGATTTTGTTTTGATAAGTTTAACGGAGAAGCTTGTGAAATGATCTACCATCAAGTCGCATTTTAGGTTATTTCACTTAATTCCCTAGCTTTTTTATTACTCCAGGCTATTTTACGCCAAATCATTCTTGAAAAGATTTTTTCAAGACATTTTTGAAATATTTTTTTTTACCATCACCAAATCGTTACTTTTGCCAGGAAGTTAAATTTGCAGAAATTTCATATATTTTTCCCAAAGGTTCCTTTTGTGACTTCAATTTTGCTCAACGATTCCCCTTTCGGAATGATGAAACATCTAACAGACGATATTGTCGTATGAGTACAATTTCTGAAACTTATAATCCAAAACCATAAAAGATACCACTCATTGCCGCATTTTGTGCAACATGCGAGAACTCGATATTATTGATCACTAATATTTGATCTTGCATGATGAGAAGAATTTCCCAAACAGGTGACCTAGAGCCATCAAATATCACTGCGGCAATTCGTGCAACAGGCGAAAAAATCAATATTATTGATTGATTTCTATCGATACTGACTGATGAGCGAAATTCTTTAACCAAGAAAACCAATCCCACCAGCAGTCACCACTTCTCGTCGCATTTTGTGCAAAAAGCGCGAAAATCGATAATATTTATTTTCGATCGATGACGTGTCATGAGTACGAATTCTGACAAGTTCAGTACTTAAGCTCTGGTCCATCTCTAGTGACCCGTTGATTTCGATTATCACCAGCAGCGGAGCGGTGGGCCTCGGTGAAATATAACTACTGATAAGGAGGTTTCGACGAAAAAGCCACCGCTCCGCGCTGTGATAACCGAAAACATGAGTTCACTTGGAATGAAGCAGAGTCTACCTCCGACGACCTGTGTTGATTGGCTGCAGATTCACCCACACACCCCGGTCTCCACAGCCGTAGCAGAGAAAAGTAGTTTCCGTGCTCCACGGCTAATTTGGTATGTCTACCTATGATTTTGAGGTACCCTTCGAAGTTAAAGTATCAAGTTCAAAATGGAATAGGAGCGACCTGCATCCATTTCGAGCCTCCCATTCAAAGATGAGCTCCGTAGCTCAATTTAAATGTTCCAACAAGATCGTGTACGCTGTCTGAAAAAAGGAGATTAACAGCAAAAACTCGCGGTCTTTCACTTTTTACTCGAAAACCAATGAACCATTTCAAACCATTTTTGGGTGATAGTACCAACTTTTTGCGCTCTTTTCAAGGCAATTCAGCCCTAATTTCTACGGAACTCTGAACTGAGATTTCGAAAAAGGGGTTGCGCGCGGGGCCGATTCAAAACCAAATCTGGTGCGCGCTTCCTGCGCACCCCAATGGATCCAGAGGCTCCATAACCCACAAGAAATCGCGCTGCAAAGTAAGCTTATTTGGCAGAAATCGAAATGCCGGAAATTGCTGCGGGTACGACTTCTCATAAAATCCAGTTTATCCTCTGTTTTGGAGTGACATCTCTTTATCTCCGAAGTTTGCGTGCGTTTGCGCTCTTATGCTGTGTCTCGTTCTCCCCCACACTTTCTCGCTGTCTTTCTCGCTGCTCCGCACTCGCACGCGAAGGAACAATGTTAGATAGGCTCTGAAATAGAGAATACAGTTATAACAGTATTACGATTCTCAAGACCATGTTGTCATATCTTCAGTTCCCTTTTACCTTCATAGCATTTCGGCACATTTCACGGGACTGGTTGCCATTAATCCCGCCGCATGACCACCCAGCCACCCTTTTTTGTCTTGATTTTTAATTGAGATGAAGGTTCGCTCTTCAAGAAAGCTTGAGATCGAAATAGGAGCAAAAAGCCTAACGAGCGGTACATACATAAGATATACTTGTGAGACGCTATCTCCGCCCTTCTCTGACAATCAGAAGAACAGCTTGCTCGAGGGGTTTATACCAGGTAAGGTCTTAAACGTTTCTTGAAAATTCTGCTTTTCGAATATCACCAATAGTGGGCGTTTGTTTCTGGTGAATAATCGCTTTGAACTTGGTTTTCTGTCGATTTTCACGTGACTAAGACGACTAATATGTAGTGGTTAACTTGAAGTTGTACCCGGTAACGAGAGCGCGCCCATTTTCAAATAGAAATCTTTGAGGCCCTTGTGGGCAGGGAGTAGGGGAAAATAGGTTACAGGCATCATTTTCGAATACTTCGTGTAGCCACCTCATCACTTTTACGGAATTCTAAAACCTGATCCCTACATATATAGCGGCCCGGCTTTTTCAAAAGAAACATTGCAGGACTTGTTTTTTCAAATGGAATCGCTACGTTGATGAAGTGTAAACCTAAGAAATGCTGTTCATTTTCCAAAATCGAGAAAGTTAGAAGTTATGAAGGAAGACCGTTTAATTAGAATCTCTGACTCAACCTCAAGTTTTGCGTGACACCGAGACTCCTCCAGTGATTTGATGGCCGCGCAGAAAACACCGCGAAAACAGTGTGATTAACGCATTCCTGGAGGCAGATTCGCGCTCGAAGAAATTCGAATATTTGCATAGAATCATTCTTATTCACTACAGGCCCAATGCGGTTTGATTAGCCTGGTGCGTATGTAGTCCTTGCCTACTAGTAGGTATTCATCTACCTGTCTCTTCTCGAGTAGCCCTCTAGCAAGCGCGTGATAATCATATGTGTGGCGCTCGGATTCTTGATGTTTCAAGAAACCCCTGCGGACTCATGAATCACATGTTTCTCCGTTTAGTGAAACCCAGCCCACCAAAGCGGATGAGCGGAATATTCTTTCTTAGGCTTGAGAATCCCTTTATTCTTCTTTTACCCGCAGTTTGACATCCGTAGAATTTGGAAGATAGCTACTTATGAATACATATTGCAGGCCATTGACATGCATTTTTTTAACTCTGACGTGAAAAGCTGTGCCTTTCAACTGACAGTTTATAAATTACCTTTGAATATCACTATATAATATAGTTTAGTCTAGAATAATGGTCGAGTCCTCACTTATCGATCGTTTTTTTTTCGAAAAATCGATTTTCGCGGTTTTTATAGATTTTCAAATAAACAATCGATAATTGACGAAAAATATATTATTGAGTACGTACTAGGCCATTATACATAACTTTGAAGCTTGGAGGCCGAAACTTCTCGGATAAGCCAGAAGAGACCGAAGTTCCAAAATCACAGAATCCGCCACAATCGATCATTACGCTCCGTCCAAAATTTCCGCAATCGCTATCAACTAGTTCTAAGATGGCCCAAATATCCTGTCAACCCTCATACAGCGCGTTTCAAAAGTATAGACGCACCCCCTAATACTTCGGTTCCCGATCTGAATGTGACCGGTCGCAAAAGATACCATTACCTTTAAACTCATTCTGCCCAAAAACCCTAGTGTATAAGATTTCAGTGGCTCAAGTGAAAGCATTAGGTTTTTTCGGTCTTAAACATTTAAATACAGCTTTTCAGAAGTAAAGACACACTCATGGTTTCCGCCTTCGATCTATTCTGACGCATGGATCAGGCGGCTGGCCGAGCGGAGCGCACTGGAGAATGGGGTTTCAATTAGCGCGAGGTGATCTACCGTCGCAGCCCCGTCCATTCATCAGTTTTAAAATTATTACGCGAACTCTACGATTTGCAGAAGTTTTATTATAAAAGCAACAGGCAATGGAAGTTTAGTAACGGTCCTCCATGCTGAAAAAATCACTTCATAAATAGATCGGGAGAAATCTCAGGCCACTCCATTCGCCGTACCTTACTCTCCTCAAACCACGCCTTTGTCGACCGGCTCGCGTGGTCTGACGCGTTGTCTTGTTGGGAAATAAATTCTCTTCTATCCTGCTGTGTGAGGAATGGCAAGAGGTGGCATTTGAGCGTGAGCTGGTACTCAGCGGAGTCCGTATAAGTGGAATGCGCGCAGTCTCCAAAACGCTGTCACTGCAGAAAGCTTCCCAAACCATGAGAGTACCACCTCCGAGGTTTTGCATAATGAAGAATATGAGCTCCTTCCGAAGGTCTCTCCAGGAATAGGCATATCCATTGGGACCATACAAGTTGAGATTATTTTTGTCGGAAATTATCACCTAAACACGAAATTTCGAGAAAATTGCTTCTGTGTGACCTGAAAAAACTTATACTCACCTTGGACTAGTTATTCGCCATGTTCCTCTTAGCGAACTATTGCCGTGCTGCCTTTTGAGTGCCAGTGAGGCGTGGAGCCGGTCGTAGACGACGATATACGATCTTTTTGTTTTGTCGAATGGGCCTCCAGACAGTCGTTTTTGGGGCAGAAGTCGACAATTCAGCTCGAACTTCAGTGGCCATTAGAGTCGAGTTGGAAACAAGACGACCAAAATGGCGAACATTTTGGTCGACCAGCTTCTTTGGTTTTCCGGACTTTGCCTTTTTCCCATAGGAATCAGGATCGCGTAGATACCTGTCGACAACTCTCGATGAACGCCCGAGTATCTTGGCGGTCTTCCGGTTGCTCACTTCTGCGATATACAGGGCACATATTTGTGCTTGTTCACTCTCTGAGAGACAGTTACCACGGAGCATTTGTAATATAAGTTACAAGTAGTTACACCTATTTACTGAACCTTTAAAACGGGGATCTTGACCATGAAAACTTGAGTTTTCTTGCGCTGTTGATACTGCGTCTATACTTTTGAAACGCAGTATTTTAAGAATTGAGACCAAAAGTACCTAATGTCTTCACTTGAGGCACTAAAATGTTGTATACTAGGGTTTTCGGGCACGACTAGTTTGATGGTATTGATATCTTTTGGAGCCGATCACATTCAGATCGAATAACGACGTATTAGACGGTGCGACTATACTTCTGAAGCTGTATGTCACTTGGCTGAAGGACCAACGCTGAAAGGTTCAAAAATCGTCAAGTGGCGGGAAACTTTCGCTTCAACTCAATACATTCACTTACTGCGAACATTGGGTTGAGGAGCTTTAGTGTCTTCTGCATGGATAGAACAGGCTGCAGAAGCAATGTGATAATTACAGAGTTGCTTCCTTGATTGCATGATCCTGATTCCTTTTCTGTGAGAAACCCTTCTGCTGAATGTGTTTTCGCTAACGCTTAGCAATAAATCACCTTCGTTGCTTTGCAAGACGCACAGCTAATAATGAACCACGTTTTTTCTATTCACACCACACAAGCTCTCCCGCGGATAGCTTGGTGTTATTCAAATTTAGATTTGCAGTGCTTTTTTCACAGCCGACTTTCATATGCCTTTGCAGAATCTAAATCGCTCCAACTGTACTAAATATACGCTGAAATAAAAATGGCGCTCAAAAATCTAGGAATCAGTAGCGCCTATCCCATTGTTGTTGAACTTGTATATCTCAAAAATCAATAAGGATTCTGAACCTAAACTTTGCTAGCGGCTCTGCAAGTAACAGCTGAGTACTTGAGAACTGTGTCTTGTAGTTTGTGAGGAAGTACACTGCACTCCTATCTAATCTGACTCGGTGGCTTGTAATTGTACCCAGACATTTCACTTAGTACAACATCATGGATTTCACAACTCACCTCAAAATGCTTTGCAGAACCTACGGTAGCAGAAATTTTGCTACGGAAAAATTCCCATTTCGTCCGTATTGTCTCCTTATCGGGTTCAGTCTAGCCAAAGGACAAGGCGCCACCATTCGCCGCTTGCCGTGTGGCGTTTGCGACATCACCGGCCGACGGGGTTTCCATCTCGCACGACGATCTACCTCCGCAGTCCCGTCCATTCTCCCTCGACTAAATTCTACTAGGAGAATGTACTTTGCTAGTCCCACGGCCGAGTAGATCCAAGGTCACTGCTCCTGTCCAGGCTTCGGACTGCAAAGAGTGTTATCATGATACAGCTGTAGTCTGCTGATCCTAGGAGTGTTCATAGTTATTGATGCTCTACGCGATTCGATCAATACTTTACCACCAAAGTGAATCCTATTCCTAACTGTGAATGTTTTAGCAGGATGTCGCTAACAGTCAGGATCCTCTATCTACTGTTATTGATAAATGTCGCCCTCTGCCACTACTACTGGTTCGAGATGCCAGGCACACAAAAGGTTTGTTCATTTTGGTGACTATATACTTTTTCTATGATGGGAGCTCAGGACTCAAAATAAAACTTTTTCCGTGGATGATCCGCCCGTCCTGAGGTGTCCTTTGCCACGGGACACTCTTAGGCCTCATGTGGCTAATCGCACAAAGTCTCTCTTCGACTTTTTAAAAGGCCAATATCCTCTGAGGGATTATGGATCACTCCCGCTCTCAAAGGGCACCTTTTTCCTGGAAACTTTCATGCGCATGATTTTCCACATAAGTTCATAGATTGCTGAAACTCGTTTAGCGGGAGAGAACACAGGCGGCAGATTCATTTCGCGGAAAATAATTGGTGGCAGCAACAGGGATGGGTCATCGATAGCCTCTATGAATAAATCATTTGTCTAAACAGTAACGCAATAGCCAGTGCAATGCGATAGCCAAGTGCATGCATTATTTCTTTGCCATAGTAACTTGAATACACTATTGATAGCGAGTTCCGTGTTTTGGAGGACAATTCGATCTTGAATGTTCATACTTCTTGTTTATCAGGGAGTAAAAGTTGATTGGGGGGACCACCGAGGGACCACCAAACTGCTTAATCTCCTGTGTTCGGCATTACCTTCCTAATATCCTAGCTATCATTTGTATCCTTCTGCCTTCTCAAGGGTCCTTGAGTTTAATTTTGGAGCGCTCCCAAAATTAAGACCTAGTGTGGCATGCATGAAGGCGGCTGCGAGGTTCACGGAGTCTAAAGGCCTATGCATAGTCCGGTGGCAAAAGTCGCACAGCAAATATGGGGGATAAAGGGCAGGGACGAAACTGCGTAGTCGCCCTCTATCCTTCACCATGACGTCGCGACTTTTGCCGCTCGACTATGCAGAGGTCTTAAGACCGAGGTTATACTCCCCGCGACAGCGACAGTGCATATCGGGCATGACGATTTTCTGTCGATATTCATGGTACACATTGCGCCGCGTCGCTCGTTGCGGAAAGTATGACCCTAGCCTAGCGCCGCATGCACGCGTCGCGATTTCAATTCAAAATTCGGCGCGAGCACGAGACGTTGCACGTTCCTACCCCTGACGCCATACTCATGCATGCTACTCCTGGAGACCTTCTAAGTTTTCTTGTTCTCTTCCTGCGCGTATAGCCTAGCTCCCTTATTTTTGAGCCGGTTGAAGTAAAGCTTATCGAGCATCTTCTTCTTCAGCGTTTGTCCCGCATTGTAGCAGGGTCGGATTTTATCGAACGTTGCCGCCATTTGACCTTGTCGCTCGCTTTGTCTGGATGGAGGCCTGCAATTTTCATATCGTTGTGCAAGACAATCAGCCATCTCTGCTGAGGTCAACCTCTTGTTCGCTGGCCCGTCTATTGGAGCTGCATAGTCGCTTCCGCTATCGAGTGTTCTACAGCTCGTGCACGTTCCCATACCATCTTAGACGATGTTTGCGAAGTTTGTCCGAAATGGGAGCGACACCGAATCTTTCACGCACATCTTCATTGCGAACTCAGTCAAATCGGGTCGGCCCACCACTCCACCAGAGCATTTTTGCTTCCATAACGCCGAGCTGTCTTTCTGCTAACTTTGTCATTGGATAACAATCTGTACCATACAGTGCGACGAGCCTCACAACCGAATGATTAATCTTTGGTCATCGAATCTATCAGGTCAGAATCCCCTCTTCATTGTTACATTTTGCCATGACCGATCGCTCCGCTCCTTGCTCCACCCGGACTCATCCAAACAAGCTAGGCTTTGTGTAATCTCTGGGGAATTTCTAATTCGCTCTCGATTTCGACTATCACAGTAGGGGTCGGTCGCTTTTTGGTCGGACTACCCTTATCGCCGGGTACACGTCGTTTATATTTCCGCTACCGAGCGGCTCGGAGAGGTGCACTCCTGTGTCATCGATCTTAGCGCGCCACGTGATAAACAACGTGATAATAGAGGACATTTACACTTTCGCCGCCGAGGGGTGCGCCTAACAATAAGTGTAATTCTATACTATCGACCGTGCTGCGCCGCGTCATTAGTATTATTAAAATGCACTGTGTCTCGCCTCTCGGCAGCGGGAGTGTAAGCGACGGCTCATTTTTCACCAAAGCCCGAAGCTCTCCTGCTGGGTTTACTCAGAGTCGAGAGATCACTAGCGATTTCCAGGAGCTTACACACTCCTCTGTTTCGGAGGGAAATTTGTTTCTGTTTGTCGCGTGCGCCTGCGCGCGTATGCTGCCCCTCCTTCTTCCCACACTTTCCCTCTCTCATCGTGCTGGGCAAGCGCGCAAATCAACAGAGTAGGTTTGGCTCGGAAAGAGAAAATATGTCACCCCAACTCACACTTACTCCTATTCATCCGAAGAACTGCCACTCTTTTGTTCCGTTACTTTTAGGTAGCCCTGTTCACCAACATACTCACCCAAGGATTGCCAGCTCTGGTTTGGCTATGTGGAATGACTAGCGACTGTTCGGTATTATTCTAACCCCTCCCACCAACTCCTTCAACCAGTAGCCACACAGCATGCCAATGTTACTCTGAACATTCCCTGAGGCTTGGCCAAATTTTTGTCAGGGTTATTCATTATCGCGTTTTCCCAACTTCCTGGGGAGCGATGGATTCTGATCTCCATACACACCCGAATCCTCAGCCGTCATTTTGGGATGTTTATCTTCTTACGCTTATTTCTGCCTCATTCGCTCTAACACATGATCCCTCATCCATCTAAGCTGTCGGCCGGCATTGCCCTTCTTCACATGAGCTTTTTGTTTTGACGCCGCCTTAAGATTCGCTTGACCTTTTGAAGAATGTGCGCTTCTGAGTATAAAATCTAGGTTACACTCTTGTTATTTACCGCTTTCTTTCAATTTTTTTCTCTACGAAATCTTCAATCCAATTCCCTAAGGACTTTAAAATAAACCATATTTAGTGCCATTGAATGCTTTCAAATTGAGTTTCTTAGTAAATCGATCAATCTTTTATATCGTGTTCTCAATACCTGCAAGCAATCTGACATTCTCATCGAGTGATAACTCGATGAGAATATCAGATTGCTCGCAGGTATTGAGAACACGATAGGGTCCTGTCTGAAAAAAAAACTACCTACATAAGTTGTGTTCTTGAGGCGAGTCCTTTGTTTCATTTCAACCCATGCTGCTTTAGGCATGCTAATTTCGGATAGGGGGTTTTTCAGTTGCCACTCCTAGATTATTCGTTCCGTACAGCATAGGGGGTGGTCCATCCGCCGATTCATCTCAGAATCTGCGTCGTTTTTTATATTTCTTCTTCTTGGCCAGAGGAATGCTTTAGAAAAATACAGAATATTCTCTGTGCGTCAGAGTATTCCACAAAGGTCGAATGGTCTACAACTCCAGTGCTTCAATGAACTTTTTATCCAACTAGATGTTTGACTTTTCCAATACTAAAACTGAGATGAGCACTGATATAACAAAGTGGAAAATACATTGTAATTCAAGGACGTTCTCTTACTACATAGGATAATTCGGAGAGCTAAAAAGCTTAGCTGTCGCGTAGTAAGGTGTTATGCGCGCTTTTGTGATTGTAACATACACCTTCGGAGGTTTGTTGTCAATCTGTGATTCATACAATATCGCTGCTAACATAGGGATAAAGGGGACGAAATGGGCAAAGTTGGCAACAAAAACGTATTTCGCCTATAACTTGCTTCGAACTGCTCCAATCTTAACTTTAAAGGAAACCATCCTTTTCGGCTCGACCTTTCGGTTCCAGTCATATCACGAAAGTCCGGAAAACTCGAAGAGAAAACCCGTTTTTGGGTTTTGGGCAAAGTTGTTTCACCATGTTTCGTAACATTTAAATTCGCGCGCGGAGGTTCCGCGTTCCGCGAATTCCGCGCACAGTCCAAGCTCGTGGTTAAAATTTGATATTATGGTCCAGCCGGTATGTATAGCATCCCTGCCAAACGCGGAGTCTCAACTCTCCAGAATAGGCGAGAAAAATCGAGAACCCATACACTCCGCCTCCCAAATCAACACCCATTCGCTCCACCCCCTTCAGGTGTTTTGGTCTCAGTACGGAAGAGACGCACTGGATTTTGATCAAAATTAACGTTCTTTCATTTGTTATCGGTCTAGTTTTATAGTGTGGTCTACTCCGTTGCTTCGGCTGCGAACGGCGAGGAAAAACCGGCCCGGGACAACTCGTTCACGAAATTTTCACCGTCCAAATTTACAATCTTTCAAGGGCCATAGCTTCGACCATAGTGGGTTCTAAGCGATTCTGAAGACACCTTTGTGATTGGTGTAGAATCCTCTCCAAACTGAGTAGAAAACTGATTAACGATTCCGAGGTTGGACTGTGCCTTTAACGCTATTTGCGGCATCCGAGTTTAGGCTGGGATCATAATTTCCGCGACCACCGACGGCGACAGTGCATGTCAGGAATATTGATTTTTGGTCGATATAGATGGTAAACATTGCGTCGTGTCGCTGGTCGCGGGAGGTATGATCCCGGCCTTACACGTTATCGCACGAAAAAACAACTTCGCTCAGAACGGGTTTTTATCGTGAAGTTTTCGGAAATAAATTTTTCGATTGAAACCAGGGATGTGCGGGAAATTTTAAAAAACAAGAATTCGAAAAATAAAGAATCTTGTTTCGAGAGAAAATCTTTTAGTGCAGGTAGGCCATTAGGGGATCATCCATTCTTGGAAAAGTTTCCGGATCTTTCGATATTGATTTTCCGAGAAAGCCGGAAGAAAGGAAAATTGGAAAAAGACCATTCTCGCTACGTAGCATAGTAGAGCGAAGCATTCTGCAAGTTCCTGACCAAAATTTTTTCGGTTTTCGCTTCTGAAAAAAATTTCGCACATACCTGATTGGAACCAATAGGTCGCGCTCAAGAGGATGGATTTGCAAAATTTATAAGTTACCGGCAAGAGACGCTTCTATTGTCAAATTTGCCCATTTTCCCCCTTATTTCATTATGTTAGCAGCGGTATGGGAGCTCAGATATTTGCCGGGACCCACCCCAGCCTGAACGGGGCCCGACCCCAGATTTCTGTCGGGTCGGACCCTTCCTTTCTTGCCCGACGTGGGGGGAAAATGCAAGTTTTTCCGGACGTGGGGGGAGAATGCAGAGGCTGTGACGTCATCAGTCTGCAATCCACCTTAGCTACCTAATAACTATGTTTAGTAACTTGAAGGTACGCTAGCGTTCATAACGCTTTCCCCATTCTCTTTCATCAAACAGACCACCTTTTCCTGTTCGTGCTGCTGTGTTGGACTCTCTTTCGTTGCTCTGCTTCCCACCAGCTCTTACTTATCGCATCCTTCCCGCTGCTTTGATCTGTTCCCATTTCCCCTTATTCGATGAATTTTTAGTTACCCAGGCTTTCATCTCATTTAGGCTCTTCGATACAGTTTTCCCTTCATGTTTCACGCCTCAAAACTAGCGCAAACGCGCTATGGGGACGGCATAGCGCAATCTGCAACCAAGAACTATGCAGGCGCACGTTTGTCTTAGCACAAACGCGCTTGGTATAGCCCAACCGCGCTTGGCATAGCCTAAACGCGCTTGGCAAAGCCCAACCGCGCTTGCCATGACCCATGCGCGCTATCATGGAGACCGTAGCGCTATTTGGTATCAAGTACTTGCAAGGCGCGCTAAGGGAAGCGCGGAAGACCCTCTGAAACTGCGCTGCCGCTAGCTCTCTACACGAGCGCCATCAGTGGCGCGCGAACGACTTCACGTCGTTTTCCATTCTAAACATCCTTTCCAATCTTTTAAACGCTTAATACCCTGTCGTTGGCGTGAGAGGAAAGCAATATTTTTCTCTTATGCCCCCTAATCAGGTTTTTCTTTGAATTATCCCGCTTCAATGGCTCTTTTTGAACAGCGATTAAATTACTTGTGAATCCGAATTGTAAGAATATTCATGAAACGATGATGGTATTTGAGTGTGCCTCATTAGGTCCTGCTCCAGATTTCCTGCTAGTCAAAAAACAGTGCTTTGACAGTTGCAGGTAAGCAACAGTCCATAAACAATCCAAGCTCAAACTCGCTTATGCTCCGGAGGATTCCATTTTCGAGCTTTTTCTTAGCTTTTGAAAAAATCCGTAACCAAAAGGCAACTTTCGGGATGTTCCAGAACAATGTTTTTCGGATTTGGCTTTCTAGAGATTGTTTCGGGTGCTGGTACGGGGCTTTTCTCTGACAAGGGAACTACTTTTAGTCAGCCTGTCCATTCTGGATAAAATAGGATAAAATATACGTTTCTTACCGTTTTCAGCGTAGAATACGATCTGTCTTTGCAGCTGCCTGAAGCCTCTCTGAAGAATGTTGTAAGCGTTTTTCGCCAGATTTCCGTACCTATTGTACCTTCCGAAACAAGCACTAGTCTTTGGAGAATCTGGAAGGGACCTCATAATTGTGTTCAGCTCCCAAAACTACCTCCTCAGCAAATTTTGTGGGAAGGCACATTTTCCAAACTTCGCACAGACTGGTACCTTTTTGGACGGATTCGCGGTTGGGCGTTTCTTTAGACCAACTAAAATGCTCTGGAAGCGTTTTCAAAAGTTTCCAGATTTGACTTGAAATCTTACGATGTGGGTGATTTGGGCCGCTGATCACGAATCCGAGGTTCGTTTATCGATTTTTTACAGATTACGGTAGATTACGGTGGGCATACTGTTGTTCCGTCAGAGTGTCAGATTTCACTCAAAATTTCTGTGCGGGGGTTATTTGAGGTGATGAATACGAATTCAACGACCATGTGTCGACTTTCGAATAATTGAGGTAGGTTTTGCCCCTGAATGACATGGTACCTACCGTAACCGACAGTAAACCTCAGAATTGCGTCAAACAGACTCCAGATTCGTGTTCAACAGCCAAGATTGCACCTACATACTAGTTCTGAGCCGGATCCGAGTTTTTCTTTAAACACCCTTAACTTTTTATGGGGGGGGGGTGAAACCCCTACCTTGCCAACGGACATTGGAAAACGCGTATAACCATTTTAGAGTGTTTTTAGGCAGCTGCGAAGATCATAATTGGACTCTACGCCAAGAAATGTTCTAGAGAAGCACATGCCCTACGGAATGGCCAGGCTGACTAAAAGTCGTTTCCTTGTGAGGAAAACTCCGCTAGCCAAAAACGACTTTTAGCGATGTTACGATAATATACGTTTTTTTTCTGGATTAGATGCCAAATGAATTTAGAAAAGATCTCTCCAAAATCAATATCAGAGACTATTATATCTATCGATATCGGTACTAAACACATAATCAGTATTATTCCCCGAGGATTTTCAACCTATTTTGACGCTTTACCTAAACATTTGGTATTCTTCGGATTAGAAGACCCAGTAGAGAAATTAGAGAAGTTTATTGAAGATCGTTCATCTCGCTGGAGCTGTCGAATCATTCAGTCTTGTGCAAACACACTAGACTCGTTTGTGTGACCAACCGATCTTTCGGTCGAACCGAAAGAGTTGCTAATGTTAGTGTACACTGTGATGTATCTTCCGGTCCGAAAGAATACCAAGGATTTTCTTGAACAAAAAAGAACTTCAACTTCTGTCGATTCCGAAGTTCACGCAGGTTTTCCCTCCTGGGATGAATTCGCTGTTTCCCCAGGATATCAGATGGAGATGAGGAAAACATAAATATGAAGGATATCAAATGTAGTTGAGGAAAAGAAGGGTATGAGGAGCAAGTAAAAACGCGAGCCATCAAAGAGGGTTGATAATAGTGATGGCGTGGCTCGGTGAATTGGGACGTGCAATGACGAGGAGAAACAGATCGATTGCGGTGAAGTCTCCAGGGGGCGAATAAGAGTTCGAACGGACGGCTGGGAGTTCGAACGGAAGTTTTCGGGACCTACGCCGACGTCGAGCGTTTCGCTCCTCGAGCGTTCGAACGCTGTTCCGATTGGTATTAGGCTGGGGTCGGACCCGTTGAGTGCCTGAGAGACTACCACCAGCGGTGGTCGCCTGCGACGTGGCTCCGTCTTTTGATAAGATTTCAATGAGAGTATAAGTTTTATACATCTTATTGAACAAAGTTTTCTTGAGTTTGTTTCCGATTCAGTAGGTTTGCTCGGCATTACATATTTAGGTGCAGATTACACTATGTAACACGATTTTTGTTCCTGGCTTCTAAGTGTTATATTTCAATTGCTTATGTCCAAAGTATGTGAAAAAATGACTTAATTGAGAAGAAACTTTGCTTACACTACAACAGCACCAATAAAACCCGTTTTTTGTCAGAGTAGAAAGATTTCCATTCATTTTTGGCAGTACATATGAACAGGTAAAAACAAAAAATGCACAAGGATTAGACAAAAACAGTTGGAAACCACTCAACAAGGTTCGGAATTGTGTAGGTTTTCTAGATTCACGACTGTACTGTGAATCACTCGTTCGAAGTTGCACCCAAATGTAGTTCCCCATCATGTTTCGTTGGACTGTGCTTGGTAACCACTCGGCCCGAGGCTCAGGTCAGGGCTGGTATATTCGTCGGACCACAGATCAAGAGGATCATAAAATGTGAGGATTTCACAAATCTGTTAAACAGGACGAAGAGAACGGCTTGGAGCAATTTCCTTCCAGTTGTTCACGGCTTCCTAAGTGATCACATAGCTGAAAGCTATGTATGTGGAGTTTGTGCACTCTCATAAGGAAATACGCCAAAATGGGATGCAGAATGTCTCTGAAAGTCCATATCATTGATTCGCATCTTGAAAAATCAACGATCAGCCCTTTTTCCAAGATATATTTGACTTCGAACGTCGTTACGGAGGACAGTCCAACGAAACATGATGAGGAACTACATTTTGGTGCAACTTCGAGGGAGTGATTCACAGTACAATAGTAAATCTAGAAAATCTACACATTTCTGAACCTTGTTGAGTGGTTTTCGGCTGTGTTTCTCTATTCCTTGTGCACCTGATCATAGTGCCAAAAATGAATAAAAATCTTTATATTTTCACAAAAAAACGAGTTATCTCCGTGCTGTCGTGTAAGCAAAGTTTGTGCTTAATGAAGTAATTTTTCTGATGAACAAATGAAATATTACACTTAGAAGCTAGCAACAAAAATTGTCTTGCATAAACACGCGATTTTCCAAATGCCATTGCCCTAGTCGCAAAAGCGAAGTTTTCCTGAGATAAAAGCGATTTCCTGTCTTTTCTACACCTGACGGGTTAGGAAAACACAATTTCAATCCAGGAGCAGAAAAAAGTGAAAATTTGTTACATAGTGTTATTTGAGTCATATAAAACCAATTTACGGTGGATCTTTTGCTATCTGAATTTATGTGTGGTGTATATTTATATGCTCTGTTTTCAGTTCAGCGACGGCTCCGACATCCCATACGACGATGAACCGCTACAGATGCAAAAACGGTTTCGTATCAAGTACATCAAGGAACTCGGACGATTACCTGGTCCGCCACATGAATAGGCTATTTCAAAACTCCTCAAATTTGTCATAGCCCGTTCAACCTCCCCAGCTCCTCGAATTCGTATGGTCTCCTTGTCAAGTTTGGTCTAGTAAGCTTACGAAACACACCTATTGCGGATGTCCGTGCTGCGTTCGCGACACCTCCGGGCGGCAGTGTTTCGATCGTGCGCCACCTCCGCAACCTCGTTAATTCACTAGACTAACTTGTACGGGGAGGCTATTTATTGCTGCAATACTTATATACCGATCTCGTGTGTGCTTGATGTCAACTTCCTCCGTTTTTATGGCGGAAATAAATATTCAGAGTTAAATTATGCAAAGCAATACTATTTACAACGGTGTATGCTCACGTTAAATTGGGGCATAGGGGAAGGATGAATCGACCACGCAATGGATACGAAAGAGCAAAAAACCGTCAAAAGCCATCCAGTCCTGATATCTAAGGTATGACCAAGACTGGACTCGTAAAACTACTTTTTCAGTACAATACATTACAACGTTTTTTGTTAGATTCTGGACCTAAGCTAGCATGATACAAACTTTTGGATGACCCTCCTCATCTGCATCCATCAAAGAGTAGCTGTTTTTAATAAAAGAAACACTTATTTGAGAAAAGTATGGGAAAGGCTCGGAAACGCATCTCGCGCCTTCTGGGCATATCATACGAGCTGTAGTATATTTCCAAGCAATGAAAAGTCTAAGAGCAAGATTAGCGGCAATTATCGGAGGGTGCTGTCAAAGTGGCAGCGACAAAACCCAACCCAGCCTTATACAGATATCACAGCAGAGTTCGCAGTTTTTGATAATTAGGAGGAAGATATGTTCTGATATTACACCCAATCTACAGTTCTCTATCATTCCTGGGAGGTGTAGGATGGGGAAAGATTTCTTCTGGTTTTTTTTTTGACGAAGGTAACGTACTCCCGCTATGTTTCTCTCTTGATGGTCTGACCATGGTCATGAAATAACCTTCATTGTGCCGACTCGGTGTGTACTTCTGCGGATGCGACATAATGAAGTCAGTCCTGGGAAGTCTAGCCGATAGGCTCCGTACTGATAACATGACCGAACTGTACTAATTTCCCCAGCAAGCTATATACTGTAGTGAAGGCATAATTGCGGTAATACCACATAGCATGCATTGACAACACGGTGCCACCAACCTGAACTTCTCTGCCCTGATCAATACTCATCTAGAGCGTAGCACGAATATCGCGAAATGCATGGAAATTTCTTGCATACACGACAGAACACAAAATATACTAGTTTATATTACAAGACATATACAAAGAGAATCTGGAGGAATAGAGAAGGAAGGAGGGGAATAACTATAGGGAAAGGAAACACCGCTGAGTTACGTACCAAGATCGATAATCCGCGGTCATGGTGCCCAGAGGGAGCTATGTTATATAGTAATGTTCTAAAGGCCAAAGGCCTCAAAACAAAAGACACGGCACGTCACGAGGAAAGGAGTGACACGTAGCCACAAGATGCGGCCTCACTCGGTCACGACAGGAGCGATGACTGATGACTCACCCTGCACTGCTCGGACTAGTCCGACGCGAGCGGTTTCAGCGCGGGCGCTTTCGGCTTTCGGTGTGGGAGCGACCGCGCCTGGAGAAGCGTTAACATCGTGCTTAAGCGACAGCCATCGTTGTATCCGTGCCTTTGGGGTTTAGGTGATTCTCGAAGTTGGACAATGGTAAACGAGAAATGGAAACTAACCAATGTTTGTAGAGCTATGTATGTGGTGAAGACGTATAGGTTAGCTTCAAAAAAGAGTCACTCCATTTCAAGGTCGTCGCACCCGTTCCCCATTAGATTAGTCAGAAATGTCGAAACACTAGGACACTGATATTGCGCATGGCAACTATTGTCCGCATGGCAACTGGCACTGATTTGGAGAGGTTGGCAGAATGGGGTTTAGGAGAAAGAGGCTGTTTTCACAAATCATACTCCATTCACCATTCATATATTTGAGGAGCGCTTTCTGGTCGCCTCACATTCGATTGAATATTCCGCATTGTTTCGCGATAACCCGTCTCGTGTCTAACTCCCTGCCAGAGTAGCATCCAGAATGAAGTCTAAGGCAAGAATCGTCTACAAACGATCACACATAAATCAGACAGGAATCAAAAGCATCCCTACAGCGTGCTAAGCGAATCAAGAGCGAATCAATTTGGCTTTCCTCTTAGAATATGCCCCAAGCAGTCGAGGTCGAAATACCGCTGCCGCTTGGTAAGGCGATGAGAAATGCTGGCACCTTCCCCGGGTCAATCGTTGGTGTAATGCGCCGATTTCGGTGTAGGTGTTTTCGTTATGGCATACTGCAGTCATTATACAGATTCAGTGAAAACCTTGGTGTTCCAGAGCAGTTGTGGTCAAAATTGTTTATGAAAATGGTGCTACATACCGGACAGGATCATGACAGATCGCAAGAAGCCAAAAATCTATGCAAAATGACTTGCGGCCTGTTGAATTGCACTATGATAGGGTGCTGGCCTTGCAATTCAAGCTGTTTGGTGTCGTGGAGAAGCAAACTGTCAATCGGAGAGCTGGCGCTAACTGCTTTAAACTCGAAAAAAGCTTCATTGGTTATGTTTTAGTGTAGCTCCCACTGCCGGAGAGCCCTGGGAAGCTCGATTGGAGTGGATAGGCTACGTTATTTGCCCTCAGAGCGATAACATTAGCAAAATCCACCCCAATCCATGAATGCCAGGAAAACCACCGAGAGGGCCTACGCAAGAGCGTTGGCTTATAGCGCTCTACACTGATTTGAAGATTGGTAGCTCAGACTCTGCGGGGAGGGGGCAAGCGCCGGACAATAGAGCCCGTTTTCGACTTGGGGGAGCGACAGCGGAGGCCTCCCCCGAAGGGGGCATCAGGGAAGGCCCCTGCTCTCCTCCGGCGCTTACCCCCCCCCCCCGAGAGGATGAGAGGGAAAAGATGGGAAGAAGTCGTAGAAGGTAGTTTACGACAATAGAGGCCAGAGAAGGCATAGTAGGCCAAACGCCCGCATAGTCATTCACGTCAAGTTTTGTCCCGATTTAACGTGATTTCTCCTGTGATCTATCACGTGCTCAGCCGGTATAAAAAGCGTCTCACCCCATAGAGAGCCGCATTGGGCTCAACAGGGCCGGCCCTGGACGGGGACTTCGAGTCCCTGTCAGAAAGGGATATTTTGGAGGGAAGCGGAGACGCTTTCCGGGGGGGGAGGGTGACGTCACGACTCCGGAGCCGTGACGTCACTTTTCCGGAACCGTGACGTCACTTCTCCGGAGCCGTGACGTCACTTCTCCGGAGCCGTGACGTCACTTCTCCGGAACCGTGACGTCACTTCTCCGGAGCCGTGACGTCACTTCTCCGGAGCCGTGACGTCACTTCTCCGGAGCCGTGACGTCACTTCTCCGGAGCCGTGACGTCACTGCTCCGGATCCGTGACGTCTCTGCTCCGGGGCCGTGACGTCACTGCTACGGGGCCGTGACATCAGTGCTCCGGGGCAGTGACGGGGGGAGGGCTTCAAAGCAGTGACAGGGGGCCTTTAAGGCAGTCACAGGGAGGCTTCAGGGCAGCGACGGGGGGCTCCGATCAAGCCAAATTGTCACTTCGGCGGTAGCCCCCCCCCCCGAATGTTGGGGGGGGGCGCCGGTGCCCGGAGGGTTGCCCCCCCTCCTGAAGAGCTGCGTTAGCCCCCTTCAGTGTATGAGTGTGTAAACCCAAGCCAGGGAAAACAGGTCAGAGATGCAGAAAAATCTCAATGGGGCAGAACCAGCACTGATGCAATTTACAGATATGTGCTCAGAACCCCTGACAATATTCCAGCAGTTGAGGGTTCTTCATCAACCTTTCCGCAAACTCTAAATTTATCATTAGGTGTTAGAAGTTGTCACTATCATGTGTATGCAGGAAGCTACCAGGTATGGCTGGAGTTGGGAGATGCGAAATAACGTTCAGCAAACTATCAGACCAACTGAATCGGAATCTGAAAAATGCCCATGTCTCTGTTTCCAATCACACCCGTCGTTTTTGTATGAGATTTGATTCTCAGCAGTCGAGAGCAGGAGCCTCGTGAGAACAATTGACACACAAGGATATGAAACGACGTCAACAATCGTTGAGACTTGATCAGTTCCAGGTATCATCCTCCTCGCAATTAAGTGAATCTCATGCAAATTGCATGTGATTATAATCTGATGACATAGCAGGATATGTATGCGGCTGCGTCATCATCCTCCTCAACCAACATTTTTGGAAGCTAAATATGCATGAAGGCAACAAACTTTGAGTCGTTAATTGTAGCTTTTGCCCGGCCCGAATCAGTTCCTCATTGTAAACCACGACAACATAATCTCCACCTTGAAAGTAAGTGGAAGTTGCGGGATCAGATTCATATAATGTCACAATCGTTGGCATAGGAAGAGTAAGTAAGATATGCAGCAGGCCAACTATGTGTGTAACGGATGACGGTTGACTTGCCTTTCTTATGTCCGTCTTCTTTTGGCCAATCGCCAAATGGTCTGTCTTCCTTCGGCCGTTGGTGGGTTGGATTCGCCTTTCTGGATTAGTGCAAGGTGACTTCATTCCTTCGGCTCGTACAAGCTGTCCTTGCAGTTCCATGCAGTTTATCTGATCTGGAAGTAGATTTGCAACGACAACCAATAGTGGAAGAGATATTCAAGACTCAGCCTTCGTCCGATGACACACCGCGAGTACTGCACAACGTCTGTATCGCTTCGAAGGCAATGTAGCGACGTAGATCAATGGTAGAATGATAACGAAGATAACACGCCACAAAGCAGATCTCGAGTAGTCCCCAAGGGCACCGTACATGGATTACACTACAACGTATGTGAAGTTCATGTGTATAGAATATATAACAAGCACGGACAAGCACGGATGGGTCAGGACCCTCGGAAAACACTCTAGACCGTCGAGACGACGGAGAAATATAGAAGTTATTATCTTTAGTTAGAGAGAGAGAGCGCAGAGAAAACTAGCGAGACTTATTGCAATGAAAATAAAGGGCCTATTACTAGAACTTTGAGAGATCTGATCATTTTCTACCGTGAGTTTCTAGGCTTATTACTGTAGGATTAACTACAGAGTGAATATCAGGAATAACCACCAATAATACAAATAACATTAGTTACGTCTGGTGCACCCTTTTGTACCTAAGACGTTATCTCATGGAAAAGTACCTTTGTTCTGAACCTGTTGTCCATAGGGTGTCCTTCTCAGAACTTTTCAATCCAATACCTCATGGTGATTGTCATCTTTACAATAGGAGCATCTATCTGGGTGGCATTGTTTAGTCGTATTCCAGGCAGCGTTGGCACAAATCGATCGAGCCAGTGATATCCCTTCGAATATTGACCGTGGGGTGTGCGGGACGGGATACGCGCCAGACGTTTGACTACTGCGGTTTTTGCAAAAGCGGTAGAGTACGGTTTGTGTGCTAGATGTGCAGAGATAGTTTTCCGAGTTGCCGTATCTCCTGCTTCTGCAGATCTGTTCAGCTTCGAGCGGGCCTCCGCGATTTTCAAAGGAGTACGTTCCCTCCGAGCTTGTTTCTTTGGTGGTTCTCGCTGATCTTCTCGGTTCCCTTCTGTTAGCTGTGCGGCATGCTCAGCAACTTCCTTATCATATTTGAGCGTCATGTTCATATCATCGGGCTGTGACGCTTTCTTGTGCTTCGACTCCCGGAATGAACACTCGCTGGAATCCTTAGATCGCGTCCTTGACCTTCAGGTTTGCTTTGTTCATGGTTTCTTCAACCATATTCCGGATCTGCTAAATGTCAAACTCTACAGTGCGTATCATAAGTACAGATGCACACCCGAAACTGAAAGAATTCAAATCCGCACAAACGCTATCCAAACCTTTTGGTTATACCCGAACTCGGAATGGCTGAAAACCCTTGTCAAAACAATTTCTATGAAAAATGTTTGCAAATAAGTCGAAATTGGCATTCCAACCTCAAAATAGCACTATCAGAAGTATAGACTCACTTTAAAAACTCAACAACTTCATTATCAAAACTAAGCACAAACCAAAAATCAGTAGTCTATCGGTCTTCCACATTTGAAAATCCGATTTGGCATCGATTCATCCAGTCTTATCGGCACTTGTGGATCCAAATTTCTCCTAGCCTGAACAATGGCAGCTTTGAGATCTCCTACGCTATCGTATGTACGCCCATTACCGTAAAGGTGGCGCACAAGGATGCTCCAAAGGTTTCCAATGGGATTGACGTCAGAAGAGCAGGCGGATCATTCCATGACGGTCACGTTCTGCTCCTTAAACCACGCTATTGTGGAGCGACTCGCGTGGATAGCGGCATTATCTTGCTGGAAAATGAACCCTTCCGTTCCGCGTTCAGCAAGTAAAAGTAGCAAGTGAAGTTTGAAGACATCCTGGTAGTCGACTGAGTTCATGCGAGCAGACGTAAAAGCGATCTCGAGCACCCCGCCTTGGTGGAAGCCGCCCAAAACCATGACCGTACCGCCACCGAATTTTCGCCTTCTGAAAAACAGTGGCTCCTTGCGTAGATTTCTTCAGTAATACGCGTAGCCGCCCGGGACGTCCAAGTTGAATTTTTCTTTCATCGGAGAAGATCACCTAAACACGAAATTATGCCCGCGGAGTTTCTACAAATTTAGTGCTTATCTTGGACCAATCTGCTGCCATATTGTTCCTTGCAAACTGAAGCCGTGCCGTTTTGTGTGCGTCGATAAGTCGAGGAGCTGGACGAAGGCGACAATGCACGATGTTGCAGTTCCTCCTAATAGCCCTCCAGATCGTCATTCTTGATTCGGAACTCGCTAAATCGTCTCGAACTTCGCTTGTAGTCATCGTCGAGTTGGACACGAGCGCATACGACGTTCCTCCTGAGGTAATAATAATAATAATTCATTACGCCGTTTAAGACAGTCGTGATATAATACGTGATATATATAGGTGATAGCTTTTTGTTCTCCCAGATCTTTCTTATAACCGTACGAATCAGGATCATGGAGATCTCGGGCGATGACTCTTAAAGAACGGCAAAGTTGCTCGGCTATCTTGCGATCGCTCAATTCTGCTGTATGCAGAGCGCGAATTTGAGCCTGTTAGGCTTCAGGAAGGTGAGACCCAAGTGCCATTTGTGTGATGCATAGTGGACACCTAGTACTACATACCTAACAGTTAAAACAGGAACTTTTTGCGAAAAAAATGTTATTGGTACCTTACACTACCGCTTGTAGGATTTGGTAAGAAAGTGAGCAAGGTCGGAATTTCGCGTCTTTTTCGTCTTTTTTGTATAACTCGCTTGAAAGTCAACTTTGTGCGAAACTAGGGTGATATTCATGATCCTGGCGTTGAGGCACTATTCATACTACTCAACGCCAGCGCGGCACGCGCGTGCCGCGCTGGCGTGGCGTTTGTGTATAAATGGCTTGACGCCCCGTCCGCGCGGCACGCGCGTCACGCTCCGCCATGGCGTTGCCGCTAGAGTATTCATACTCTCCGCAAGCGCGGCACGCGTCACGCGCGTAGAAAGTATTCATACACAAACGCCACACCAGCGCGGCACGCGCGTGCCGCGCTGGCGTTGAGTAGTTTAAATGGCGTCTAAGGCCTCTTTCAGAGTTCGATCGCTCTGCGACGCGACCGAATGAAAACACTGTGTATCGATCTGGTCGCGTCGCGCGATCTGGTCGCCGGCCTTTCAGACAAGATCGCGGGAAAAGTCGCCCAATCGCGCGATTGGGCGACTGAGATGGCCAGATCGCGTCGCCATGCAGTGCACGGCGACGCGACCGATCGCGGCGACCGCTTCATATGTCCTCGTTTGAATTCCTCTTTTTTCACGTTGATTCAGGCAAAATCAGTATAAGTAGGCAAAACAATCATAATACAAAGCAATTGTTAAGTAAAAATGATTATTATCATTAAAAAAATCTATGATACACTTGAGGGTGACAATAAAACTAGGATCCAAACCACTATTGACAATGTAGTTCAATGGTCTAAACAAAACCTTCTCCCTCTTTCCACTCAAAAAAGTCAGGTACTACACCTGGGTAGAACTACTAATCCGGAAGGCGGGTACAATATCGATGGTTCAATACTCCAGAATGTTAACCTAGTTAAAGATTTAGAGTTTCTTGTCGATTCGAAATTGAATTTTATAAGCATTTGGATAGTATTGTTGCGAAAGCTGAACAGAAACTTTTCCTTCTGTTCAAATCGCTGAAAACTAAAGGTCCGTTGCTTTTGGTTACAGCCTATGAAATTTACGTTCGATCTGTTCTTGAATATGGTACCTGTATCTACTTTCCTCATTAAAAAACCTGCGTTGCCAAACTAGACTACTGCGTTTGCAAAACAACTTCACAAGGAAGGTCTTCATAAGGTCCCTTGGCTTCACGTATAGGAGTAATCCCCATGGCATAGTGAGGAATCGTATGCTTAATTTGGATACTTTACATTACAGACGCAAAAGAAATGATTTAATTTTGGTATATAATATTATAACTGGAATACTGGATCTCAAAGCTCATTCATTTTTCAAACTGGTTGAATCAAATACTAGGGGAGAAAGGTTCAAACTTAAATTCCGTCAGCCGCGCACCTCTTTGGGGCGCAGCTTCTCCATCTTCAGAGACGGCATGGAATACTTGAAGATGAGTCATACTGTTCAGATACCGATCAACTTCACTAAATTCAAAACACCTGTCAAAAATTACCTTCATTGTCAAGAGAGGATCTATCAATCGTTTTACGCTTTTTCCTTTCGAAACTTGTCATTTTTCAAGTTCCTCGATGTTTTCGTTGTTTTTCTGCCCTTTCTATGTTTCTACACGTCTGCAAGGGTGTGTAATAAATTTAAAGTTAAATGGCAAAGCACAATGCACCTTTTTATCATAAATGACTAGCCAATTGCGCGACACCGCGAACATGAAACAGGCGTCGATTAGAATGTGTACGTAAAAGTGCGTGGTCGCCAACTTCCGCGATTAAGCATTCACACTTCCAAAATCTGCGATTTCCACGGCGACGCGACGGTCGCGTCGCCGTGCCCACGATCGCGTCGCAGAGCGATCGAACTCTGAAAGAGGCCTAAGGGCTATCCAATGGTATAGCCATTCTCAGGGTTTTGTTGAGAACCATTGAAGTTTCGCAATCATCCTGTTCTCTATATACCGCAGGCAAAGAGAAGCGCAGACAGAAATGGTAGCGCCCTATCCGCCATGGTACCGTGATTAGAAACCTGGCTGATTGCCAAACTTCTATACTTCTCAATGCAAGTACCACAAAGGCTTGACCATTGGGTAGCCCTCGACACCAGGATCAAGAATATCACCCTTGTTTTGCTCAAAAATGAGTTTGAAGTGAGGTATACAAAAAAGACGAAAAAGACGCGAAAACCCGAACTCGCTCACTTTCTGGACAAATTCTACGAGCGGTATTGTATCTAAAGTGCGTCTACACTTTTGATACGGCCATTCTGAAGGCTGTATGCCAAATTTACCTGATTTTCGAACATGTTTCTTAGAAATTGTTTTGACAAGGGATTTCAGCCATGCTGAGCTTGAATATAACCATAAGACTAAGATAGCATTCGTGCGGTTTTATAAATCTACAGTCTCGGGGGTGCGTCTATACTTATGATACGCACTGTACGTTTTCTTCGACCTGTTTCTTAAACTCTTGGAGTTCTTGCAATGAGAGCGTTGTCTGCATTTCGGCCATCCTTTCATCTTTCAACTGTTTTTTTTCAATTCAGTCGTGCAGTCTTTCTCGGCTGATGGGTCGTCCGTCCCACAGACGACAGTGTTTTCCTGCGTGGACAGTTGTGCGAGCTGGGCCCGTAGTAAACCCCCCTTCAGCCGAGGTAAACCAGGCTGATGGCTGTGCTGATAGCAGACCCGCGACGTGCGGGCGCACATGTTGAAGAATAGCGCATGAGGTTATCAGCCCGTAGCCTGGTCTGATCGATTCATCAGGCTGATAAGGTTCCCATCAGCCTGATTCTTCGAATCAGCCTGATGGCGAGAGTGGTGCGAAATAGCACACCGAAGCCGGAGTCTCATCAGCGCAGCCCCGTAAGTTACAAATAGTAGCTTACGGTTTGGGCTGACAGCTGAGATGTCCGCTCTGCAGTCCGCGTCGTCTCTACTGCGCTATTCCGCACTCTGTAGGGCGCTCTACAACTCATTGATTAAGTGTGGACATGTTAGGTCTCATGCAAAAACTACGGATTTCATGGGGCTCGAACCCTCGTGGGTTCGCGTGCACCACTCCAGTTTTACCACTGAGCCACAGCCCGCACACAATGGTCTCTCCCATTCCCAAGTCACCGAACAGCTCTCTAGACAGCCGTTTTGCCATTGATTTCTCGACTGCTGATCGGCTGATAGAGGCAGTCAGCACAGCAATCAGCCGGGTGCCGCCAGCCACTCGCACTCGGCTGACAGGGGTTTACTACGGGCCCTGGTCTTTAAACGACTCCACAGCATCCATAGTCCACGGCGTACGCTGCTCACTTCTGATACTGTCGATGGCATTCTTGATGCAACGGAATTCAGACGATATGGATACTGCAGTTGTTAGTTTGTCGAACGGCCGCTCTCCTTTGTGTACCTTTTCTTGGAATTCTTCCTTCTTAGAGGCGGTAAAGTCCGTCCGAATGAGAATGGCGACCCACCGTTCGTAGTCGATGGCTGCGGAGGACGTTTCGCATGCTCGTCCGAGAGCGGCGAACGCGACAGCCGCCTGCCAAGCACGCCGGCCGCATGGGTCGCTATTCTCATTTGGACACACTTTAGTTACTTTCTCTTTCACCACTTCCTCCTAGTGGGTTATTTCTCGGCTTTTTCGCGGCTACTCTGGAAGAATCTTCCATGCTAGCACCGTGATGCTCCCGCGATCCGCGATGGTACCGTGATCGTTTCCCTTTCGTCCCGCGATCGGTGATCTTTCCGCGATAGTTACTTGATCGACCCATCTGTTGACATTCACATGCTCGTACCGTGATGCTACCGCGATCGTTGGCAGGTTTACCGCGCTAGTAGCGTGATGCACCTGTGATCCGCCATAGTACCGTGATAGTTTCCTCCCGGTCAAGCGCTCTCATACTGTGAAGATTGGTAAAGCGGCGCGAAATACGGCACAGGCAAATACCTTATAGCTTCATGTTGATCTGATGGGCAACACTCGCTCGGATGAACCACCGAGAGGCCATGGCTGATAGGACGCGGATGGGAAACCCCGAATGTATTGACGTATTCGCGATACAATCACAGATTGAATTTAGTAGAATCTCGCGATCGTTCCGTGATAGTCCCAGGCTCGATTCCTCACGGTTCCGAGATGGAGCATCTCAAGAGCATCGATGAATGAACGCGGTACGCTCTCGGTATGGGACTGGCCTAATCTCGCAATCGTCCCGCGATAGCCCCGTGCTCGTATCCTCTCGGACCCTACCAGAAACCGAGGAAACTCTATTCGTGAATGATCGCGCGGGCTTCTCTCAGAGTATTTCTCGGTCAAACCCCTCAGGGGAGGGCCGGACTGAGCCATGCAGGCGTACTCGAGCGCACTGCGGCCGGTTCGGTCCGGCCACAGCGGGTTTTTCATACCACAGTAACCAATACATCGCATACGTGTCGACAGAGACGGCCACAGCTATATCAGGTCGGACCAGGCGGGCTCAATCCGGCTACATCAGGGAAATTTTCGACCTGAGTGAGCAATGTATTGCAATTCTATTCGCTGAAAGAAATCGACAAAGCCTCCCCTGTTTTGCAGAAGTGCCGTTCATTTTGGCATCTTGGCAACTTTGTTTCCATATTTTAGTTTCGAAGTCCATCCAATAAATGATGAATGTCGAAATCTCGCAGCTACAAAAAGATTGTTTGAAAAGATTGCATTCACCTGGCTAAAACCTGTCGGAGTTTAGTAGAAGAATTTATAACTCTTGGATCAGCGTTCCAAAAGTTAACCTCGAAACAGTGGGTTAGGCAGAATTTGACACCCTATGAAACCCATAGAACTTCATATTTAACAGTTCGATTTAAAGGCAGTGGTCACGATGAAAAACGTTATCGAAAAAACTACAAAAATCAGCTTAGATCAAAAACAGCTGAAAAACTATGAAGGTAGCGCGGTGAAAAACGGTCTAGAATTAGGGTTTCTAGGGCCCAAAGAAGCTAGTTCGTGCACACGTGCACAGCGATGACGAAACAGATCGCAGTCTCATGCCGAGCAGTCAAACATCATCGACATTCAGAGGACGAAATAAATGCAAATTTAACGAATAAAAACAGTTGAATAATGAAAGCATCACCTCAGTCAATGTTTTCGACTAGATGCGTACATATAATCGAAGGTTCATTGATTGACATTCAATTTCAAGCTAGCTGATGTTCTTGATATAAGAGGTCATCGATGCCGATGATGTGGAGTGGGCTCGTCCACCATCAAATGACAAGAAAGTTCAGGTTTCAAATTTGGCCCAAAACAGTGGTTTTTTCGCGATTTTTTCTTATAGGTCCTACTACTCGAGACCCAGGAAAGGATTTGGAGAGAAAAAAACGACAAGCATATTTGATCGCGACCACTGCCTTTAAGCACAGATGTACGAAGAAAACTGAGTTCTGAAGAGTGTTCCACTACTTTAGGCCGCTGCTGCTTAGAAGGCCTACCTATCTCGCTCAGATGAGTCCGGGCAGGGCAAGGAGCATAGTGGTCGGTTATGGCCAGATATAACAATGATAATGAGATTTGGCATTATGAGTTCAATGAACCTTGCTTCAACGTGGTCAAAATGAGGGAGAGAGGCCATACTTACCTTAAAACTAAGAAACACTCTCATAGGAGTAAACGAGAAACTCAACCACAAGGGAACTTGGTAATATTTCAGATTCCGTTTGAGAACGAGTTAGCATTACCGCTCGTAATATTTGGTCAAAAAGCTCGCCGGGACACGTTTTCGCGTTTTAAGCATCCTTCTTTGAACTCCGGATTTTTCCCGGTTCCGAAAATTATTCAGGATCCATATAAGAAGCGTTATCTGAAGGTATAATGATTGCAAAGTTTTGAATCCAAGCAAAATTTGTAGTTGAATTTTCAGTGTGTGCAGTACAAATACAGTATGGGGATGCAAAGCCGTGGGGCGAAACCAGGCGCCCACCGGTTAATCAGTTTTGTGGGTATTTAAAGCGGGATTTACCTCATGAAAGAACTCGAATAAAAGAATATTAAGGTAATTCGTATTTGCCCACCAGTATTATGAGTTCCTCTCAATACGGGTTCTCCGAGTGCAATGAACAGGAATCTTATTTTTTCGGAGAAACAACGAAAAATCGAGTTCATTGCGTGGATGGTCAGTGTGGACACGCGGCGTCTTAGGTGTTAAAATTTATTCTATCATTGAGATAGAGGGATGGAGCGAATGCCGCGCGCAGAGCTCGCCAGGATTCAGCACCAGTCGCGATTTTAGCAAGGAGGGGGTTCGTAAAAGGCCCAGAGACACCAAACGGACGGGTACGTTGTGCCGATATGGGGGTCGTATCAGGAACTCAAAAAAAATTTTTAGGATAGACGTGATTATTATTGATCAAAGCAACTGAAAAGCTCGAAATGAATGAATTTCTTTACGAACGTGCTGTTCCAGGAAGAAAAGGTTCTGAATACATGTTAAGCTTGTTTCCATCGATTGTGTTGTGGGGTGTTAGTGTAAGAAGCGGTATTAAAGGCAGCATACACGCTCAAAAATGATATCAATTTTATGGAATGAATCGAAGGTCTGAAGCTGTTAATATCCAGAGATAACGAAAAAAAACCGAAAAAAAAATCAACTGAAATGAAGATGTAACGGTTCGTTCTATATCAGCCCAGAAGTGGACGAGTTGTACCACATTGGCTGAAATAACGGAGCTAGGGACAAATTTGTTGGGATAGCGACGCTAATGTATTCTTACGGCCCTTTCTGAACCGCTTACGACGTTAGAAGCGTAAAAAATGAGCCAAAATGACCGTAATCGAGCATTGAACATTTGTATTGAGGAGCGGAGCCCATATCTATGGGCGGAGAAAGGATCATTTTGTGACTCAATACGGCTCAAATACGGTCATTGTAACTCGTTATCAACTCTTCCAACTTCGTGAGGGCTCTTCTAGGGCCCGAACGACCCCATTAATGTAGTTATCTCAACAACTTTTTCGAGCGTGTATGCTGCCTTCAAAGTACTTTTGGAATGCTGAAAACAGGAAAGTCTCAAGAGAATTACTACATCAAAGGGCCGTCCTGGCTCTTGTAAACAGCCGGACGAGCTCTGCTTGTTTAAATACGCGAAAAAAAGCTTCCGATTACTGTCAAGTCATTCCCGGCGCTCACTTTGGAGAGGAAATCTAGACACGCGAAATCGAACACAAAGGAGGCTGCTCCCAAAGTCCACTCGCAACCAAATATTTCCGCTAGTTTTGAAACTTTAGATCCCCATCTTTGAGCTGGAGTAGTTTTTTTCAACCCTCTATCGAAAAATCGACTCACATTGGGTTTATCTGAATTTTTTCCTCTGTAACAAGGGTCGCGGAAAATTGAAATTTCGTGTAGGCCCAGTGTTAGTTGATTTCTCGATAGAGGAATCAAAAAAAAACTACTCAAGTTCGAAAATGGGGGTCTGGAGTTGAAAACTAGCTGAAATAATTCGTTGTGAATGGATTGTGAAAGCAACCGCTTTTTCAGCTCGAATTCGCGTTTGTGGATTTCTTTTTCAGAGTGAGCACTGCGACTTGCTTTGGTTGTGCCTGCAACCGTTGGTTGTGAGCTTCAACATACTCCAAGCAGAGCTCGTCAGGTTGTCTACAAGAGCCAGGAGGGCTCCTTGATTTCGACAGTTCGTCGAGGTACCGTCAAAAATGACGCTTCGCAGCCCAATCGCAACAAGGAAATTTTTTTGTTTTTCAAGTTTTTCCCGAGTTCGTGATGGTTTTCGGATGCGAACAAGATTCTCTATAACACAAAATTTTCGCAGTTCCACAGCTGACTGCAACTTCGGGATATGTACGCCTCCAAATCCTGTCTCGTTGCACACAAATCACACGAAAATCGTCGTGGTCCTAAGTCGAAAAATTTCCGATCGCTCAACTTTGATCCAAAATTCTCCATCGGGTTCAAAAACTAAAAAAATTGGTCCTGGAGGATACTTTTTTCTCCCGCAAATTTGGGTGAGGGACTTTAAAAATCATGAAAAATTGAAATTTCAGGTAAGCCCCAGGTGAGTTGATTTTTCGATAGAGAGTTCACAAAAGTACCCTTGCTCGAAGATGGGGGTCTGAAGATGAAAATTAGCTGAATAATTTAGTTGCGATTGGATTCTGGGAGCCAACGAATTTTTACAACTACGTAATCCGCTTCTGAGCCTAAAAGCCTGAATGAATGAACTTTGGCACGACGGTAGGGGAGGTAGGGAGGTAGTAATACAGGTCCGGCAAGGGGGAAGAGGTAGTAACTTTTTGGCCATTATCGCTACGCCGTGCTGAGCCCTGGAGCTCGCCTAAAACACCCTTTCATTCTAAGGTATTACCTTTGATGAACGAGGGAGCAGTTAAATCAGTTTTGTGGCCACCGAGAGCCGCTACTCTTCCTAACGGTAGGGAGCCGCATCTTGACAATGGTTTGTGGGTGATGCGGTCAAACGCCTCAGGAGGGTCCTAAGCTGGCACCCAGCAGTTCATTTGGTTTGTTCAGGTATCTTTATTTTGCAAAGTTGATTGTTCATTGCCAATCTGGCTGAAAAAGCTGGGAAACGCCTCATTTGCGCTCATTGTGTTAGTTAATAACCGCCGGAATACGAAGGACAGTCAAAGCTGTCCAGTAGTGGCTTCTTCTCCACCAAAAATAGAATAAGGCAAACAATTTGGATATCGGACAGCGGATAATCCGCTCGTCCTTTGTGTCTGAGCCCCAAAATATGGGGAAAAGAGGCTTAGAACGATTCACCCACGGAATTTGAATTCATCGCAGGTTCGGGGGTGCTCCCGTTTGGGGATGGGCTAGAGGGTCTCAGGAAGGCGGCTGTTGGAAAGAGTGGTGTACTCAGTACTCAGGCACTCAGATACTCGCGGCTTAGTAAGGCAGCACGAGGGGATTACTAACGCATTTACTCGTCGAGGTGTAAGCCCCTTTCGTTCCCCCAACTGCTGCCCAGGGCAGCACGTTGTGTCCTCTTGCTCCGCTCACTGCCCCAACTGCTGCTCGTACAGTTGCCCCACCTGCTGCTACAGTCGCCCCAACTGCTCCATTCGTCGCCCCAACTGCTGCTCTTCATTGTGGCCCCAACTGCTGCTCCTCATTGTGGCCCCAACTGCTGCTCTTCTCTCCCCAACTGCTGCTCTTTATTCTCGCCCCAACTGCTGCTCCTCATTTTTGATCTTTTCTTTTTCTTATAATCTTTCTCTCGGGAGGGATGTCTCGAGTGCAGCAGCAGCGCTGCAGTGACTTATCAAAAATAAAGACCCCGGTGAAGCTCATTGATATCCTTAACGGGTTTTCCATCCTTGCTTCTATCCATTGATCTTCGCCACCGATCGAGGAAATCATGCTCGCATTGCCGACTGTCTCATGCCCACCAAAGACTGCCTCGTATCTGGCACGAGTTTGCGAGGGCCGTTCAACACAGGCCTCGGTCTGTAGTGAATGTGAGTGTCCCAAAAACATTCCTCAACAGAGAATTTCTCTATTCCCTAAACAAGAATCTATTTTCACTCGGTTTTGTGACTGTAGAGATAAGAATTGAGCGCGATAATCTATTTTTCTCGATTTTAAAGACGAAATATGGCTTTATTTGGTAAAAATTATATCTACATATTCCAAGGATGAAGATTCCCTGAAATTGTTCTTCAATCGCCGAAATTTGCACTGTTTAGATGAATGTCCAGGGTTAAACGGAAGTGAAATATCAGAGTTTTCATCATTTATTGATCTCCCTGCAAATGGTGATTTCTTCTCTTCCAAAAAAAGACAATTTTCGAATTTCCTGAACATTTTTTCTTATTTCTAAATTATTGTCGTGAACATTTTTTGGAAGTGTTCAAATTATTAGTTTCATTGGAAAGTTGTTTTTGAGAACTGTCGGCTTTGAATTCTGTGAGCATTGTGCTTTTCGTGAGAAAATGTATTCTCCATTTTGCTCAATTTTGGCAACCCATCGCCGCTCAGCCCTTAAAAAATACAATTCTTCAAACCAAAACAATTGGTTTTTCTGTGGCAAATGCGAGTAAAGTTTGAGTTCAAGGAAACGCATTTAAGAGTGAGGTGATTTTTTGAAATTTCCGACTTACACCTTCCTGATTAAAAAAGGCAAATTGTTGCAAATATGGAAAAACACGCTAAATAAATTATTTTAGAAGAGCCGACCGCCTCTTGAATTCTCGGTCGGTTTCACACATTCACCATCCGATGAGAATGACGAATTATTCCTTTTTCCAGAACAATTCATTAGTTTTTTAGCCGAGCTGAACCGTTCAAATTGCTCTCAACTAACTACTTTTCTCGAGGCTGTCATTTTTACATGACATTTTCTTCAGAGTAAAACGACGTTTGATTTGATAATCAATAAAATACCAAAAGTTTTTTTTTGAAGACTCCATGCAACGAAAATGCGAATCCTGCATAAAAGTACCACGTTTGAGAGGTGAGCTCTCCGCGCGATTCATTGGCCGCCACCGCGCGTTTAGCCTGAGATTGAGTCATAGAAAGGCCACCAGTCGGTGAAAGCGTTGAAAAATGGCTTCGAGCAGTTGGCAGTTAGTAGCGTCAGGTCGCGGTGATTTGGCGATGGGATGGCAGCGTGTCTTGGTCGACGGCGAGCGGGCGGCGCCTGGTCTTTGACTCGAAGACAAACTGAAGACCAACTGGCATTAAATTGACAAACTCTTGCTTCAGAATCATGAGTAGGATCGTCTGACTTCAACTCCCTCTATTGTTTTTGCGAGCAATAGATATTAGTACAGTCCACATGATGACAGGACTGTCGAAAAAGCGTACACCCGGGAAGGTGTGCAAAAATCATTCAGATGCACACACTGAACCAGAAATTCGAAAACATCAGCAATGTCGGAGAAAAAGGCTACGAACGAGCACAAAAAGACCTGTGCGGCACTAAACCTGAGTGTTCCGCTCACGCCCACTCCTTTCAACCGGTACCGATCCGTAAACTACTGAAAACCCGGCCTTAGGGGTAACAACATACCCCGAGAGGTGCAATCCTCTCCGCTCAACAAAACTTACCCCATTTGATAATCGGTTGCCTTCTTATAGCCGAATTTTCAGTCAGACACTTTTATCGGTAGCCGATGAGGAAGTGGGCGTGGCGTGAGCGGGCATTCAAGTTTAGGGTCGTATAGGGCTATTTAGTGATAGTTTTTAGCCGTTTTTCAGCATTATTGATGCAGTGAGCCCTGGTTCTTCCGGTTTACGCTAGAAATCCGAACTGTTTTGATCGTGGGCACTGCCTTCAAGGTATTCCGTGTGATATTTCTGGAGATCGATTGGCTGTGTTAACTCTATACAACTTCCCAGGGAGTGGGCATGTTCATTTTCTTTCAAAGGAAAGAACTCTCTAAGTTGATTATGAGTAAGGTCGTAGTTACTTAAAGGCAGTGTTCACGATGAAAATCGCTTTTCTGTTTTTCCACCTATCTTGAAAAGCGCCCCATGCTGATTCTAATGATGTCTCTGAAGTCGTTCGAGACCTCTTGTGAACGGAGTTATGGTCCCTCAAAGATTGAGCTAAGGAAAATGGTGGACGAGTTGTCCGAGCCTTGTAACTTACGTCTTTTGCAGCCGATCTATGCCAGCTGACCTGAGTGAAGAGAGAAGCTGAGAATGAAGGGAAGAACGGGGCTAATGATTGGAAATCATCGCTCATCTGACGATTTCGAGCATTCATTTGTTCACTTGGGTGGGCGTGTGATGCGCTTTCAAGGTTTGCCTTGCGCTCGAAGTGGCAACTTCGCTCTTTTGGAGCTTTTCCTGGCTTCTTTTCATACGCTCTTTCGACGTCAGCGATAGAGTATGCCCCTTCACTACCCATTCCTAGTGGAAACTGGAACACATTTTTTATCGTGAACACTGCCTTTAAGGGACCACTTTGAGCAGTGTTACCACACTGTGCTGGCCACAACACAGAGCAGTAGCTGAGGCGACGAATGGAGAACGAGGGCAGCACGTGCTCCTCGAGCAGCAGCTCGTCCCCTTGTGCTGCTCTCGCTATTCCAATAAACATGAGAGCTAGTTGTGCTCCTTGACAGCTTACGATCGTCTGAGATGATAATCAATCGATTGCTTCAATTCCATACACCTTGTTTGGGGGAGAAAAGAGAAATGGTGAATTGATATATAACTAATCAGATGTCTATATGTGCATGCTCAAAACAAAAAAGCTCCCCATGCTGACTGTAAATATGCTCGTAGCTGTCCAAATTGACCACTTTGAGCAATGTTACCACACTATGATTGCCACAAAAAAGAGCAGCAGCTGAGGCGACAAATGGAGGACGAGGGCAGCACGTGCTGCTAAGAGCGGCACAAAGGCAGCACGTGCTGCTCGAGCAGCAGCTCTTCCCCTCGTACTGCTCTCGCTATCCTCGTCGAGGTGAAAGCCTATTGTGCTCCATTACGACCCCGCGATCCCCTGAGCAATAGCAGGCCCTGAGCCCACCCCGAATGCATCCGGAGCCGCGTCCATATTGCACTCAGGGTGACAAATTTGGCAATTTCCGGGCCGCATATGTTGCGATCCAGCCCGCATAGAGTTCGCGTAATAATTCTAGTCTGACGAATGGACGGGGCTGCGACGGTAGATCACCCTGCGCGAATCGAAACCCCATTCTCCAGTGAGGCTGCCAACCCCGCACGACCAGCTGCCTGGCCCATGCGTCAGAATAAAATGAAAACGAAAACCATACGTTGCGCTCCGGCTGCTACGGACGAGATTGATTCACGCAGCGCCCTGAGCGCAGCTGTCGGCTGATGACGTCACAATATATCATACAGCGTAGATGGTTGCGCCCCGGGCGCTTACTATAAACCGATTTAAGCAACACAGTTGCAAAAATCGACACCTCGACGTATTTCAGACGCTTCGCTGATCGATTATCGCACCCATTTTAGCTAATCGATTTTTCAAGCAAGAATCCAACGATTTCCACACATTCACCGAATTACCCCACCCTACTGAATTCCCTTGGATTTATGTGACCCTTAATTGTCCCTTTTCTGAGCTTGTGTTGATCATGAAGTACCTTTAAGCTTAATATACTTTCCCCTGCTTAAAATTTTGATTCCGTCACAGTTTCCCTCACAACTTCGCCCATTAATCTTCTGATTTCACCTGATTTACTCCAACTAGTAGGTATATTTCCCTGAAATTATTAGGTATCTATAACAACCCCCCTTTCTCAGTCCATCTAATGATCTCGTTGAACGATTCAAAGCTAACAATGAAAAGTATACCCTCCATGAATATTCGCAAAATGCGTTCGGAAAGTCATGTTAACGTTTCATTGTTTGAATACAGCCTTAATATTGCACAGATATGAAGAAGAATATGGTGAGTTCTAGGATGGTCAAATAATGAGCACAAATGAAGCAAAGTAATTCAATTACAAGCCCCACAAGAGAAACAGTTAGAATCCCGCTCAAAAATCGCAGGAAGCCCAGTTGCTCTTTCTTGTTTCAATTGATTCATCCAATTTCGAAATGCGCGCGTCAGTCAACGCATGTGGCCCGTAGAGCAACCTGAACGCACTGCACGTTGCAATCACAACAGAAACGCGCCGCAAAATCGAATATCAACTGCTCTGCATTTCGGTTGCAGTGGGCGGGGAGAGGCGGATCCGGTTGCGCCCGGGGCGTGCTATTGTCTGAGTACTCGCCTAACATTCCTGTCAATCAGTTCACAAGTCTGAAAAATGCCTATGTCACGGTCGCTCAACACGCACGCCGATCGCGTGGGCGGACAGTCTCATTCTGACGAACTTTATATCTATATTTATGACTATAAGAAGGACGAATCGCAAACTTTCACAATGTCCTCGAGGCTCTTATTCATTCAAGTTTGCTTAATTGTGTACTTCAACAACCACAACACCCTTGATTGTAAATTTCGTAGAATCACACGACCGTAAAAAAATTTATGGACTTTTTCCTTCGCCATACCCGAGCTTTCGGGTGTATATAGGTCGAAAGCTGGCAAATCTGGTTGAATTCCGGATATGCTATAGAAAATGGAATTGTTGGTGAAACCCTGCTGTGTGGGACTGAGTTTGAGAAAAAGTTTCTGTGGACAGTGACGTTTTGATAGAATTTTGTAGGGTATAATCGGGAACATTCTGCTTCCAGGTAACGACCTCTATAGGTATCTGGATTTCTACCGTGTACCTGTCATGGGAGGGCGTTCGAAAACCAGTAATAGATCCAGTTAAAGCAAGTTGTTAGGTGTGGCCACTGAATCATAAATACATGAGGAAAACTAGCTTTTTCTACTGCAACCATTTTATTCTGAGGAATTTCTTCACTTCAAATCTCCCTAATGTATGTACTCCTTATCAGACTAACTATTATTCTGGTTAATGAACCAACGCGATCATTGCGGCGGCCGTGCGGTGTTGCCGGTATGACCGGCCGACCGGGTGTCGATTGCTCGGGACGATCTCCCGTCGCATCCCCGTCCATTCATTAGATTTTTTTGAATACGGAGATTCTGAGCTCTACTATCATACTGCTAAACTACTAACATAAAATTTTTATCAGCTTCGTCCAGGTTTTAGCGAGAGACCTGTCACGGGAAAAAAATAGGTTACGCGGACAGTCGGGGCTTAGTACATCGGCACAATACCGTTAGTACGCCAGGGCAAACCTGGCTTACTAACGCTCGTTGTGTGCAAGAACTGCTGGTTGCGGCAGCATATCCTGCCAACGTATGCTGGCGTTCTTACGCTCATTATAGGCAGCCTGTTCTGCAAACGAAGAAAGAATTTGGACTGCCCTCTCTTTACCGATGTGGGGTATGATCCTTGTCACGGCCAGCAGCAAGGAGGCCAACCTCGCCGCGGTCCGCAACAAGGATACCATCTTAACCACGGTCCACAACGAGGACGCTACCCTCGCGATGGGCCATGCGGACGACCCCCTCAGCGCCTAAAATAACGTCCGGAAAGTGACACATGCTCACCTCCTCGGACTAGCCTCCAACGGTCAACTGCCCCCTCAGCGAGACTGGCCGCCCTATATACCCGCCGCCGTCGTACAAGAGGATGCTGCAGTGTTCATTCGTATCAGACAAATCAATGGAGGAGAGTGTCAGCAGTCATTAGGAGAGAGCACAAGCAGCAGGAGCTCCTGCTGTAACCAGCAGCTATACCACGGGTGCTGCCAATCCTGTTGTGCCGGCGTACTAACGGTATTGTGCCGACGTTCTGAACCCCAACTGTCCGAGTATGGAGTATTTCGCAGACCATCACAGCATAAATAAATCAGCAGCTCGTTTCAATTGACTATACAAGCAAGATAAGGTCACTGCAGGGTGCCCCTTAGGACTAGGAGGCATATGTATGAGGTGACTTTAGCAATAAACAGACTACAGAAGTTTGAACCGTGAAGAAATTTGTTCGAGGAAATGGTGCTCTTTTTGGAGGAACCCTTAGATTTCTTAATGAAAAATGTTTTTTTCGAGACATCAATACATAAATGAACCTCAAACATATCTAACACTCGTTCTAGGTAGCTCATAAAGACCATCAAGTTTGGTTTGGTCGAATTCAGGTTAAGCTGTAAACAAAACATAAGAAGGGGGTGTCCACAAACTTTTGGACGGTACTGTAGAACCAATGTAGGTCTAAGCAAGTAAAAACGGTATTCAAAAATCAGATTAAAAAAACCGGCAAATAGCAGCCCTTACAAGGGAACTACTATTAGGTTGATGCATAAGTTTCCGGACTTCTCACGACTTTGAATAAAAAACATTTATTTCAAAAAACCAACAAGGCTCACCCAACAAAATAATTTTCATCACATTTAAGGATCCTTCGCCATCAATTGGGCCGTCATGAGTTCCCGACTCGTAGAACTCTGGCTGTTTCGAGTCGAAGTATTCTTCTAAGGCCATTTTGACTTCGTCATAGTTAGTGAATTGTATTCCATCCAATCCAGGAAGTGATGCATCGAACGGAACAGATGGTAGTCGTAAGGAACAAGATCTGGGCTATACGAAGGGGGAGGAAGAACTCTCCAGCCCTGGGAACTTCCCTGGGATGAACACTGTTCGCCTTCTTCACGACAATGCTCGGCCACACTTATCTCGTATAAACCAACTCAGAAGTTTGTGGGGAAGTTCCCGAGGACAATAGACCTGATTTGGTCGTTATCACTCGGTCGAGCGGAGAGGAGCGAGACGTCCCCCCGGATGGGGTCGTCTCGCCCCTCTCCCCTCGAATTATACACAACGATAAGGCGTTCGAAACAGTCAACTCGGGGGGAAAACAAGGGAAGTTCGCCTAACGGTTGTTCCCATGGCCTCCCTCCGAACATGATGAACGCGAAAACAAAGCCGCAGCGTTTACGGTGATGCAGACGGGCTAGTCGCGATGTGGTCTCGCACTTCGCAAGTTGAGGGGGTAGATCTGCCTCTCAAGGCCTACGTAAGGCATCTCTGTCCGGTTTATAGAGGAGCTAATAAGCTTCTCTATACCCTTTAGTCAGAGGTGAATCTTTTTGGACCGATCGCAGTTTTTCAGGAACGGAAGACTGTCGAAAACAGCCAGTTCTAACAAGCTGAATTTTGATCAATCATTGAACAATGGGAAGATCAGCAGTCGTAAGGTCGCGGGAAGACCTGCAGTCGGGAGAACAAGAGAACTCTTGCTGTGGGAACTCCCCCATTACTCTGCTGTCGAGACGTCCCCTTCGCCTCCCCCCAATTTGGGGGAAGTTCCCCAGTTGTTTCAAGGGAAGTTCTGCTGTCGTTCTCGGGAACTTCCCCACGAATATCTGAGAATAGAAACTGCTGGACCTGAGGTGGGAAGTTCTTCCTCACCCTCCATTTAGCCCAGATCGTGCCCCTTCCGACTACCATAGGTTCTGCTCGCTGCAGCACTTCCTGGATGGAGAACAGTACACTAACGATGACGAAGTCAAAATGACCTCGGAAGAATAATTCGACTCGAAACAGGCAGAGTTCTACGCGTCGGAGTTTATGATCTGCCCAATCGGTGGCGAAGGATCCTTGAATGTGATGGAAATTATTCTGTTGGGTGAGCCTTGCTTGTTTTTGAAATAAGTGTTTTTCATTCGGAGTAGTGAAAAGTCCGGAGACTTTTGAATCAACATAATATTACTCAGCCTGGCCATGATCAAATGTAGTCCTCTAGAACCGTTTTTCAAGTAGAATCCGATTGCTATCACCGCAGCTGCCTAAACCCACGCAGAAAAAAAATATAGGCGTTTTTCTCCAGATTTTCATACCTATTGTACCTTCCAAAACGCGCAATAGTCTTTGGAAAAACAGGAAACGGATCTCATAATTGTGTTCAGCGCCCGAAACTAACCCCTGAGAAAAGTTTGGGTGAAGGCACATTTTCCAAACTCTGCTCAGCCTGATAGCGTTTTGGACTTGCACGGTTTTTTAGTTGGGCGTTTGTTTCTACTAAATACAAGGCTCTGAGAGCGTTTAAAAATGTTCCAGATTTGACATAAAATCCTCCTAATTGGGCTATTTGGGGCGCTGATCACGAATCTGAGATCTGTTGAAAGACGAAAAGATAGATCTGTTGAACGGTAGATTACGGTGGGTGTTTGGTAGTTCAGTCAAAGTCTCAGATTTGACTCAAAATTCGTATGTGGGGGTCATTCGGGGTGGTGAATACGAATTTAGTGTCCATTTGTCGATTTTCGAAATAATAAGGTGTGTTTTGTCACCTAAATGAAATGGTACCTACCGTAACCTACAGTTAACTTCAGAATTTCGACAAATGGACTCCAGGTTCGTGTTCAATACCCTAGACTACCCCTGCATACAAACTTTGATTCTGATCCGAAGTTTCTTGTTTCAAAACTCCCTAAAAATTTCATGGGGTACCCTTACCTTGCCGCCAGGCATTAAAAAAAGCGTATAGCTTTTTTCAGAGTGGTTGTAGGTCGCCGCGTAGATCACAATCAGACTACGCTAAAAACGATTCTCGAAAAGTACATTTCATCAGGAATGGTCAGGCTGACTAAAAGTAGTTCCCTTGTTAGTTCATCGTCAACCCGTTGGTTGTCCTTAAAGAAACTACACCCCTACACAATGAAATATGAACAGATTCATATTATTTCCATATGTGCCCATACATAACTGACCTTTTTCAGAGGATCCTATACCTACTCATTTGATGATTCGCCGCTGGACACCATTATCACCGCAGGACCAGCTTCTCAACTTGGTGAACGCAATTCGTCGCGTCGGGTGATTTTGTGGAATCTTATCCAAGAACTCCTGCACTGACGACATCACCGCCGAACCTTGCGTCAATTATTATGTTTTTTACTGTTTTTCTATAAGAACGTACTGTGATAAGTACTCATATAATCGAATCAGAAGAACATCAGTGTTGACTAAAGCAAGCGTTTTAAAAAGACCGCTACATCCAATATTCTCACGAAGGGGGAAAATTCTTCAAAATCGGGATTTTCGAAGGTGTCACTGACCTTATCAGAGAAATTCTCCTCCGCAGCTGCAGACATTCGTTGTTGTAGCACGATTATCATCATGCTGAGCGCTGCAACAGCGGTTGTCCGCAGCTGCGGATTGGAACTAACATGGAACATTCTGAGAATGGTTATATAGTGTGTGACAGGATTCAGGTCTAAAAGGAAAGACTCATAAATGTTCTAGACCTTGACGCATATTTATTGTCAAAGGAACCGAAAGAAATTAGAGTTTCTTTCCAAGGTCTTTCTGCGATCTGCACTAGTGCAAATGGCTTTCATACCAATAAGGCATTTTTTCCACAGACGAAGTGTCGCATCTTCTGACTACTGACTGCCTGGCGATATGTATGCGCCGTATGCATACCGTCGGCTTCGAACCAAGTGATACTTTAGGGGCCTGCAGAGTTCAAGTCGCGGCGTTGCTCGCAGCGACGAACAGCGCTTGGTGATGCTATATCGATTACATTCGGCAACGGTAGCGACCGACGCGGCGTAAAGGGCGACGAGGGGGCACCGCAGAGTGTTGTGGCGCCGCGACGGCCCTGCGTCACTGCTAGCGAGCAGCTACCGATGCCGCCACATTGGTGTTCGAAAAAAATTTTGTCGTCACGCCAAGGTTGACGCTCGGCGACCATTCGCCGGTCACTGCAACTCTGCAGACCCCTTTTGTGTTCCCCATTAAAGGTTGGCTCAAATTCGGTGCACTTACGTTATAGCATATGGCACCGAGTTTGCGCCGAATTCCGACAGGGAACGCAAAGTATCACTAGGATTCATGCCGGCTGTACCTCTCCTCGACCGTCCCTATAACCGCGAAGCCCTCTCATGATTTCTCATAAGACGAATATGACCCAATCGTAGAAGGGCTTCGGGGGATGGGGACAATCGGGGAGAGTTGCATACGCCTCATGCAAACGCATATCGAAAGAACTGCTTTTCTCGAGAGCAGGCTTTTTACTACAAAGGGCTCAGATGGTCACTCTCTCAGAACCTGAAACCGCTGTCCGGTTACACTATACCGGGCGACCATCTGCTGCTGATCCGGGTCGCCTGGAACCGCGTTGCGGGCAGCGCGCGACACCGATTTATGCGATGGGCAGAGTGTACCGAGGTCCTAGTGAGCAGCGGGTGGTCGAGCTTCGTCACTTGGGAGGCGGAAATCAATCTAGGGGCTAGCAGCCCGCCCGAAACCGAATAATGCTCCGATTCACGTGTTTAAGAGTTGTCCAAAGAGCCGTTTTCCGCACCGAGAAGCACTTCAAGCTAGCTTGAGTTAGCCAAACGTTGGAATGCGATTGAATGGAACTCCTCAAGGATGTATGGTAGTAGTGTTGCACCGAATGATATCAAAATTTTCGAAAAAATCAATTTTTCTCTTCATGATCGGACTGGTTTTATCTGTCCTTGTTTCCGTACATTATGATCGGCGAAAGGTTGTCATAACTGTGGGAAAAGTAGGATTCCGTCTCTGCAAGGTAACGCAACAGAGGATGAGAATAAATCGAATGTGTGAAAAAATCTGAACAAATGGTAATAGCAACTGTATGGTTATACAGAAACTTTTGCTCGAATCATTTTAGCCTTCCCTTTTACGAAGTCTTTCTTAGAGTTCTAGGAATTATCAGAATAATTTAGCAACTCAAAACTTTTAGCTGCAACACTCTAATGCGCAGGCCTTTTGAGAATTCTAGTCTAGTGATTTTACGAAGCCGCGGAGGGTATATCGTCTTTTGCGATCAAAACCCAGCAGGCGGGTGGTGTCGCGAACGTCGCGCGGATCGCCGCTAATGATATCGTTCGTCCACACGCTTGACTGGAGATGGCAAAAGGCCTTTATTCTCATGAACCATTGCATAGCTCTGTAACAGCGGGGCCAGAAAATATTCTCATGACCTCCTTAAGAGTGCGATCGCACTGCGATGTGATGGAATACAAACCTCCCAATTCGATCCGATTGCGTCACACGATCAGAGGCCGTATTCATCATTGCGTTAAACCTGGGTTTGCAGGTTTGGGTTGGGTTCTGCGCCAGAATCAGCGTGTTGGTGCATGCGCTAAACACAACCTAAATCGACAAACCCAGGTCTAACCCAATGATGAATCCGGTCTCAGGTCGCAGCAGGTTCAAACACGCCTCGAAGGCCGGGATCATACTACCGTCGCGGCGATGCGTGAGGAGAAGCTGTATCGATCTCTCGCGGTAGTGTCTCGGATGAATTCATAATCCAGGTTCACTCCAAAAACTGCCGTTCTGTTTGTGAAAATAATCGATTGCTTCCAATGCGGTATTTTGCCGGAGGTATCGACACCGTTTTTTCTCACGCATCACAGCGACGATAGTTTGTCAAAAAGTGCTGGAACCGCTACGCATTCACGTTACCGCTATGATCGCATCGCCATGCATACGAACGCGTTGCACTGCCATAGCACTCCGAAAGAGGCCATAGGCGTCGTTTATACGTCCACCGCCGAGCGGTCCGGTAATGTGCAATCTAGTGCTATTGATCGTGCCGCACTGCGCGATCAATATCATAGAAAATACTGTGCCGCACCGCTCGGCTCCGGAGGTATAAACGACCCTTTGTCAATGAAAGGTGTTTTCCACGCACCGGCTTACTTATGTATTTGTCGATTTCGAGGTATGCACATAGAAACAAATTATACGAGAATTAATAATATTTATAGATATATACTATATACCGTCACTTACGCAACTTGTACATGTGCATTTGTAACAACGATAACAACATGATGCAAAAAAATAACCGGAGTGAAACTGTATGAGTGCACTTACGCAAGCAACACGTAAGCAATTTAGTCTTCAAAAAGAATTCAATACTCGTATAAGAGCCATATAGGTTCATACATAGGTACAAGTAGAATATAATTACACAATATACTGGTTGTGTTGGTGATGACTAGCACCAAAATATCAAGTGAATTTAGCCAAGCTGAGCTCTATTATTGCTTGTACTTAAAGCTTCTCTACTCTTCAACTATATATACATCTAAATACTAAAACTCTCGAGGGGTGGAGCTGGTTTCGGAGCCAGCTGAACACCAAAAATATTATCAGCTCCACCCCTACAAGTGAGCAGCGTAAGTGAAAAAGTGCATGGAACATCCCGTGACGAAGTGGCTGGCGTCCATCAGGACGAGGTACACGTATAGAATAGGGGCTGATGGCGACCTACACGACGGTGGTCAGCGATTGTCGCGGTGAGGCACGAAAAATCGCCAGCGACGAGATATCGGATACAACCTGGAGCGGTCGATGTCGCCGCGAAAACTGCAACGTCGTCGTGTCCATAGCGGTGTCATACTCCTGTCGCGCTGACGAATCCTCAATCATGGTCCTGTCTTCGGATTCTGTTGAGGATGTCATCACATGCGGAATGTGCTCCGGTGTGGAGTGCTCGTGCACCGTGTCCAGTTCACGATCGAAAGATTTGAAGACCAGCGAACGTTTTCGAGATTTCGTGGACAGATTGTAGGCAGACACGCTCTTCACCGGCGGCTTCAGGACTGTTGAGGACGGGACGGAACTGAAATAGACGAAGTTCGATTCAGTTTTCACCAAACTAGCCCTTCAGATTGATGCTTACTCCGAAACGCAAGGCTCACCCGAAAAAAAATTTCTTCGAGTTTTTTTCTACACGGAAACTAAAAATCCTAAGATGATTGCACAATAATGTCGAAAAACGACTAAAAGCGAGCCAAAAATAGTCCTATACTGTGTCAAAATATGGATGTGCCGTGCCCGCCACGCCCCCTTATTTCTCGTTGGCGACAAGGAAAAGGGCGTGGCGTGCATGACAAATTCATGATGACGAAATTCCGTATAGAACTGATAATGGCTCCTTTTTATAAATTTATGTTTGCATTTTTGTTGCAATGGACCTCAAATCCTTAAACATCCGATCAAGTCTCCGGTCGGCTCCGGTCCGCCTGACAGTTCGCTCGTATTCCCAATCTACGGGTCGGCTTCTGTTGCTAACCAGGTCACTGGTGTTGCTATCCGGGCTCCTCCAGTTCCCCCCGAACAGCATTTCCCAAACAGCAACAGCAGTGGCCCGAAGATTAGGAGAACGAGTCGAACCATTGGGTGGCTCCGATTATAGTTCAGTGCGGCTCGAGGCCGAAATCGTCTGAACAGTGTTTATCTATGTAAATTTTTGGTGCATACTGATTGATTTATGAGCTGATTTGCTTTATCATAGACACCAGGTGACTCGCTTCTTTGCGGAAGTAGAGTTCCCGTTTAAGGCGTTAATAAGCATTTGCTCAAAGAATCACGGATTTGCCAGTTCTAAATACAATTTGCTCGATTCTAGTATAGGGAACTCCATGCGGACTCGCCTATCCACGTACCTAGCTAACTTGCCGTGCCATCGATCGATACGGGCAAGATCAATGGGCAACGTGGCAAGCGAGCGTGGTGCGGGCGGTCTTGCTGTACGCACGGAGTAACGGTATTAGGATTGGTTAGTGTCCAATATCCCTTCAACACCTAAGAGAACGCGAGTCCACACTGTGCATCCACGGCTGTTTTGCCCCTGGGACCGCGCGCCCACACTGTGACCCACCCCATAGGCTCGATTTTTAGTCGTTTCTTCAGAAAAAAAGATTCATTATCAATGCAGCTGAAAGAGCAGAACTAAAAAGAGCTCATAGTACTGGTGGGCAGACATGATGCGCCCTGGAATTCTTTTGTAAGGGTCTACACCTAGTGAAACCCCTGGGTTTACAACCTACTGAACTGATTGGTTATGGAGCGCGCGGTCGTCTGAGCAGATTAGCCATGGTGCGAAAGGTCTCCTAGGTGTTAACAGCAAATCCCCTATCACTTTATGACAGTTTACGTTTCCGACAGATATAGATAAGAAAGAAGAAAAGACCCTAGCGCTGTATCTTCTTCCTTGACAAAAAGACCGAAATAAGGGCCCTCTCAAGTAGATAATTAGGAAGCCATGACACTGCTTGGCGGGAAAAGAGAGGCGCGCGAAAACGTATGGATTAAGATTATCGATTAATTATTACCGCTCCCAATAGCTATGTGCGACTTTATCATTGAACAACCCAGGCGAAACATACATGAATCGTCATGGATCGTGAAGAGACTTTGTGTCCACTGTTGAAGGTTGGCGCAAACTCGGTGCGCCTATGTTATAGCATATGGCACCGAGTTTGCACCGAACTTCAACAGTTAACGCGAAGTCTCTTCATGGTCCAGGCCGACGTTATGTATGTGTTCACATTCCACGCTCGGTCCTCAATATAAATTATCTCGGCATCAGGGATAATATCAAAGTTCTTCTGCTGGAGCTCGCTCGAGGTAATAACAATTATATAATATGCTATGTAATCATATGCTCGTTTTTAGTTTGTTTTCTGCGACTCTTTTGCCCCACCGTGGTCCGCCACTGGTCCTCTGCTACAAAAATCCGTGCGTGCTCGGCCGACCCCGGTATGCACCGGTGTCCCCGAAAGCGTTGGATACCTTCTTGCCGCCACTCAAGATGGACGGCGGAGTGGCGGTAGTGACATATCGATACTACATATATGGGGTCACCGACGAATACTGCGGTCGGCTGAGGACGCGTCGATTATCATAGTAGAGGGCCAATAGAGGACCAGGGGCGGACCGCGAGTTTGTGCACTCTGTCATAAGCAGAGTAGACAACCGAAGTATTCCACATATTCGTTAGCCAAAATACTGTTTCTAGTGTTATCCTGACCTCCAGCAAGACAATATTTGTCAAGAACTTCTGTACCCACCTATCCATTTCATCCTCTTCGTTGATGTCATAGGTGGAGTAGTAGACGTTTGTGGTGGCCGTCGTTGCAACAGAGACCGAATCTGAGAGCATTGATGTCCGCTCTGGAGAGTTCGCCTCCAGACTGGCCATTGACATGTATTCGGCTAGTGACGATGAGGAGATGTTGTCGTACCGCGAGTTCAGTCGCATTCGGGGAACTGAAAACGAGGAATTTACTTAGTTGGAGGATACCAGACGAGAGCCGATCTCAACCTATTCGAGTTAGTAGGGCTAAAGCCTAAATAACAGGATATCTAGAACAGCTCAAGGCTTTCGCGATTCAAAAATTTCGGGTAGGTGACCTTTTCTGTTTCTTGTACCAAAAACTCTTCAAAAATTAGACGGTAAATGCACATACTGGAATGTTAGAACCTTTCGCGACAAAGAATATTCAAAAATTTGATGCATGTTCCTCTGGTAGAACGATTCCAGGACAACTGTTCTATAACGTGGGTGGGGTGATCCAATGGGTCGGCTGGTCCACGACATTTTCACCAACTTCCTGGCCATTTTTCGTCGTACTTCCGTTCTTACTCTTCTCAGAAGGATCCAGAGCTTACGTTCTTGCTAAAAAAAGGCAACTTTTTTCATCGTGAAGACTGCCTTTGTAAAGAGGAAAGCATCGACCACGCCCCCCAAAAAGAAAAAATGGGTAACGCCCAGCGACCTATCTGTCATATAAATCTAAATCCATGTTCTCCGTTTGTTGCTACTCGAGTGTTCTGCAGTGATACGTTCCGATACGATGGTCGCAAAGTACGGAAAAAGGCCCAAAACAACTCGTCCTCGAAATTCCCGTGATTCAAATTCAGTCTTTTAGGGGCCATAACTCCGTTTGCAGTGGGTTCTGGGCGAGTCTGAAGCACCATTGCATAAGCGGAAAATTCTCAGCAAGACAAGCAGGAGAACTGATAGACGATTCTGAGGTTGGACTAAGCCTTTAAAACCGTATAGTGCTAATTCGAGCTATGTTTTTGCCGTTTTTTCCACAAGGTTCATACAATGGGCCTCTGACCTTTCGAATTCCGGTGACAATTCGGAGATGGTTTCTACCGCAAACACTGCTTTCGAAAAAAAGACAAGAAGAGTGGTGGTTGGAAAAGAATTAAGGACCATCGTCCTTTGATCGGTGAATAATTTTGGCTTTTGTCAGTGATTTGTGGAACTTCCAGCATGTTGCTGGAGAACTAATCATGGTTTCCCATGACATATTTTTTCTTAAGCTTCATGACGTCCTGACCACCTCAGAATTCTGGAAAGTACATAATTCAAGGGCGATTCTGCACGTAGCCTATGCAGAACTGGTGGGAAGAGAAAACTCCCTATGAGATGTTGGGTTTGTATAGAATACTGCCTTAAAGGCAGCATACACGCTCGCAAGCATAGTCGAGGTAACAGCATAGATAGGTCCGCACGGCCCGTACTATGTCGTCAACGACGTTTGAAGCGCTGAAAACTGTCCAGGATGACAATATTTGACAATGTTTGAGCAATCTTGCCTTCCACGCCCGTATTTTCACACCCCTTCGAGTAACAGAATGAGAATGGATACTTGAGAAAACATGTGATAACGAATGATAGCACTCTAAAAAGGGAGTGCAGTAGAGAAAAACTCGATTTACCTCAATATAACATGTTTGTGCACTGATAAAATCCCCCATTTCAAGAGGTCAGCCAAAGTAGAGCGGCATTCTCGAAAGTGGACGAGAGTCAATAGGTATGCAGACATGTTATACTCAAGTAAACCAAGCTATTTCTCTCGTGCACTCCCATTTGATAGTGCTATCACTCTCAATTATCACACGTTTTCACAAGTAGCGATTCTCATCCTGTTACTCGAAGGGGTGTGAAAATACGGGCGTGAAAGGCAAGATTGCTCAAACATTGTCAAATATTGTCATCCTGGACAGTTTTCAGCGCTCCAAACGTCGTTGGCGACATAGTACGGGCCGCTCGAACCTATCTATGCTGTTATCTCGACTATGCTTGCGATCGTGTATGCTGCCTTTAAAGGAGGAAGCTGATTGAATTAGGGGGGGGGGTTGCAAGGAGCATCCCATTCATTCTAGTAGCCTAAGCTCCGATACCCGTGAGTCTAACCTTATTCATCAGTCACGGCCTTTCACTCACCTGGTTGACACGCGGGAGTCTCATCAATTGTGCTCACTGCTGTTACCATCGTGCAGTTACTAACGGCGTCCGCCGTCGTGGCAGACGTGGTGGTTAAAATTACGTCATTCAGTAGCCTGTCTTCCTCCACAGCGCCTTTGGCCTCTTCTGCGGGTGTACGAGGCGACCGTTCTTGAGCTTGAAAATGTCCGAAATGTTCAATCATCCTTAATTACACAATGCATCATGTAGCAACCTTGAGCTCGGCCCAGGGTCCTGTCAAGCACCGCCTCAAATGTCTCCGAGTGCACTGGAATCTCTCGATTCAGCCATGGATGTTGCCGGATCGCTGACAAGGAGGCCCGTGAACCGGCCGCCGTAGTTAGGCACGACTTGATCAGTTGGCAGCATTCTGAAATGCAGCAACGTTAAGATTTCAGGAGCGTTTATCAACCATAACATACTCTACGAGTTTTGAATACAGCTCAAAATAATATGGAGGTGCTGATCTAAGGGGTTACACTGGAGCCGACGACCTCAAATTTTCAACAGCTTCGGCTAGGGTGGAGGTAAATGAAAATTTGCCAAGAATGAAAGGGGGCGCGGATTATGCAATATATGATCAAGTGAGACACTCCCAGTCATGAGTTCGATACCAGTAGACGTTTGAAATTTCGTCGAAGGAATTTTTTTTTCAAATTTCGCTCGTTCAAAAATCTTTCGAACGAAATTTTCTCATTTTTTGTTCGTTCAAAAAAAATATTTCCAACGGAATTTTTTCGATTTTCGTTGTTCGAATTTTTTTTCGAACGACTTTTTTTTAATTTTTCGTTCGTTCGACATTTTTATGGAAATTGTAAAACTATACTATACATCGACCTTCATAGTTCCTCATATGCAGAAGGCAGTACTGAAAATATTAACGTGGATGCAAAGGTTCCATTCGGGCAATGTCCTTCTATAAAAACCGAGTCACAGCTGTGTATTGAGTTTCCGTCACTCAGCGCCCGGATGTGTACTCCAATGACGCACAGGGGGACACCCCGCAAAAACGGCTGTTCCACGTCAATTACGTCAAAAATGCACACAGATAATATCTTTGCAGTGGATAAACATGTTTCTGCACCACTTGAAGATGCAGATGATAAAGCTGGCGAAATTAAAAATTTCAGTTTCTAGAAGATAGCCACCATTATAAAATTGAAGTGATTGTAGTAGAATTGTCTTAAACGTTGAACTAACCCTTCGTGAGGTACGACGGAAATTTGACTCGACCGAGACAGATTTGAATCTCGTTTTTGAATGGCAGTTGTCCGGTGACTAGAATGAAGAGCAGCACGCCTAGTGACCAACTAGTCGCTTCGAGGGGCAGATACTGCAATTGGCGGAACCACTCCGGTGGGCAGTAGGAACGCGTACCTAGAGTATAAAAGTCGTTGAGTTAACATAGCTAATGTGAAACCACCAATGGAAGACCTTCCAAAACCTCCCCAAAAAAATCTTTACGTGGACGGTATGAAGCGCAGGGCTAATTCGAACCTTGAAACTCCTTCTTCATGGCCTTCTCCGCTGACGCTGTCGCACCGAAATCCACTAGTTTCACCTCGCCATTTGTCATATTCACAATCAAGTTCTCGTCCTTAACAAAGAAGTCTCTCAGCTAGTGTAGAGTGTCGATTTTTCATATAAAGAGGTGAAGTGTAAACAAAACGAAGAAAATTAACAAGTAGATGGTTGAAAACGCTCTTTTTCAATTAACTTGAAAGCGCTTCCCATGAAGGGCAAGATTCGGAAGACCTGTCAAGGTAACCGAAAGGCGACGCGAACGCTCGTGCTAAACCAAACCTCCATCGACCAAATTTTGTACAGATAGGATTTGTGAGAGCACAAGAGCCGTCTTCAGCCTACGGAAGATTACGATAGGTTACGGTATGTACACCCACCGTACTAGACCAATTTCTTAGGTTTGGCCCAAATGTTGCGCAGAGCACAGAGCACTTTAGGAGGTGTAGAGAGGGTCAACTTTACCCAGACCCCCCCCCAGGAGCGTGATTTGGTCAAATTTTTGGTGATTTTCTCAGCCCCCCCCCCCACAGAAGCGTGACGTTGTTTGTTTTTTGTTGGGTTGAAAGATAAAAAACCAGACATTAACAAAGATTTATATCACAGACGAGAGCTATTTTGACGGGGTGCTTGAGGTCCTAAACAGTGTATATCCCCCTTCAAAAGGGTCCACTTGGTCTCCCGGCAGAGCTCAAATCCCTCCTCTACCTCTCCGAAGCTCCGAACTGTAAAGCTTCACATCACGAGTCGTACCCTGCCAGAGCAGACGGTTTTTTCTTGAGATTTCGATCACTAACCCGAAAACCTTTTCTTAACTTTAGATAAATTACGGTAGGCTACAAAATGTCGAAAGTTGTTAGGCTACCGTAACCTGCCGTAGTCCTCAAATAATTCTGAAAACATGCAATGGGTTGATTATCAGCACCCCAGGGAACTCTCATTCGGTAAGGTTTTAATCTGATTTTAGACTTTGACCAAACATCTGCGTATACCGCCTTGAATAATCTCACTCAACAAAGTTTGGGCGAAACTTCTGCGGTTCAAAGAGTGGAATAGAGCCATATTATTCAACAATAACACCAATAATTGCACGTAAAGTTTACTGTTCTTATCTGGACTAAATTCCGGTCCGCAATTGCGTCTCGACACGCTTTGCGGCCACACGCCCCGAGTCAGAAGAGATTCCAGCGCCGCAGCCGGCGATCTTCTGACTCTAGGTGGGTTTTGGAAACCGGAAACTAAGAAAAATTGGAGAAAATTGTATAAAAAAAGCCACATAGAGTCGGATTTGGCGCTGGAAACCCGACTAACTCGAGCGCGTGCGGCCGCAAAGCGTGTTGAGACGCATATGCGGACCGGAATTTGGCACAGATAAGCACTGTAAGTTGAACCTTTAAGAGACGCACCTTGATGTCTCGATGTATTAGGCCGTGCTTTGCGTACATTGTACACACGGTGTCCACTACTTGAATAAATATGCCTCGCGCGGTTTCTGAAAATAACTCTCTCAGAAACCTCGATTTTCTAGGGGAAAACCATTTTAGTTTAGTCTTTCCTCTCAGAAAAACGGCGTCCACTCAAATCTACCTTTACGAAAACTTCCAGTTATCACAAAATTTCAAGTTCAATAAAAGGCTCGATATTTGAACGGGTAACTCTTCGGTAAATGTGGAAAAATTGGATATAAAAGTCGGTAATACTACCTTCGTCAAGTTTACCATAGGTGGAAATCAGGTCGAAGATGTCCATGCAGTTCTCCGGTCGCTCCATAACGATGAGGAAACCCTTCGAGCTAGAAATTTTCCGGATTTTTCATAAAAAAAAACAATTTTTCCAGGAGTATCTCACTTTGCGAACCAGTCGATTAGCCGAATCGCTCCTGGCACATCGCTGCAGGTTTCCAAATGGCACACCTCGGAGGGTATCAGTTGATTGCAGGTCTAATAAACCATGGGTCAAATGCAGGATGGTAATTGATAAATCGATAATCCATTACCATAGTCCACTCGCGAACATGCTTATGTTCGACAAATTTCACGGCCACAGACATGCCGTCAGCAATTCGAACGGCTCGATACACGATTCCGAAACCGCCGCGGCCGATCTCTTCCAAGACGGTGTACTGCCGTCGGAACTCCTTCGCTGAGTGGGCTGAAACATTTAGTTGAGGATTATGATAAAAATTGAAATAAATGAGCACACACGATTTACAAGACAAAACCAGCATTACACTAAAAGATCATGTTTATATTAGGTTGGCCTAAGAAATCTGCACAAAGTGTATGTAGGTGAACAAATTTTCTCAATTCCGTCTGTGACCCTTTGATCCGGTGTGGTACACCATTCAGAACCCCAACTATGACTCTATATAACTGCGTTAAATGCTGTCCTAAAAGAAAACTCGACCTGCTTAAAAATCTATGTCAATGTTTCAAGGGCGTTTTTGACACCGAACGTTTTCAAACTCCTCAGGCGCCCCCGAGCCGCCTGACAGTTCGGCTCGTTCTCCCGAACTTCGAGTCGGCTTCTGTTGCTGTCCGGGCCACTGCTTTTGCTGTGCAGGCTCCTCAAGTTGGCCCGAACAGCAACAGCAATGACCCGGAGACTGGACGAACGAGCCAAACTGTCAGGCGGCTCCGATTCCTGTTCGGTGCGGCTCGGGACTGAGCAACGTTGCCAATCCCGTTACACCAAAAGCTAAAAATCGGCGTATGGTTGGGCTTCAAGGTTTTCTAATTTTTTTCTCCGAAATTCTGTAAGGTATTATTGCTGTTATCATTAAAGGCAGTGTTCACGGTGAGAGGTTTCCCGTTTTCGGCAATAACGTAAGCTTTGGGTTTCTAGTGAGAGGAGTAAAAATGGAAGTTTGATGAAAAACGGCCAGAAAGTGGGTGAAAATCTGTTGGACCAGCCTGGAATTCTTACCAAACTTCGTTCAGAGGGCTTGCTCGAGGTGCTGGACACTACTAGTATGAGGTCGATTTTCACTTTATCGGAGAATAACGGTAGGTTACGGATGCGAAATGACATTTTCTCCAACCCAGGCATGGCACTTTGGGATATGTTGATCTACCCAAATGTACTTTGCCGCAGTCTTGTAGATTATATTTTCACCTAGCACATCCTCGCAGTATCCCATAGTTAGTTTGGAGCGTAACCTAGCAGGTAGGAACCTCTGTAGCCAGAAAGGCCAAAGCATGGAATTGAGCAAAAGAAAATGTATAGTCCATAAAACAGTGAAATTCTCCAGGTTCCTGAGCGTGCGGGTGCGAAGCGTAGGTTAGAGACAGCGAGAGAGTGGAGGACAGACGGAGGCAGCAGCATCGGGCGCGCCGCATGTGCCCTGGATAATGGGAATTTCGATTTTTTGCAGAGGATAAGTGGTTTTCAGCGCGTGCGATGCCTTTAGGCGGATGGCTCTCCCTAATCCGAAAGTTCTCGCGCCTAGCTAGAGGCACGCCATAGGACTTTAATGCTGTAGGAACCCAAAACCTTGCAATCCTATCGGTCCACATAGTCCTTCGGGACACGCATTCCTCTTCAAGAAGACAACTTCTTCCTCATGCTCGCTGTTCAGCAGAAAAAAGGGTTCGTAAACATGTTCCGCATGCAAACGGCTATCAAATTTCTCGTCATTGTGACAGCAGCGCAACATGTTCCGGCTCAGATTTGCTTCGTTTCAATACCACAAAAACACATGATAGCACATAACCACAGCAGACTTGTGAAGAGAGCGAGTGGTTTCACTCTCAAGTTACAAAAATAACAGAGATACGCTAGGGTTCCAAGAATCCTGGGCTAGACATGTCAAAAGTGTCAACGTAGACAGATCAACATGGTAGAAAAATGAACTAATGGGGTGTCTACTAGAGTACATCAAACGAATATTATCGATTTTTTCGAATAAATCTACTTTTCTCTCCATGATCAAAATGTCTTCAACAGCACTTGTTATCACACATTAGGGTAAGTGAAAGGTTCTCATATTTGATAAGAAAATGGAATTTCGTCTACTGATTAACATGCCAAGGCCAATTAATTGAGTTTTTAATAGAATATTCGAATAATCGAATGAAAGGTTATAGCTATTCAGTGATTGGACAGAAATTTACTTTTTCATCAATTATGGAAACCTTGCCCCTCACGTAATATTTGATACCAAGGGCAGTTAAACCCATCTCGTCTGTGAGAAAATATAAGAGTTAATTGGAAATCGATATTATTCGTTTGATATACTCTAGTGTCTACGGTTTCCGCCTTCAACATGGAAGCCATAGGCCACGCCCACATACGAGGTTTGAAGCGCATAGAAGCCAGAATTTCGATGGGGTTTAATCAAATCTTCAGTCTTTTGCTTTTTATAAGTTTCGCTGTTTCGTCCATCAAAACTTTTCGATCCTTGAGAAGCCTTACCTTAGACACTCGTAGTTGTGTTTCGCCAGACCGCTCGCTGTTGTTTCTGCCAGTCTCGGGGCAAACGCCAGGTGTTTCGGGTGAAACAGACGGTATTAGAAAGAAGAATAGGCGATGAAGAAAGCGCCGAAGAGCGATGTCTCGCGAAAAACGGCATACGTTTCGGGGCAATGAATTCGGCCTTTATATGGCAGCGGTCTAGCGGAACACGACTAAGAGTGTCTGAGACTCCGTTGGCGAGGGGTTTACGTATCCATGAACTGGTAAGGATAGGATGTTTGATCTAATAGTATAGCACAGAAAAGAGAATTTTGGCAATCTGAACTCGGAATACTCAAAGAAGAGTTTTAACGCAGCGCATTGTTTTTTTTTTCAAAAAACAAATCCTTTAATTTTGACTTTTCTCGATCTTGACTTCACATTTGATCTTCCTGACTCAAATACTGAACTCAAAACTTCCAAATCTCTTCCAGAACCTTAGCAGCTCGGCTCGTAATCCAAACGAGGAAATTGTGTCAATGAATGTATGTCAACAAATGCCCAAGCCCAATAAAACGCGATCCAAACTGGATAATGGATTCTTTTATAAGAGACGCAATATGATTATCCAATAAGGAAGTGGATTCTATGTTTAGTAAGTAGATTTTCAACGAAAATTGCCTTCAAAAAATGAAAAATGAACGAATAAATAGGAGAACTGTGCATATAAATAGCAAAACAGAAAGGAAAATAAAACGAAAATGTTGAGTGAACTAAAACATATTTACGGAACGAATATAATTTCACAAATAGCAATGACTATTTAGAAGAATACGTTTCTACGAAACATAACACACGTTTATCCTCTATTTCAGAGCGGAATTCACTTTGTTCCTTCGCGTGCGTGAGCGGAGCGAAAGAAGAGACAGAGAGAAAACTTGGGGGAGAAGGAGACGCTGCGTACGCGCCAAAACGCAGGCTATCGACAAAATAATTTTTACTTCGAATTAGAGGATGTGTACGTTTGGATGTTTTCTGAATATGATTTTTCCACATAATCATGTAAATGAAAGAGTGAAGGGAAGGGAAAGGGCATAAAATATTTCAAGAAAAAATAAACAGAAAAAATTTTTAGTACTATAATTTTTTGGCACAAGACTTGAGTAATCACGGAGGAAAAAAAAGGAGACATAGAGAGAAGCATCTATGACTTTTATACAGGCTTTTCGTACCACAAAATAAGATGGAGAAATTGACTTTGAAGCGCTTTTCTCGCTCGTATGAAATAAATAGAATTAAATAAACAAAGAATGCAAAACAAACATCAAATAGAAATAGTAAATTGCCAAGATTTGAAACTTGACGGAAAAGAAAAAATCAGAAATTGATTTTCGCTCCACGGAAACGATAACGATCTCTCCCAACAACAACTTTCATGGACAGCACTTTCCCGTGAAAACATTAGATCACATCGCACACAAAGTGAAATTGCTGAAAAATAGGTAGGAACTCTTGAGAGAATGCTGCCTGATCAATATATTGGTTTTCAAGTACAACCGATGGTGAAGAATTGAGAGCCGGTTCTAAAAATGCGAAAAAACTGTGGCGTAGATGTCGAGAGCGTTAAAACGCGAGGATGAACACAAATCTCAGCTTTGATTCCAGTTCTCGAAAGATTACCGTAGGATATGATAGACATATCGTAATCACTTCTAGAGGCGGTAGTCTTTATTGACCCGTTAGTATCCTTGGGATGCTTGGAGCAATTCTAGTGTGTTCCTAGTATGTAGTATGTATTGATTGATATCCCATGAGTATGAATCGACACGGGATATCAATCGACAAGCACATCTAAGCTGTAAAAAAGAAATTCCCATGGTTCCTGCGCGTCCGGGTGCGGAGCAGAGGTGAGATGCAGTGAAAGAGTGGAGGGCAGACGGAAGCAGCAGCGTCGCGTGCCGAACGCGCCATGAGTGATGAAAATTTGGATTTTTATACAGTATACAGAAAGCATGAATCGCAGTGATACTTTGCGCTTCTTGCTGTACGTTTGCGCAAACTCAGTGCGTATATGTAATAAGATGCGTGCACCGAGTTTGCGCCAACGCAATATGAAACGCAAGGTATCACAGCGTTCCGTGCCGCCTCTATGAAATGCGCGCTGGAATTGCTCTATACACTACGGCGGGTTGATGTAGTACATCACCCAGATTCTGCTGAAATTTCGCCCAAGGGTGCTTGTCTAGTGATCCATGACATTGCTCACCCGCGTGCGTACGCGTCACGGTCCGGTAAGCGCCGCGAGCGTAGAAAGCTCTCTATCCATGGTAGAGTGCTCAGGCTTTTATCCGAGAAAACGCCTGTCGTTAGCGACATGAAACGAATACAGGAAAATTACTAATGCTTCGGGAAATATCAATTTACATGATTTCACCCAGATGCGGTGATGTTGCACATTTCGCCGCTCGCGACGATCATTGACCGCGACGCGGCACGCACGGAGGAGCAATGTCCCCTCACCTTTTTGTCGCGGGGCGATTACAACTCCGGGATCAATTTTCCTGACTATCGAAGGGTATGCGGTAGAGTTTGCTAAGAAGCCACCTACTGTACCTACCTGCCGTAATCCCCTGAAAGTAGGAAAACAGGCAATCAGCAACCTGGAGAGTGAAACCATGGTGGACTGAAGCGAATGGGATCTCGTTTTTTCGCAACTATTTACTCAATATGTCTCAATGGGGAAAAGGAGCCAGAAGTTTAACGAGAAATCAAGGAAATAAAAAGATAAAAATAAAAGAAGCACAGATCGAAAAAATATTAAAAACTGAGTTGGTGTAAACTGACCTTTTTGATGCAAAAACTCGACTTGATAGGAGCAACAGACCGTTAGATCTTGCAGTTTTCGTTTCAACATCCTGAAAAAGTCTTTCATAGCTTCATACTTTGTGTGAAATCAACAATATTCAATGATTAAGGAAAACGAAGATTTTTTGTATATATGCTCCAGTACACTTGACAATAATGAACAGATAAACTGAAGTATTGTGAGCTTTAGAGTTAAATAAATAAGCAATGATGCAAAAAAATTGTTTGCATTTATTTTTGAGGGACACATATACTTTATTTTATACTCTGCTTCGTCGATTACCGTAGCCGAGGCCCAGTGGCGGACCATGAGTTTGTGGACTCCATTATAGGCAGAGTATAGTTGAAAAAATGTCAAATTTACATTGTTATGTTTATTTTTGACACATCAGTATTTTTATTCAATTTAGCACCATTGTGCTAGCAACTTCCTATTGAAAACTGGTATCATACAGATTATGGTAAACCGATTTCTGGGTGAGGCTTAATTGCTGTTACGAAGAAAATTGTGAGTAAGTTATAAAATTATGGCTCCTCAAATCGAACCCTGTTTCGAATGTAAATCTTATTAAAAAATGAAAGTTATGCACATATCCATAATTAAGACGGAACTCTAAGTATTAAAAAGGTTGGAACACCGCATGGAACCTGAAAAGGTTGCACAATGCGGTTTTTCGAAAGTCACAGCGAAGAAAGGCGGCGCAGTGTGCGTTTATCTGATGAAGAGTTGGTTATAGCGAGAATGAGAGGAGAAAACTTTGGCAAGGGCACTGAGGTAGATATGCTAATTGTGGTAGTTATCAATTAATAGCATTTGTAATGACTAGTAGACACTCCATTTAAAAAAAGTTTGTAAATTCATAATCGAAAAGCTGAGCCTCATATGTAAAGGATTCCCAATCAGCTGGTTGCAGCTGGGTTGGAATCGCAAAACTGGCGAGACCTTGAGGAGCTCAGAGAACAGTGATTTAGCGTGTTTTGAGACTGGAAAACAACATGCACGGAGGGATTTACTAGCTGAGGTTCATGATCGCCTCCTACCCTCCCTGCTTCCTTGTTCTAAGACCTCTCATCATCTGGACCCCTCCCCCAATTGAACACATCAAAAGAGAAAAAATTTTCGTAGTCCAGGCGTTTTCTTCAAAATTGTCAGACTTTTGGATACAATTGAGGGCAGCGTTCACGATCAGAACGGTATTTGAGTTTTTACTAGACAACGAGAATCCTGAGGTCTATAGAAACAATAATGCTAAAAAATCGGCCAAAAATGAGCCAAAAAAAACCGTACCGAGCTCTGTCAAGCGTTTTATCAACTTACTGCATCGCGAACACATGGAGGAAGTATTAAAATCATATATCCTATACCTAAGACTGGGAATAGATCGAATGTCTTTACGGTGCGTGCTGGCTCTGCTTATGTTGATTTGAGGAGTACCACTGATCCCATACCGACTAACTTTAAAGGCATCGTACACGATGAAAACAATACTTGGGTTTTTGACGTCTTCGTGTTGTTATAACCCTATAGTGACTAAAGATTGCAGCGTCAAGAAACGTCAACTTTTCAAGAAAAAACCATTTCAATGAAGCTCAAGAGAAATTTGAAGTTCGCGCTGACATCAACTTGGGATAGTTGAGCGGAGAACGCAAGGAACAGTTTTACGATTCGTTCCTTCGCGCTACGTTGGAAGTAATTCACCAAGGAAGCCATTCAGACGAGTGACTTATTGTCCTTATCGGAACTAAATTCCGGTCCGCAGTTGCAGAACAAGGCTCGAAGATAATCGGGCTGGGACCACAGTGTTACGTCACGAGCTGTGTGCTGCACCAGCGTTTGTCTGCAACTGCGAATTGGACTTCTGTTTCGATAACGACAGTGGCGAAACCATTTATGAACAACCATTCATTCATTCTCCTGCTGATGAACATACTGACGTAACCGAAACGAATTTTCGGTCCGAAGTTGCTGAAAACCGCTGTTGCAGCACACAACGCTTTGATGCTCGTCCTGAGACCATGGATGAGTGAAAACTTTTCGAAACTGAAAAACGAAAAAAATTTCGGTGAAAAATTTGTAGAATGCTTCGCTACAATATGCTACGTTGCAAAAATGCACTCTTTTCTTTTTTTTTTGATCCTTTCGTTTTTCTCGAAGAATCAATACAAAAAAAACGAAAAAATTTTGGCAAATGGCGGATATGCGAATGGCCTATCTACACAAAAAAAAATTCGGTCTGAGAGCGAGAATCTTCGATTTTCGATTTCTTGTTTTCAAAAATCTTTCCCACAATCCTGGCTGAGAACATGTGGTCTCGGCACGAATATGAACTAGTCGCGTGCAGCAACAACTATTTTCTGCAATTGCGGACAATGATTTCCTCGTCGAGAGACTTTTAGCACCAGTCGTGGCCAGCAAGCTTATTCACATCCTCGCCGAAACGGGAAACTTTCTGAGGAAAAATGTCTCGGTCTCACGGGAATCTTGATGAAAATTATGACGACAGCTGGACAGCGGCTACGCGCGAAACTGTCGCTAGGATGTTAGGCCGGGTTCATACTTCTCGTGACGGGAGACAGCAACGGTGCGTATCGCGGATATCAGTTTTTGATCTTTATACGTGAGCATTGGCTCGCGTCTTACGTTACTCATCGCATGCGGCATTCTCGATTCAGATGGCTGAAGCGACGGGAAGTGTAAATTGGTCCAATGCTTGAATCTTTATAACCACATATCCAAAAAAATTTAATTTAATTTGAAATTGAATTTTCTAAAATTTAAATTTAAATTTTACTTGAAAATTACAACAAAAAAATCCTTAAAAAATACTAAGTTGACATCAGCATAGCGCCGGAACATTTTAAGGTTTGCAAGGAATACTGCAGAATACGATAGATATAAACTCTGGTACCGCCGTAGTGACCTGTTGATTTCGATTATCACAGTGCGGAGCGGTGGCTTTTTCGTCGGAACCTCCTTATCACTAGTTATATTTCACTGAGGCCCACCGCTCCGCTGCTGGTATTGATCGAAATCAACAGGTCACTACGGCGGTACCAGAGTTTACCATAGTTGGTCGATGCGACAGCTTCTGCTATCAGAAGCACAGTGAGCACACTACATGAGCATATGGGCAAACATCAGTCAAGTCTAACCCTACCAGCACTACTGTATGTAAACCATTTATTTTCGGAGCAAAATCTGCTCGGGGTCACTCGCGTGCATGTGCGCGCGTGTAATTCTTTTTCTCCGCCACACTTTCGCAGACTCTTCCCACGCTCCGCGCACGCACGCGAAGGAACAAAATAACTTTCGGTCCGTATTCGAGGGTTTGTTAATTCTGTCCGAATTAGTCTGTCCGCCAACGCTGTCAGAGTGCGCGTTGAGCGGCAAAAAACTCACGGGGATATAATTCATTATTCGCTCAGTGTTCCTGCTGATCGATTCACAAAACCGAAAAATGCCTTGACATCGACCTCTCGACACGTACGCCGACCGCGTAGGCGGACAGTCTCATTCGGATAGACTTGATCATGATTAGCCGGAAAACCGAAATGGACTGACGTCACTACACTAATTAACCCACGTTTGGACAGAAGCCCTATCCATTTCTGCAGTACGAAAACTGAATTGCATGGAATATCTCAGGCGTTTCCCGGGCCCGAGACGCACCGAATAGGAGTCGGAGCTCGTTCTCTCAATGTCAGGACTACTACTGTGGCCGTGCGGGTGAACTGAAGGATCCCGTAGAGCAACAGCAGTGGCCCGAACAGCAACAGAAGCCGACCCGCAGATTTGGAATTAGAGGAAAACTGTTAGGGCCTCGCAGCCGAGACATGCCTGGGGTGTAGTTCCTATCTGTGTGAATAAGAAGCGCACATATTCTATTTTCTATGAGAAATGAAAGGATTGAGTATGAATGACGCACTACCATAGAATAAATCAATATGGGAAAATTATATTGGAAGAGTTTGGTTTTGAATCGGCCACGCGCGCAACCCCCTTCTCGAAATCTCAGTTCAGAGCGAACGTAGAAATTAGAGCTTAATTGCATTAAAAAGAGCGCAAAAAGTTGGTATATGTACTCAAAAATGGTTTAGAACGGTTCAGTGGTTTTCGAGTAAAAATTGAAATACCGAGCGTTTTTGTTGTTGATCTCCTTTTTTTCAGACGGCGTTCACGATCTTGCGGGTACACTTAAAATTGAGCTAGGGAGCTCATTTTTGGATAGGAGGCTGGAAATGGATGCAGGTCGCTCCTATTCCATTTTGAACTTGATACCTTAACTTTGAAGGGTACCTCAAAATCGTAAGTTTACATACTAAATTAGCCGTGGAGCACGAAAACTGCTATTTTCTGCTACGGCTGTGGGGACCGGGCTAAGTGGGTTATTCTGCAGTCAATCAACACATGTCGTCGGAAATAAGTACTGAACTTGTCAGAACTCGTGCTCATGACACGTCATCGATCGATAATCAATATTATCGATTTTCGCGCTTTTTGCACAAAATGCGGCGAGGAGTGGAGATTGCTGGTGGGATTGGTTTTCTTGGTTGGGGGATTTCGCTCATCAGTCATTTTCGACAAATACCGATCAATAATATTGATTTTTTCGCCTGTTGCACAAAATGCCGCAATGATTTTTAATTGTTGATGGCTCTAAGTCATTTGTTTGGGAAATTGTTCTCATCATGCAAGATCAAATATTAATGATCAATAATATAGATTTTTTGCATTTGCACCGAATGCGGCAGAGTTTTATTTTTTATGGTTGTAAGTCATAGGTTTCAAAAATTTTACTCATACAACAATATCGTCTGTGAGATGTTTCATCATTCCAAAATGGAAATCGTAGAGCAAAAATGTAGTCAGAAAGGGAACCTTTGGGAAAAATATGTGAAATTTCTGAAAATTTAGCTTCCTGGCAAAAGTAACGATTTGGTAATAGTCAAAAAAGTTCAAAAAGTATCTTGAAATTTCTTTAAAAAGCGATTTGGCGTAAAATAGCCTGGAGTAATAAAAAAGCAGGGAAACGAAGTGAAATAACCGAAAATACGATTTGGTGGTCGATCATTTCACAAGCTTCTCCATTAAACTTATCAAAACGAAATCAAGCGCGCAACGGAAACATTAAACCATTTATGAAAGCTGTAATAAGGGAATCAGCATATGTCATGCTAGGTGAAGGAGACGCTCCATTCCATATCGTGCTTGATTTCGTTTTGATAAGTTTAACGGAGAAGCTTGTGAAATGACCGACCACCAAATCATATTTTTTGGTTATTTCACTCTCGTTTCTGCTTTATTACTCCAAGCCATTACGCCAAATCGCTTTTTAAAGAAATTTCAAGATATTTTTTGAACTTTTTTTGACCTATAAATGACATTGCCAAATCGTTACTTTTGCCAGGAAGCTAAATTTTCAGAAATAGAGCATTTGCGTAGTGAGTGCGAGTGGATCAGTTCAACAGACTGGGATTACACAAATCGTTGTGGTGCTGAGCCACTGTGTGTGTATTTTGATAGGCATGAAAATAAAGTTTGCCAGATGTCTGCACTTACGGGCTCAATTCAGGCCGAACACCTGGAGACTATCAATACTCATATTTCGCCAATACGTATTGCTTCTGCAGATGCAAGATCTACAGCAGCTAGTGTGAAGTATCGTTTGGCAACATGCCATTTTCAAAACTCCTGGGCTGGAATTCACTACACGGAAACCAGCTTTTAGTCATAGTTCACCGTTGGCCAAACATGGCTACTACGTATATCCCATGCCAAGACGTGGCCAAGGTTTTATGAATCCAAATCCAGAAATTATTTTTTATCTTTTCAAACCCCATTGAAGGTTTTCGGTTTCTGGTTGGCGGGAGCCTGCCGTCCACCTAACCACTTCTGAGCTGGCGGCTACGGCTCATTCTCTCAAAAGGTGTGACCGTCATTTAGTGAACTTGACCCTACTTCGGACTCCACGGATTGAAAATCTCTTCTAAGCGATGGTGTTAATTCCAAAACAAACTACAGTTTACTTGATGGTTTAAATCTAAAATCTGACTACGCCCTGCTGCCCAGAGATACTCTCAAGTAACCAGGGGACCACAGCTCTTCGAAAACACTTTCCAAAGTAGCACCTATAGTAGTCATTTGAAACGAGTACCTATAAACACGCATGACATTTTCTGAAGGCCTCCAGACACGGAGTTAAATGAATTATACTGCGGCATATGTAAAGTTCATGTGTATAAGAATTAACGTAAAGTACGGACAATGAAATAATTGCCATTTTAGTCAGCGCAGCGTCTTCATGACACGTTCAGAGCGTTTCTCTGTCAGCGGGGTCGCGGCCTAGAGGCAAGCGTCTGTCTCGCCACCTACTAGCCAAGGGGTTCGATTCCTGGAGGTGTGAATTTTCGCTTTTCTATGATTTATTGTATTTAAGATTTCGAAACATTCCTAGTCGAGTTTACCTCATTTGAGACTGTGTTGAATAACGGTAATGGAAACTGGATATTCGAATAGCTGTAATAGGTGACCGGAAAGTAATGTCGTTTCCTTACTGTAAATATAAACACATGCTGCTCTGCTTAGTTTCCCAATGTGCTTTAAATGCTCGTGGATGTGCGACCAAGTTTGGTTAAGACTATTTGACAATCGCTCGATCGTCTGACACGGATTTGCCTCCATTTCCAACCTTAACACTTCGTTGTCTAACGTTGATGGTCTCCCCGATCCATACGAGTAGGAAAGATCAAAATTATCCCATTCGAATTTTGAAAACTAACTTTGCCATGTACGAGTGTCTAATGCATTTGTTTTAGCACCGCAAATGTATTTGGAAGCAACTGTTAAATTACTTCACTTGCGAAACCCAAAAAGCATGCAAAGCCAGGTGTGTACCTCCTCTGGTATTTGGCTACCCATTTTACCCTAACTCACAAAAAAGTTGTAATTCAAATGTCCATACATAAAGAAGTCACTATAACCTCACAATGTCTTTGGCACACCTTTGAGCCTAGCAATGAGCTGATGACTGACCATCAAGCATTAGTATACGCAGAAACGACATTACTTTCCGGTCCCCTTAATACTTCTCTGGTCAGCTGAGCGAAAAAGCAAAAGTGAAAAGTGATTCGCATTTGGCTCATATGACTTTTATGAAAGCTCTCGTCGCGAATCTTGAGTCCGATTCTTGATATTCTGCTGCATAGTGTGACCTGCGATAGATTTAGTCGTCATGAATTACCTTATTATTAGGGGGACCGAAAAGTAATGTCGCTTCTGCGCATGTCAATACTTGATTGTCATTTATCAGCTCACTGTTTGGTTCAGAGACGCGCCAAAGACATTGTGAGCTTATAGTGACTTCTTCACTTATAGACAACTGAATTACGATTTTTTGTAATTTCGGGTGAAATACCCAGCCAAATACCAGAAGAGATACACATCCGGCATTGCATGCCTTTTGAGTTTCGCATGGAAAGTAAAGCAAAGTTGCTAGTAAAAACATTTGCGATGTTTATCCAATGAATGCATTGGACATTCGTAAATGCGTAAAAGGTTTTCCGAGTTCAAATCTGGTAATTTCTATATTTCCGACTCGTATCGATCAGGAAGACCATCAACGTCAGGCAATGACGTGTTAAGGGCGAAAAAAGGAAGCAAATCCGTGTCAGACGATCATGGAATTGTCAAATGTCTTAACCAACCTTAAAGGCAGTATTCACGATGAAAATTGTTTTTCTGTTTTCCCGCCTGTGTATCTTGAAAACGGTCCCACGCTGATTCCAATGATGTCTCTGAAATCGTACAAGACCTTCTGGGAAAGGAGTTATGGCCCCTCAAAAATTGAGCTAGGGAAAATGGTGGACGAGTTGTCCGAGGCTCGTAACTTGCGTCTTTTGCAGCCGATCTATGTGAGCTGACCTGAGTAAAGAGAGAAGTTGAGAATGAAGGGAAGAACGGGGCTAATGATTGGAAATCATCGCTCATCTCACGATCTTGAGCATTCATTTGTTTACGTCGGTGGGAGTGTGATGCGCTTTTGAGGTTTGCCTTGCGCTCGAAATGGCAACTTCAGGCTCTTTTGAAGCTTTTCCTGGCTCGTTTTCAAGCGTTCTTTCGACGTCAACGTTACATTGTGCCCCTCCACTACCCATTCCTAGTGGAAACTGAAACACATTTTTTATCGTGAACACTGCCTTTAAACAACCGTCCAAGAGCATTTGAAGCAGATTGGAAAAGTAAGCAGAGCAGTATGTGTTTGTTTTTGACAAAAGAAAACGACATTACTCTTCGGTTCCCTAATAATACGAAAACCAGTTAATGAAATTCGTATTAAGCACGAAAAATAACACCTGCAGAGAAGTTCCAAGGCAAATGCACCGTAACGTTACGGGAACAATCAAAAGTCACATTTCGCGCCGAAAAATTGCCTGCGGTGGGAGTCTCCTATTCAAGCCTGTCCTCAAGGTTTCCGAGAAATCGAAAAGTGGACATTAATCCCGGGTTTTTAACCCCGAACAACCCAGAAGCAAGTCTTGACCATAATCCGGAACCTCGTTTGACCTCATAGACATTTTTTCTATTGAATGAGTTTTTCGAAAGAGAAAATTTAATAATTTTTTTCGAACGGATGACAGAGCTCAAGCGAAACCTTACCACATTCTTCAAATTAATAAAAGCAAAACGCTGCCTTCTACTCGACTTCAACAGATTGACTTTCACACAAAAAATCCTTATTCCAACCTTTGCTTTCTGATTTCTCGTCGTCGAATAATTTTACCAATTGAAACTTCGTTTTATGGGCGCCCTGCAACGGGAGATTACTTTATCCAAAACAAAGGGAGTAATGCTTCACGGAATAGTTTCTATTGATTTTCATCCAGAACAATTCAAATCAAAAATTTTCGAGAATCCTAAAAAAATATGTGATATTGTTTTCAATGTGAACTGCCTTGAAATTGATTTCAAGCCGAAATCATCTTAAATTTGAGGGTTGGCACAGAAGATTACAACAACATATGTTTTGAGGGTTTTTTTTCAATTTTGTCGACTACTACAGTGCGTTCAGAAAGTATAGGGACACCCCTACAAATCAAGGTTTTCAAAATCATGTTATATTTGGCTATCAATACTGTTCATAAATGAATTCAACAAGGTGAAAAACCTCTATTTCTTCATTTCCATAACAGCTGAGCAATTTTACAAAAATTTATTTCAATTTTCAGATTTTTTCGCCATTCAGAAAGTATAGGGACACAACACAGAAACAAAAATTATTGAACAAAGGAAGAATTAAACATATAATCTAAAATGAAATAGCTGCATCACCATTAGCAATGATCTCAAAAATTCTCTTTGGCATAGAATTGATCAAATTGGCGATGACGTTTTCATCCAGATTGGCCCACGCTTCGAGGATAGCGACCAGGGATGAGCGGAATAAAAATATGAAATTTCGGAAATCGGTTTTCGGGTTTCGGAACAAAAATTTTTTTCTCGGGTTTCGAAAATCGGGCGCGAAACGCCTGAAAATGCGCGGAAATGCGGTTTTCGGAACGCGAAACGCGGAAAAATTCAGAAATCATCTAGGGTTTTCTTACGTCCCAGATGACATGATATTTTCGCACTCCGCGGCGTTTTCTGCGGTTTTCGGAATGCGGAACGCGGAATGCCAAAAACGCGCGAAACTGCGGGTTTCGGAACGCGAAACGCGGAACTCCGCTCATCCCTGATAGCGACCTTCAGCTCATCTACCGTTCTGTGCTGCTTATTGTTGGCATAAGCCTGGCGCACAAGTATGCCCCAGATATTCTCTATCGGGTTATAATCTGGACTACATGCGGGCCATTCCAACAAACGGATTCGATGACGTAGAAACCAGGTTTTTGTAGACCTGGACACATGTACCGCCGCGTTGTCTTGCTGTTAAGTGAGATGCTGACGTCGTGTTCCGGACAAAAATGGCAGTAGATGTGTGCGAAGAGTTTCTCGATATTCCTCCGAGTTCATGCGACAAGAAGTGAAGGCCAATTCCAAAACACCTTCGCTACTGAATGCTCCCCAACACATCAGCGAGCCACCGCCGAAATTCCGTCTGCTGAAAATCAATGGATCCTTGGGCAGATCTCGCCAGTAGGATCGAGCACCATCCGGTCCGTCAAGATTAAATTTATTCTCGTCGGAAAAAATGACGTAAATTTTTTTTGCGTCATTTCTCGATTTTTTTCGGATTTTATGAGACTGCCTTACCTTTGCCCAATCAGTTGCCATGTTCCTCTTTGCAAATTCAAGTCGAGCCTCTTTATGGCTTGCAGATAACGACGGGACCTTCTTCATCACTTGTCGGACAATGTTTTTATCGTCATTTATGGTGTTCCAGACTGTCGTTTTTGAAATACTGAGCGATAATTCAGACTTAATCTGGTTCAGCGACAGTGTGCTGTTGGAGCAGAGCAGAATAATTCTCCGCGAATCTTGATTGCTGATCTTCTTCGGCCGTCCAGTACGTTTTGCAGTACCGTAGGAATCTGGATCTCGCAGGAACTGGTTGATACAGTTGACAGATCTTCCGAGCTGGGTAGCGATTCGACGTTGGCTCAACCTGGAAACGCTGAGCGCACCAATTTGAGCTTTTTCAGCAGCAGTTAGAGCAGTACCACGAGCCATTTTAGGAATAAAGATATCACATGTACTCATCTTAAGTTTATGTAGCGAACTTGCAATGGGAAATTTTGTTTGGATTAAAAAATCTAATTTTCGAAGGGTGTCCCTATACTTTCTGAACGCCGAAAAATTCTAAAAGTTGAGATAAAATCTTACAAAATTTCACAATTGTTATATAAATAATCAAACATAGGTTTTCCATGATTCTGAATTCATTGATGAACAGTATTGATCACCAAACACAAAGTTTTATGGGAAACCTCGATTTTCGGGGGTGCCCCTATACTTTCTGAACGCACTGTATACTGCGTTGCCTAGGTAAGGTTCGTCCAAATGAGACTGTCTGCCCACGCGGTCGGCGTGCGCGTCAAGGTCCGAAAACATGCCGCTGCGAGGACGCATGCCGACCGCATGGGCGGACAGTCTCATCGTAAGAGTGGCCAGGGCGAATGCAGGCTATACGGATAGACAGATAGATAGATAGATAAATAAACACTGTCCTTATCGGAACGGATTTCCGCTTCGTAGTTGAGGACAGCTGCTGTTACAGCAAGCAGCATAATAATAATAATAATAATAATAATAATAATAATAATAATAACAATAATAATAATAATAATAATAATAATAATAATAATAATAATAATAATAACAATAATAAGGGTAATAATAATAATAATAATAATAATAATAATAATAATAATAATAATAATAATAATAATAATAATAATAATAATAATAATAATAATAATAATAATAATAATAATAATAATAATAATAAGGGTAATCGTGGCGGGGCCCGACGTTCCCAGCACGGTGAACCTTCGCGTTGCGTGCTGCGGAAGCTGTCCAAAACTGCGGAGCGGAGTTTCGCTCCGATAAGAACAGTGAGTAAGCACATAAAACAAGACTAGGAAACACAACGCTTCGAGAGGAGATTGGCAAGGTGCACCGCGGACTTAAGGCATGCACACTCTATTTTGAAGTGAAGTCTACTTGGGTCTACCGCTTTCGCAAAGCAACAAAGCAAATTTTCCTCCAAATGGAGGGTATGTCGCTCTCCCCGTCTCTCACCGTCTTCCCGTATTTAACCGTTTGTCTCCCTCAAGTCCACAATATGTCATGGAAACTTCGTCCGAAAAAAGTGAGGGCAGGCCATGGCAACGGAAAAAGGCGATGGTGCGGTTGCGTATTTCCACTAATCATACTGTAGGTCGCACCATAATCGACGGCAAAGTTGTATTTTTTCTTGAATTCTGGAGAAAAAAATCCGGAAACATATGGAAAAGGTGAGATTTCACCTTCATGGCACTTCATCAATACACCGAGGGTATCTATCATAATACACAAAAAAAGAAAATAACAGCAAAAATAGTAAAGACTTTGGGTGCATTGAAAATGTTTGTATGTGTGGGGGAAAACCCACCGTTTTTCCACGTTCCCGATATGATTCCTTCAAAATTCCGAGGAAAATTACAACTTTGCTGTCGATTACGACGCAACCTAAAGTATGCTTAGTGGAAATACGCTACCGCACCATCTCCTTTTTTCCGTTGAGGTAGACTGTATGTACATTCATACATTCATACATACAGATTCTGAGAAAATGTTGATGTTTGGAGAATGGACCTATCAGAGGATATTGACCTAAAATGCATAGATTATGAATATCCAAGGCAGTGATGAAGTGATTCTGCGGCTTTCTGACAAACGTGAAAAGCGACAGGGCAGGTTTTTGTGATTTCCCGAAATCAGATTTTCAGCTTAAATTTTAAAACATCGAAATTCTCTGAACAAATGAATCCCTAAACAAGAATATGATATGAGTTTTCTACTTATGAAAACCCAGAGGTTCAAACCTTCCCAGCTTCACTGGTTGTAACAGATGAATTTTTGAGCAATGAGACCGCGCTAAGCTGCCCCACAATAAACATGTCAATTTGCAGTGGGGGGGGCAGATATTGGAGGAGATGCTGAAGCAATCGGAGCCGGCTGCGAAGAACGGCGGAAGCTGAGAAACCAACAAAAACAGACTCAGAATACTAGTAATGGGCCGTCTCTGACGGGGTGTGAGCGCGGCGGCCACATTTTCTCCCCGGTGAAGTTTAGGCTGCTTGCTGTGGCCACATAGACAACAGGGTTTATAGCGATTTTCTCTGCTAACGATGCACACAAGAGACCCGTGAAAACAACTGGGACAGAGGATTATAAAGAAGGATTCCTGATCAGAAATCGGAGAGGAAACTGCCTTGTTTCTTTGGTAGAACGAGTGGAGGTGGAATAAGAGAAGGGAGTCGTAACATGGCACGCAGCAACCGAGAAGGGAGGTGTTGTTCCGAAAATATAAGGGTTTCGGGGTGGCGTGGGGTCTTGTTTAATTAAATGGTCCCCCCTTTTCCCAGATTTTTCGAGACAAGATTTGATACGACAGCGTCACATGTTGAGAGAAGGTGGAGATGACAATATAACTGCTCAAATGCTGCGAGCTTTTCCTCCGTGTGGGTTCGCGGGAGGACCAACACCATCCGTGTTATATGGACAAGCGAAAGGATATCCGACTCGTGGAGACATGGTACATCTTCACAAGAAGCTATCCGTCACGGATTCTAAGAACTACACAGAAGTCTCTTTACTTCGTATCATGTACAAGGTTCTAGATCGTATCATTCTTGGGCGACTCATCAAACATCGTTAAAAAAAACGACCAGAAAAGAGCAAGACGGTATTCGACCCGGAAAATTGACAAACGACCAAGTCTTCGACGTGAGAAAAGTTATCGAATCGTGGCAGCGGTATTCTAGGCCATTACAGCTGCCGTTTGCAGAGTTTGAAGCCTCTTTCGACTCCCCTCAATCGCGATCGATTGATCAGCGCTCTTTGAGCCGATGGAGTCCCGGAAAAGTATGTTCGATTAATCGAATACATAAACAAAGCAGCAATAGCAGCAATTTGTACACCAGTCGGATTTACGTCAGCTTCCGAGGTGAAAACAGGAGTAAGGCAAGGAGCTGTAGCAGTACCTTTTCTATTCAACTTCGCCGTTGATGACAATATGCGTAGAGTTGCAGAACAGTTTCCTGCGAACGTGATCCTAACACCACCAGGACGCTGCCTTGTCGACCTGGAGTACGCCGACGACATTGTGTTATTCGCTGAAAACAAAGCGAAACTGCAAGGAATTGTGTACCTCGTTTTGAAGTATGCCGCAGCCTATGGACTTCGTCTTCGTCCCGACAAATGCAAGCAGATGTGGGTTTCTCAGAGGCCTTCAACGGGAGTTTGTGTGGACGGACAACGTATCGAAGTTGTGGATGATTCCTGTTATTTGGGCTGTTGTTGAAGAATGATCGTAGTTAAGCAGCAGATATTCAACAACGATGAAGATGCTACATCTGTATTCAAATCCCTAACCAAGTGCTTGGGGTCTGCCCCCATCGCGAAGGAAGTCAAGTTGCGCGTCTACCTATAGACGCAGCTGGAAAGGTTGGATTGCACGGAGAGGAAGCTGTTTAGACGCTTGCTTGGATATTTCTGGCCCTGGATGTGCCACAACGAAGACCTCTAAAACGAAATCGACGAAATTTACATCAACGCTTGACACGAGGGAGGTGCCAGCATCTCTTAACGCCATCTTAAGCAGCAACGGAAGGTCGACTTTTAATGATCGGGCATATACTAAGAAGAACGCTGAATCGTCTCGTACAACACGCTCTAGGAATGCTTCCAAATCCTGTCTGGAGACCGCCACCTGGACGTAGGCGGAAGTTCTGTGGCCGTATTCATGAAACTACGGAAGCCCCCCGGGAATTGTTTCATAACCAGCCGATGTAAGCGGCGGGGAGACTTTGGACCCTCCGGGGAGGCTCCCGTTGTTTGATGAATACTGGACGGATGTAATCAAAGAGGATTTGAAGTCACTCGACATCGAAAGACTGTTCAGGTGCGATGTTTTGCTTTGAAGAAAAGTGGAGTAGTGACATATAGACAGACTGTGTTCAAATTGTGGCTGAGGGTTTGTGACAAATGGACACGGCTGACTAGTAGGACGGCACAACTCCACGAAGATACAGAATGACCGCGTCAGGTCGAGGTCACCTGAGGAAGTCAAGAAAGTCAAGATAGTGGATACGAGTGTACCAACAGTGAACCTAGACCTGCGAAAGGCTTTCCAAACATTCTCAAGGCAGGGCCTTTTTATTTCTGGTACAACTTGGGAGAAATGCAGAAAACTTTTGAGTGGCATGGAAACGTTCAGACAGAACCACTGGAATCGCCGGGCTAAAGTTAGATTAGAAGTTTAAAACTGCGCTGGGATTGATTCAATGTGATAGTGGTACTCTATGATTAAAACCTGGATGTTTTACCGAACGGGCAGAACGGGAGAAATAAGGTTCCAATGGTTTCCAAGCTATCCACGGAGTTCAAAGATGTTATTCAAATGCAAAGTGCAGAAGAATGGAGTGCAGATGTTTCCCGAAACGTCACCAAGCCTTCCTAAGATTTCCCGAGGGAATAGTAGATCCCATTTAAAGTTTCCGAATTTGATAAAGATTTCGCAGGAGACGGCTCTAGAAATGCTCAGAAAAAAAACCCAACATGGCTCGAAAACTTTTTCACGCCAAAAGAAAATGCCGTGCACTGAGAAGGCTAGGGAATGAGGCTCCGGGGAGAGGTCTAAAATCCACTCAAGGCACCAGGAGAATTGTCCGAGAAAAAAGCGCTAATCGATGACGACACATCCATCCACCAACCATTCCGTCCAACCTTATTGGAAGTCATCTGTCAACAAGAGCTCTAGCGGCTGCATAAATCCATCCATCTATGCGCGTGGACTTTTTGCGACGCCTCCTCACTACCTGGGCGATATGAGAATCGTAGACTCATCAGACTGAAGGAAACAGGTAGTACAGTTAATCTATAGTTTGGAATGTAATTTATTTTCTTCCATCGCATGCGTATGGCGCGTGAGCGCGTATGCTGCGTCTGCTTCTATCTCACGCTTTCTCGCTGTCTATCGCCTGGCTCCGCACATGCACGCGAGAGAACAGTAGATTTGGCTCCGGAATAGTGGATACTTTTGGCTAAAAAATAAAGTCTGCAAGGAACCATAATAGAAATCAATTCTTACTGTCCATCTACAGTGTTAAGAAAAGCTACAAATTTTGGGGATTCCAAACGATTTGAAGAGATAATCGCACCTGCGATTAAACCAAACCACAGCTCCGTATTCGGCCGAGGTAGATGCAGCTGGATTTTTTTCAATGCAGTATTACATGTGTAGTTAAAATCTCGGCTGTGTAAACGAGGCGGCCAGGTCATTGTCATACATGACAATGCACATTTCACGGGCAAAAATAGAATCAAAGGAGAAATAGCTACCCAGAAATTGCTGAACAAGTTACATGCGAATTAAGGAGTCTAAGCATGTTACCTGCGACATTTCTTCACAAATTCAATTTAGCTGTGACCTTCAGCATAGTAAGTTGGTTGCTGTGCGTTCACTTACCCTCCGATTCGGAGCCAAGCTTACTCTGTTCGTCGCGCGCGCACGCGCGAAGTGAGGAGATAGACAGCGAGAAAGTATGGGGGAGAAGGAGACATAGCACACGCGTGCAGCCGCACGCGCTGAACAGAAATAAATTTCGCTCCGGAGTAAAGGGTACCTGTGATCTATACAACTTGCGTGTCACGTAAATGTGTTATTTTATCACATATGCAACTTGTATAGGCTAAACAAAAATGTATGTAAGTCAACTGTCGACGGGTATATTACATTAGATATTGAGTGTAACACACTTTTTTAAAAAATTTTGGTGACACAGTCGGCTCAATTCCTAATTTTAGGAAACTTGGCCTCGCCAACGCGCTAACCGCGTCACGCGTCAGTGTGCTGCGCACGTTACGGGTCGGTATTAAGTTACATGTAACAACATTACAAGTTACTCGCAGTGCTGTGTAAGTTACGCGCAACACTGAGGCAAATGAAACGTGATTTTCATCGAAAATCATGACAAAATACATGCAAATTTGAAGTAATTTGCGTGAAGCCATCACCCAACTTGTGTTTAAGTCATGGGTAACTTGTTCAAAAGTTCTAGACTAGAGGCGTACCAAGGAGACCTAGGTAACACGCAAAGAAATTACCAGTGACAAGGTCCTCTGGGAATGTTACTCAAAGGCCTCCCGCATCTTTCTGCGTCTATTTTATATCTAACCTAATTTTCAGTTCTTTTTACGCTGCAAATCTTTTACCAGGTCACAAGTGGCTTCACAACAGGTAACTTGAAGGCTTCACGTTTACCACGCGACTAGTTTCATCTCGCCAACATTTTGTGTTACTTTCGGGCTTCAAACTTGCACATAACATCAAATAGCGAGCTGTATATATGTATACATAGTTGTACATAGTTCGTGTGGTTTACCGCAATGTTAGAAGGACATGGTGCGGTTGCGGTCACACACTAAAACTAAGGTGGAAAACCTGGCTCCTAGGCAGATTTTTTTATCGATCGACAGCACAGCTGATTTTCTGGGTGAGCTAAGGTTTTTCTTTTTTGTTCCGGCACTACTTCTGATTCTGACAGTTAAAATATTGTGAATAGGGGCTATTCTAAGTGCGTGAAGGAAATTAGCCGTTCACCGTAACTCACCCAGCAAATCATTTGTGCTGTCGATCGATAGCGAAATGTGGCTAAGGGCCAGGTTTCCCAAAGTGGTTTTAGTGTATGACCGCAACAGCACCATGTCATTTTAACATTTGCGGTAAGCTATACCATAGAATAGCACAAGAACAAGTTATCCATGAAAAAGACGCAGCAAGTTGCGCGAAGGTCTGAGGAAACTTGTGTACACAATTCCTAGCACGGGACATACAGTCGTGGGAGTAGCAAGTTACCTACAAGATTCCAGAAACATTCGCATCAGCTACCCATGACTGTTGCGTGAGTTACTTAAAGGCAGTGTTCACGATAAATTTCACTTCCGATACCTCTACGGTTTACGGAAGGTCTGGTGCCCTATATAGCAAGGCATGCTCAAAAAGGACACGAAAGACGCGTTTTTTTTTGAGCAAAAATAGGCTCTCTCTCGTTTACGCTGATTTTTGAGCTTGGAGGAATTGACCGCTAGAAAGATGATACCTATCAGTGCAATGAAGAGATCAGCTCACTTATCAGTACTTCCTTGAATTGATCATTCCTGTAATCTGAGTCTTAATTTGTTCATTTCGAGGGGCGGATCTGGGACATCAGGCGTGTCTGGGGCATCAAAACGCTTGTTTGCAGCCGTTATTTTGCCGCTCCTGGCTCGTTTTCTACCGTTCTTTCGACATTGGAAGCCTAGGATCCTTCTCGCCTACCATTTCACTGCGGAAAGTCAACGAGGATGATAATCGTGAACACTGACGTTAAGCAATTCGCGTAACATGCTGCGCTTTTTGGCCTAAAACTGGTTAAGTCTGTTCGAATAGGACAGTCCCTCCACGCGGTTCGCGTGCTTGTTTAGCGGTGGAGCGGGAACATTTTTAGATTTCGAAAATCGATTAGCAAGATTATCACATGACTAGTGAATGATCAACTGCTTCTAGCCGCTGGTAAGCTTTTCCTAAAATGCATTCGTAATGGCCGCGAGACACGCACGTCGACCGCGCAGGTGGACGGTATTTTTCCGGCAGGCTTTACACATGCGTCATTTGAAGACAATGCAAGTTAGGAAAAGACCCCGATCAGCTCGAAGACGTGCTCTAGATTAGACGTTCTCCGAGCAGAGACGGCCGCAGTATAATTCCATTTCGCGTCATGGCGACCTTCAAGCGAGCGGAGGAAAAAACTGAAGTTCTATATGGTTGACTGACGACGTCCGTCATTTCAGACGGCACACTTCATCTGGCGCGGCTCCGACCGCTGAATGCACTCGTCAAGGCCAATCGAGCTTGAAGGACGGGCAGAAATTCCGTTCGTTTTTCTATGGAAATTGCCGCCGTTCTTCAGGAAAATGCGTTCGTCTCGCGCCGACTCACTTGCCCGGTCGCTATCGAGCGGATGTTTATGAGCCGCTGGAGAAACCGCACAACGAAAATGCACAATGAGCATCTTAATTGTTCGCCCTTGGAAGAAAACGGCCCTTTAAAACACCCTGGGGAATCGGCGCCGGCAATGACGTCTCGATTTGTTTCACTCTCGTCGTTAGTCTAGAAAGATGGAAACGCTGTTGGACTTTTGGACACCTCACGAGTGGCCTCTGAATCTCAGCGGAACCTATGCAGTCATCATTGTTTGGACCACTGTGACGAGACCCATGTCTAACTTTCTGCTGAACTACGTCCAGGAGACTTCAAAAAGATTCTGCTCAAATTTCCTTGATATACAAGACGCTGTAAGACTTGGCAGATCGCAAGGAAATCCAGAGTCCATCAGAGAAACTCAGCCCTTGAGTTTCTGCGAGAACAGCTGTGAGGTTGCAGACATTCCCTATAACTTGCTATCAGAGATTGGAGACACGCACACCAACCGTGTGGGCGGAGAGTCTCATTCGGACAGATTTTAGCGTGGTGTCCGCGGAGATTTCGAAGACAACCAATTTTACAAGAATTTGAGAGAGATTTTCAGAAAAACGCTAATTACCGCGGAAATAACTAAGGCAAGATATTTCAGCAAAATCTAAGAGGGATTTTTTTGTTTTACGTTGTTTTCCTACGGAATTCAGGGTTGCAGAAAACGAAAGCAATTGAGTCTCGGTTTCCATGGAAAACAACCGATAAAGATGAAATTCATGGCGAATTTTTCGAAATACGATAGCTTTCTTCGGGACCAGTGATGTGTGAAAAATTTTCGAAACCGAAGAAATTTTTCGGCCAAAAATTGTGAAATGCTTCGCTGCTACACATGCTATGTATGCTGCAAAGAAACACATGTCATATTTTTTTGGAAAATCAATACTGAAAAAAACCGAAAAATTGTCGAAAAATGGTGTCGTACTATAAGTGGCCTATCTGCTTCGAAAATCTGGTTTCGGAACCGAACGAGAATTTTCATTTTTCGATTTCCAGTTTTCGAAGATTTTTCGCACATCCCAGAACGGGATGGCAATGAGGTGAATGGGGATTCTCAACAACCGAGCAGACTTCATTTCATGGGAAACACCACGACAATCTTGAGACAGATCTGTAACTTCGGCATGAATCCGGAAGAGACTTCGCGTTCACTGTTGAAAGTTGGCGCAAACTGCGTGCCATATGCTACAATATAGGTGCACCGAATTTGCGCCAACCTCCAATGGGCCGCACAAAATGTGAAAAAATTTCGCTCGACAAAATTTCGAACGAATGAAAACGAAGGGAAAAAAATTCGAGAAATCTTGGAAAATTTCGTTCGTGTACAACATATACTAGGGAGGGGAGCATAAGTCTCGTTATTAATAAAACTTCAAAGTATATCACAGGGGACACTTCATACTTTAGAAATAACATCGAATAACACTGCTGACTTTTTCATTTCTTCTTGCGAGATTTTTTCAGAGGCCCTCCTTTGTTTTTCTTGGCATGTATTCCACTCTAGAGTTGAATTTTTCCTCCAACATTGAAGGCACAGTACACCCTCGGATACGGATTTTGAGATTTTCATAAAATTGTGTAGAAGACCCCTTCTGTATAACACGTGCCAAACGCCAGATCTCATTTCTCCAAATAAGCGAGATATAAGCGACCACCACAGGCCCGACCCCCTAACAGATTTTCGAGCTAGATAGCGGCTCGATGGATGGATGAATTCCAACAAGTCGTCGTTCTTCAGTCCATTACTGGACTGTCTCCTTATCCTGGCTTTCTCTCATGCAACGATTGTGAATGAAGAGAAATAATATAGGTCTGAGACAACTCGCCCACCAATTTTCTACCCTCAAAATCTAGGCATCTTTGGAGAGCCATAACTCTGTTCAAAAGGGGCCTTGGACGATTTCAGAGATAGCACTGTGATCAGCGTATGACTCTCCCCAAGATAAGCATGCAATCTGAAAATTACTTATTTGGGTGTCCTGTTCCTTTAAGGTTGTAACCGAATCTTCGTACCCTTTTTGTCTTTTTTCCTGTGCAGTTTTTCAACCGAGTTTGATATACTGTTAGAAAGCTCTCCTCTACTCTCGGTGGGTTCGAATTTCGAGGAGATTTCGAGATTGGAGAGGGCGAGCAAGGGATTAAATCTTAAAGATATTTACACGATCTGACTCAGCTTTCACAGAAGAGATTACAAGAATGAGGTCATATGCTCACAACAGTTACGCCTGTGTAGATAGAAAATATATGAATCAGCAAATTCCCACGCTTCACGCAGCGCTTTGATAGCAAGGAGCAACAATTTTAACGTTAAAAAAAGGTCTAAAAATGATTAAAAGGTGATTGATACGCTTTATTCCTAACAGTAAACAAGCAGTATTTAGATAGACGAGTGATCTAACTTTTGTTTCTGCTCAAGACCTTTCTGTGAATGATTAAAGTTTGATTTTAAGCTAATTTTTCCGAAAAAAAATGAATTTGAAAAGATTCGAATTTTCAAAATGCAAAAAATGAATCGATGATCAGTCTATTTTCTCAGGGAAATTCAAGGAGGGGAGAGGCAGGACGGATCATAACAGACGAAGTGACACCGGAATTCGTCAACAACGAGAAGAGGATGAAGAAGCGACGTGTACGTAGCAGACGACAGCCGTGGCGGAGTTGGCTGGCTGACGGATGGTGATGATGGCATTCAGTCGCCTCATCTCGGATCGATCGCCCCCTCAATCTCAATATCCATCAAATCAAAAAAACTGTCGGATTTGGAACTGCGTGTAGGATATAGGGAATCGATTTCGGATATTCGATCGGATACGTATATGGAATTCAATCCGAATTCAAAGTGGGATGTTCAGATTTGCACTAGCATTATGCCGATCACGCGTGAAAAAAGCCTAAATAGGGAATGTCGGTAATTTGTCAATTCGAAAATCGAGCGATTCAAGCGATGACCGGAATTGCGATTTTCGGATTCCAGCCACCCCATTTCCGTTGATTTTTGAAATTCTATTTCCGGCTCCCGTAAAACTTAGAAAATGTGGAATAAAGTCGAAGGTACGGTGAAGGTGTGACAGACGACAGGATCCTATGAGGAACGAGAATTTTTAAAACCAAAATTTTCAAAATCGGAAAGCGGAACCATGTCAATTGTGGAACATGAAAATCGGAAATCGGAACGTCAAAAATGATCGGAGTTTCTGGGAGTTCGAGAGTCGCATAACAAGAACATTTTAGCCTCGCAGGAACTTCCGACTTCCTTCCGGACTTCAAATCGATTTTTTTGGGAATCGAAAGGCTGAGACATTTGGGAAATCGAAAAACTTGATTCGGAAAAAAATTTTAAAAATGCAGATCGCTATTGAACGAAACTTTAAAATGACTCGGTAGAAAAGAAAAACTTAAAACTCCCATGTGAAAACTGTATCTATGGATGCGAGAAAGCCGCATAGAAAAGAAAGCAGAAAGGAAATAAAAGGGGAAAAAAGGCCCAGAACTCGCATAAAACGACACAAATGATCCGCTATTTTTCCTCTACTGCAAAACAATACATGAGGAAAATAGCGCGATTGCCGTAGAGAAAAATGTTTTATTCATTGTTTATTCTGGATATTGTTACAAGACATAATATGGCGGCCAGGAAACCAGAAAACAACCCATTTGGACACTTCCTGGTTGCAATCACGGAAATTGACACCACGGCAATGGGATGTTTTGGCAGAGAGAAGCGGAGAGTAGTTGTTACAAGTTATGTGCATACCACCTTGTATTGGCAAAAGCAGTCCTGGACCACGACTGAGAATACTTATGCGGCCTGAGGGGGCTAGTGGTCTCTGGGGAAATGTCCCTTCTCGGCTATTTAGGCAGCAGCTAAGAATCTTCACCAGCACACGAATCGCCATTGCAAAAATAACAGCTCCCGAGGGGATTGAACCGATGCAGTGGAGATGCTTCAAAGGTGATCAATAGGGTGGAAGGTACTTGAGGACTCTGAATGGGTTTTGGTAGGGAGTTATGTGCATAGTTTCTGTGTACCTAAGAGACCGCTATGACGCAAATGCGACATTTTCAGTGTTTCCACAGCTGAACTAACATTTTCCAACGATTTCGACTGTGGAAATGGCCCCAATTTCTGTGTTTTTCTGCTTTTCCATTAGACCGAACAATTCAGATCTGGAAGCGGAGGTAATGAACTTTAATAGATTTTTATCCTAGTAGTTTTGAAAAATAAGGGAAAATTCAAACAAAATTATAAATGTTTTTTGAAATGTTTGTTCGAACACACGAATTTCCTTCAAAAATTTTGAATCCACAAGACACAAAAGTAAAGCCTTTCTCGCTCACATGAGTTCGGGTGGAGAAAGCAGCGGAGCGGTCGGTCATGACAAAATATAACACTGATTAGGAGACTTCGATACATACATATGATAAGCCCTATAGGTTTCAGTTTGACCGGCCTGAAATAAGAGATACTGGAACTGTTAGAATTTGATTTCCCTATCCGCCACATAATATCCCACAATAAACCCTAATCTCCAAGGTTTACACTTTTTTTACTACGATTCTAGTGACAACTTTTTTTCAGTGATTTTTTTTTGCTGAACAAGCCGCCTACAAATTTCTTATTTTTTGAACCAGACTGAGTTTAATTTTTTGGACTAATTTTTCTCTGTATGAGTAAAATAGTACAAACATTTTCTCTCTTTGACCTGTTTTTCAAATGAATCGAGCCTCTAATTCTTGAGAATTTTCCCTTCTTCGTTGAATATTCCAGCTAAAGAGTGAGTGCGAGTTTTTGAATTCACTACAGTTGCGATATCAATGTGTAGGTTGCTTCACGACATTCCTTACGATTGAACATGTAAATGATTTTTTTTATTGAATAATCGATATTTCGGAAAGTGATCGTATGCAGCATATCGTAGATTATCACCAACATTGTTTTTAAGAAAGTTTAAAAATTTTCGGTTTTTCCACTCGTCAAAAAATTTTAGTCTATATTTTTTTATCTAGTTCAATCTTATCTCTTTACTTTGTTGTTTGAAAAACTGGTGAGATTTCGTCGTCAGAGTTGGTGTCAAAACATAGGTGTGAAAGTTCAAATTTGACTACGAATTCAGTAAAGTTTCAAGATCAAGAAAAGGTTCCTAGTCAAACACTGTTTATTGTGGACTACAAATGTGGTTCACGGCAGTTTATCGCCAAGAATACAATATGTTCATGTAGTTGAGAGCACTTTGCAGCCCTAAAACATAAATAAAGGTCACTTCTGGAGATGGAAGGGCGCTCGCAAGCCCAAAATAGTCTTGTGATATTTAGCGTTTATGAGAAAGGCTTCCTCCGCAGCTAAACATTCTAATCCTTGCCAAGACTCACCCACTCTCTATTAAAAATGAATCCTCAGGGACAACTTGTGCGAATAAAACACTATTCCAGTTATAAAACTTCAGGTTAGTGAAAATTCTAGATTACCTTCGAGCTCATGATCAAACTTCCTATCCTAGCCTGACAGCAAAAGCAACTTTTCTAATGCAGCTGTTCCCTAACTGACCTACAAGGAGCACTCAACTCCAATAATCTCATAATTCAACCCCACCTGATCCGAAATCTTCCTCAAAAAGGATCCCGCGGGACTGAAGTTTCTCGATGTCAATATGTCATGATGCGGACGCATTGTGCCGCAACAAATAGATATTGCTCGAGCTGATCTCTCCGATCGAGTGAAATCTCGAGAGTGATCAGGTGATTGACGAGTGAGAGCTGATCGGGCAGAAACAACACTTCAAATAAAACAGCGTGTTTGAACCCAGTGGTATATTTACTCTACAGAAACCATTCAGTACATTCAAGTAACGCCGAAGAATGTTTTTGCAGATCAAACTCTTTTTCAAACTCCAGTACCTTTTTCTCACAGATGTTTACTCTCCAAACATTGAACAAAAAGTCTGCCAAAACATTATCCACAAAGGTTCTTTACGGTGCCGAACAGGGAAGTGAAGCCCAGTTCCGTTTTTTTTTTTTAAGAAAGGTAAGCTCGGCATACGATTTTTGTCTGGAGACGATTCATCGCCCCGAGCCGCACCGCACAGGAATCGGAGCCGCTTGATAGTTAGACTCGTTCTCAAAATCTGGTCACTGCTGTTCAGGTGAACTGGAGGAGCCCGAACAGCAACAGCTGGGCCCGAACAGAAACAGAAGCCGACCCGCAGATTGAAAGAACAAGCGCAACTTTCAGCCGGCTCGGGTCCAAAAATCGTCCTAGTAGGGAATAATCGAAGTGCTGAATAGATTTTTTAAATACCGTCTATTGAGGGTTGTAAGAGGAAGGAATGAAACAAGAGAATTTCAATTTTTTGTATTTCCTTCATTGCATCTGAGTAGATCGAGGGCAGCCGTAAAGATCACTGTTTGAGAGAGCATAAAATAGGATTTTTCGCCCAATTTTCGTTCAGGGAGTTGATTGGGGCGCTGAGCATGAGCGCGAGGTTCGCTGTCAGTTTACTGTGGGGGAACATGCCATTTAGCCACAGTTTAGGTTGTACGAAAACGAAATTCCAACAGTTACTCCACGTGCGCGTGTGGAGCGGAGGGGAGAAGGAGGTAACAGCATTGCGAGCACAGGCACGCTATGATTGATGGATATTTTGTTTTTTTACAGAGTGTGAAGTGCCACAGCCTTCAACAATATGGAAGCATACCTCAAACTCAGCGCTTTTTTCTAAATCTGAGATTCGAGAATGTGATTTTTGGGCGTCGGATTCCTAAAGCTGTTTCTTCTCCAGAAAATTGAATTTTTTTCAGAAATCAATTTTGTGTTTGGAACGACTTGGCGGACTCAGGACCCAAAAAGAAGAGGCAGCAGACAAGTTTGAAGCCGTTTAGAGTTCGACCGCGGCACGGCGCGATGTCACGTTTCATAATTAAATCGATGAGCGGCGCGATATCGAACGATGCTCATAGATAACATTTAATCGCGCCGAACTGCGATAGAACTCTAGAATATATCTTCTTTTTGCGCTCACGCAGTAACCAAAGCGCGGTTACCCTGGGTTCATGAAGAGACCAAAGAGTTGAAAGCAGCGGATACGCGCCGAGAGCATCGCGCCTAAGGCGTCGTTTATACTTCTGCCGCCGAGCGGCCGGCGGAGCGCAATCCTACAATATCGATCGTGCCGCGCCGCATGATCAATATTACAGAAATGCACTGTGCCACACCGTTCGGCGGCGGGAGTATAAACGACCCCTAAATGTAAATTTCGTCCGCGGTCCATCTTCTTTGGTGTTATATACATGTCCACGAGCCTTTCGCGACATTCCTCCATCAGATTCGTTAAGGACCAGCTCCAGGGCATACTATGAGGAGCTAATCATTCTGATTCGAAATTTTCGAAGGATTGCTACAGGTCACTGCACCTGAATGACCTGAATTATGTACACCTACCGGACACATTGCGCTCTCTCCGATTCCGCAGAAAAAATATTATAACGTTCCGTAGCTTTCCAAAAACTTGTACGGAGACCTCGAGTTCGCAATTAACACGGGAAAAATCTTCACTTTCTTCGATTTCAAAAAAAAAACGCCCACCTGTGTCTGATTCAATATTATGAACTTAGATTAAGCCCGAGAAATCCCCATGTTCATATCAAAATTCTTTCGGGTACATTGCGGGCGTGTGCGCGCGTATGCTGAGCTTCCTTCTAACCCACACCCTCTCACTGTCTCTTCCCTCGCTCCGCATATGCACGCGATGGAACAAAGCCGATTGCTCTCCGAAATAGAGGGTACAGATACTCTGGCCAGATGAAATCGCGCCGTGTAAATGCTGCCGCGGCATCAATCAGTGAGATCTGAAGACTTGCGCACAGCTGACGCGTGAGCGTGACGCCCTCGGAGTAGCGTTTTTCGATGGTGAAAATTTATTGAGAGAAGAAAGCTGGTGAAAAACTGCGATTCGAAGAACACAAACTCTAGCGCATCCCTAAATACTCCATGAAGAGCTCCTTTTGTCTACATGAAGAACTTCGTTTGTTTTGTTAGAAAAAAGCTAAGCTGACAGGATCTAGCAAATCGGCAGTAGGTATATATTCTCTGAGAATTTCGGAACAAGAAATTTCAAAACGTCTTTGATACGGAAGTTTTGAGAAAATGATGCTTGAAAAACTCTATCACTATGAATTTTCAAAACGCATGGTACGAAGAAGGGCACGTCGCCCTATAGGAAAACTTTAACATAGTCTCAAAGGCGTACGATCAAGCTTGCATCTGACAGTTTTCAATTTGTTTTAGTTTGGATAAAACCGTTAAGACACTTTTCAGAAAGAAAAGATAAGGAACACATGAAGATTCTCCTTTCCGGTAAGGAAAAATTGGATTTATCATGATGGATATGACTCTGCAGGAGAAATGGAGGTGTAGCTTCTGCAGAAGGCGTTGATGTCACCGAAAGAGGCGTGGAGGCCGAATTGAGATGAGGTTTTTTGCTTCTCCCAGAAAAGCTAATTTCTAGCCGCATGTATGTACTTCTGCTGCTGCTGTTGCATACACCATAAGCCTCGCAGTAATATGATTGAAAACAGAACACATGCATAATAACAGGAAAAGGGAAAAGTTCGGATTCCGGGCGGAATAGCGCTAGGCGTCCAATTACTGCCAAGCTGGGTCTCACCAGAAAACCATCTCTATTTACTTGCCCTTACTAAATACGCCCCGGTCGTTAATCTGTGGAACCACAAAGACGGCAGAAAAATGCTGCGAGGTTATTTTTAGAAATGCTTACAACTCAGTAGTTATTGAAATAAGTCATTACTCAGAGAACAAAACTCTACGAATCTCTCTCACTCAATTATTCCAAACCTTTTTTTTGTCTATACTTTCTGTGAGACTCCTTCCCTGTATTCTTCCTCAGAAGATTTTTAGCTTCAAGCCGCCTGACAATTCGGCTCCTATGCAATCTGCGGGTCGTCCCCGATCCGCCTGACAATTAGGCTCCTATCCTTTATCTGAGGGTCCCCTCTTGTTACTGTCTAGGCAAAGTGGAGAAGCTCGGATAGCAACAGCAAAGGCGCGGGAATTGAGAGAACAAGCCGAAATCACAGGCGGTTCCATCTCCTGTTCAGTGCGTCTGGGAATTTTCCTTCTCTTTCGCAACATGTTTTCATCTTTCTCACTACAATTTCAATTCTCTTACCTTGCCTGCTCAGCTCTCCTTCTTCAACTCATATCTTCTCCTCTTTCTATTTTCTGGTTTCCGCTTTCCTACCCTTTCTACGGCTGCTCACTTCCCACTAATACATGTTTCTTTCTAATCTCTATTCTACTTCTACTCGCTTCATAATTAACTTTGCCTTCTCTCACTACTTCGCTTTCTGTTTCATCTATATTTCCCTCTGTCACACACTCTCTTTCGCTCTCATTTTCTCTCTCTCCGTCTCCCCGTATTCTCTCTCGCTTCCTTTTCCCGCTTCCTCTCTTTATGCAGCCACATAATTTTCTGTTTCATGTTCACAGTTTCCCTCAGTTCCCCTCTCTCTGTTAGCCTCTCATCAAAGTTTGCTGCCTTTTTCATCAACTTTCGTCATCCTCCTCCTCCTCCTCTCTCTCTTTGTCTCTCTACATACATCTCCCGCCTTCCCTCTTTCTATATCTCATTGTCTCTCGCTTTGTCTGGCCTTCTCTCATTTTTTCTTCATCTCTTGCAATCTCACTCATTCTCTCTTAATCTCTTTCTCTCTCCCTCCCTCCTTACCTAATCAGAGTCCCACCTCTTCTTGTGTTTTTCTTAAAGGCAGTGTTCACGATAAAAAATGTGTTTCAGTTTCCACTAGGAATGGGTAGTGGAGAGGCACACTGTAACGATGACGTTGAAAGAACGCACGAAAACGAGCCAGGAAACGCTCCGAAGGAGCCCGAAGTTGCCACTTCGAGCGCAAGGCAAACCCCAGAAGCGCAACGCCCGCCCACCGACGTGAACAAATGAATGTTCGAGATTGTGATATGAGCGATGGTTTCCGATCAATAGCCTCGTTCTTCCCTTCATTCTCAACCTCTCTCTTTACTCAGGTCAGCTCGCATACATCGGCTGCAAAAGGCGGAAGTTACAAGCCTCGAACAACTCGTCCACCATGTTTCCTTAGCTCAATTTTTGAGGGACCGCAACTCCGTTCCCAGAAGGTTTTGTACGATTTCAGAGGCATCATTGGAATTAGCATGGGGCCGTTTTCAAGATAGGCGGAAATACAGAGAAACGATTTTTATCGTGAACACTGCCTTTAAGCCAGTCTGATTGTATCTTGAGTGCTTCTTCGGATTTGTTATTTTTTCGTGACTGGCAAGTGAATCATTATTATTATTATCATCAAAACATAAAAAAGGTATGTTTTGAAGAACTCCACATGCAGAAAAATCTAAAAATGGCAGTGACGAGGTCCACAAGTGCAGAAGAAACTTCAAAACGATTTTGGCTCAAAATTAAAATTCAGTTTTACAGCGTGTTCAGTCTGACTTTGTCTACAAATTAAGGTTTTTCACGGGCCCTTTCGACATTTTCGTTTACTAGAGAACCAAGCTACACAAAAACATCAAAAAATAGTATACGATTTTCTGCGTATACGATGCCTTCAACCCCGAACAACCCCCGGAAACCAGTCTTGACCGAATCCCATAACCTTGCTTAACCTCATAGACATTTTTCTTTAAAAAGGAATTTTTTGAAAGAGAAATTGGAATATTTTTTCTCCGAACGAATGACAGAACTCATACGAAACCTTACCACATTTTTCAAATTAGTAAACGCAAGAAGCCGCCTTTAATCCGATTCGAATAGATCAATTTTCACACTAAAATCCTTATTCCCATCTTTGTTTTTTTTAAGTTCAGCAACAGAAAAGTGAATGCCCCTTCTTTCAAAACTAGGTTTTATGGGTGTCTTGAAACGGGAAAAAACTTCGTTCATCAAAAAGGCCATAATCTTCCACGGAATAAAATTTATTTTAACACAAAAAATTAAAATTGAAAATTTTCCTTTTTTTAATTCAAAATTTGAAATTAAAAAATCAAAAGTTCAAACTCCCTTTTTTCTTAGCTTTCGTACTTGACTTTTACTTTCTTTTTTCCGTTTGAACATTAATTTTTTTCCAGATTTTTTTCTCGGAAGCCGGGCAATCCTTAAAGGCACAGTCCAACCTCAGAGGTAATTTTTGATATTTTGGTCCGGCCACCGTCTATAGCAACCCTGCCAAGCGCGAAATCTCAATTCGCTCAAATAAGCGAGAAAAAGCTAGGAAAAAGTCGGCCACGCCCCCTTGAAAGAAAAAATGGGTAACGCCCACTTCCAGGTTCCCGACCTCAATAGGGAAAAGACGCTCGAATGATTCTATTCAAAACCTATGTTCTTCCTTTTGTTTTCGGTCTGGCTTTATATTGTGACCTTATTCAGGATTATTACTGCAAATAATGACAAAATACAGGCTCGAGACAACTCGTCCGCGAACTTCTACCCGTTCAAATTTGAAATTTTTGAGGAGCCGTCACTCAGTTCGCAGTGAGTTCTGAGCGATTCTGGAGACACCATTGTGATTAGCGTGAAATTTTCTCCAAGATAGGCTGAAATACGAAAAATCGATTGTGAGTTTGGACTGTGCCTTTAAAGCGGTGAGTGAGTTATCTCAATTGATTCCTGCAACCCCGACGTTTTGGAGTATCCTGACCCCACGGTGAACTCTGTGAGAATCCCGATTCTCTCTCACGGCTCAATCATGCTCGGCGAAGTTTTGTCGGCTTGTTACACAGGGAAACTCTATCAGTCAAATGTCTTGAATGAGGCAATAAAAATCACGTCGTGTACGAGACAAATGATCACGGCCTTTCGCAGGTACCGTATGGCGAAAACTTGACGCATGCACACAAACGTGCAGTCGGAATAACGATGGACCGCTGCCGCTGCTAGAGAGTTCTCGCTAGCGGGAGTCACTTTAACGTGATTTATAATGGAGGCTGAACGCAAAGAGCATGAGCATTCTATTAAATCACATAAACGACGATTTCCTCGGGCATCCGGAGATTCCTCCGGAGTTTTTCCTGTTGGAGGGAGAGGGGAACATTGACGAATTCGATGTCTCAGACGCAAAATATTCTGAGTTCTTGTTTCAGTATCCTGACGTCTAGCATGATATCACGTGAGTGTCCTGAAGGCCACTAATTCCAGGGAAGAAGCTGATTTTTCAACAATATATTTAATTTCAAGACACGTCGACTATGCATCACGTCTCTTAGATTAAAGTCTATGTTATAGCCTTCTTCCCTCATTTTGAGCCGGTCGAAGCAAGGCTTATCAGGCTTATCATATCATGATCTCCTTATCGCTGTGGTATTTTACCAAAACCGACCGCTCCGCTGCTTGCTTAGTCCGGATTCAACTAAACGCAATAGGACTTACCTTCGTCCGCAGCCAATTCGTGCGTGAAAAAGGTTTTTAGGGGGATAACTAGCAGCGATCAGTGCCCTTCGCCCACTAGAACTTTTTTGCCTAAAGCGGCGTGCATGAATTTGAATTCTGCTCGATTCTAGCTTGGCCTCAGTGCAGCGCGCAATCCAAGCGGGACTGCTCGCGGTCTGTGATTTCCTCAGCGCGTTTCCGAAGTCGAGCGGCGCGGCGAAGTGCAATTTCACAATATTGATCCCAGCCGCGCCGCATGATCGAAATGACAGAAATGAACTGTACCACGCTGCTTGGCGGCGAAGGCTCCACAACATTGCTCACTCGCGACTGCACGCGCCACGGTCTGGTGGGCGCCGCGCGCAAGTCGAACGCGGAAAACTCACAATCGTGTGAAACGGCGCTACGCACCTTATACGAGGAAACGGTAATCTTTAGGGGCACAAAAAAGTTTAAAAGATGTTCCATAAGAAAACAAATTGCTCGATTTCACCCGAGTAGGCAAATATGCTGCGTTGCCGCCAATTTCGCCATCCCGTGCGCGTGACGCCTACGTATTGGTGAGCAATCTCCACTCCCCGGCTGCGTGAGTATAAACGACCTCTAAAGCGGTTCCTGCGTGCGATAGATCCTGTATGCCATTTTGCGCGTGTGACGAGTCCACACTTTGGCTTGAATCGGAATCGCGTGGTCCTTCCTGGACTTATGGTTGCTGCACCAACCAGGGAGGCTTCCTTTTCTTTGGTAAGTACGCTGTTGCCAATCCCTAGCGCGGCTGAGGAAGCCCTTCCTACCCACGGGCTAGAAAACCATTGACCTTCCAGCCAGAGGACTTAAAGGTTTACGATAACAATCATATTTTTTCTATTTTTGCACCTGTCTTAAAAACGGTTCCATGCTGACTCCAATGATGTCTCTGGAATCGTACAAGACCTTCTGTGAACGGAGTTATGGCCCTCAAAAATCGATGTGGGGAAGCACGGTGGACGAGTTGTCGGAGGCTTGTAACTTCCGTCTTTTGCAGCCGATGTATGCCAACTGACCTGAGTAAGGAGAGAAGTTGAGAATGAGGGGAAGAACGGGGCTACTGATCGGAAATCATCGCTCGTCTCACGATCTTGAGCATTCATCTGTTCATGTCGGAGGGCGGGCATTGCTCTTTTGGTGTTTGCGTTGCGCTCGAAGTGGCGACTTCGGGCTCTTTCGGGGCTCTTCTTAGCTAGTTTTCATGCGTTCTTTTGACGTTGACGTTACTGAGTGCCCCTCCACTACCCACTCCTAATGAAAACGGAAACACATTTTTTATCGTGAACACTGTCTTTAGCCACAGGCATCCTAATTCCTGTATCTCATGTTGCCACTGCCCATTGCGTCGCAATCGTTCCTCTCATAGGCCCCCCTCAGAGTTGGTCGACACACTGAGTCCCACTTGGTCGATACGCAACGAAATAGTGCCTCAGCTCCAGTCGATACTGATGTTCCACACGCGCAAGGGCAGTGCAAATGCACTCAATATCGGCTTTTCCACACCGGACTCACAAGGGAAGTATACAAATCGTATGTCAGATCTGCGGAAACGAATCGTGTTACTATTATCTCTCAGGCATATATAGTAAAACTGTGCAGTACCCCGTCCCGAACCGCTGATTCCAAGAAGTTATAAGCCCATAACTGTCGTTTTTTGTGATTTTTGTACCTTCTGAAACGCGCATTAATCTTCGAAAAATCCGCAAACCATCCTCATAATTGTGTTCAGCGCCCAAAACTACCCACTGAGCAAAGTTTGGGGGAAGACCCATTTTCCAAACTATGCGCAGACTACTCGTTCGCCAATTTTCTACAGATTACGGTAGATTATGGTAGGTATAAGGTAGTTCGATCAAGGTCTCAGATTTGACTCAAAGTTTGTATACGGGGGTTATTCGAGGTGGTGAATAAAAAATTGATGCTCATTCGCCGTTTTACGAGCTATAACGGTAGGTTTGACCCCCTAAATGGCATATTACCTACCGCAACCTACAGTAAACCTCAGATTTTCAACAAGCGGACCCCAGATTGCTTTTCAGCACCCTGGGTTACCCCTACTTACAAGTTTTTAACAAAATCCGATTTCTTTTAAAGACACCAAGTAATTCCTGATGGGTACCCTTGCCTTTTCGCGGAACTTTAAAAACGCTCATAATTTTCTTGAATCAGCTGCTCACGGCGGGGTACTGCGCAGTATCACTATACAAGCTCAAGAGATATTGGCCATATAATTCGTTTCCGCAGATCCGACATACGCTTTGTACACTTCCCTTGTGAGTCGATCTCAGTCGGTTTTTCGACCAAGTCTGATAAGGTCTATAGAGAGCAACGTGATATCTGCCTGGGCGTATACCCCCCCCCTCAGCTGGAATAGATGTTGTTGATTAAACTTAGGCCTGTAGTAAACCCGACGACACGTCTGACGAGCTCCTTAGAACGGAAAATCGAGAAGTTTTCTGGTGACTTGACAAAAATGGTGATCGTATGTTAAAACATACGAAGGTCGTCCGACAAAAAGGTTTCTGGTCACGTAATATTCGAGACAGGTGCTCTCCCTAAAATTATCTAATGAGCTCTCCATAAATTTCGGCCAGACGCATGAGATAGCACCTCTCGCGGAGAGTGTCCCCATAATTTTTAAGTTGCCCCGGACCGACTCACAAAACGTGACGAACTTGTGTGCATTATTGCGTCAGCTACTGCGGCGCGGAAGCGCACAACTCAAACTAGCTTCACTCATCTGCAGCCATCCATTCCGCATTTTATTAACGCTTGCTGTTTTCCTGTTCCACTTTCTACCTCGTATTCGTGTTCAGCATTCTTAACTAATCTCTCTGTATAGGTTTTGTGCAACAAGTTAGATTCCAGAGAGTAGGAAGGGGATACTGCCGAAAATTTGTCTTGTTGTGCAACCACTGGTTCTTGGAAATGCTCTTTCCTCGATTGAACAATTCAGTATTTTGATTTTATAGCGCTCGTCTGATAGGGGACTGTGTAAAGTGGTTGGAAAACATGTTTGATAGCATCTTTGTTTGACAGCATCTTGATTCATCTTGAAAACCGTCGAATCTCAAATTGAGAAGCCCGTCCTAGTTCCAAGATTGTTCGACTCCGATTTAAAGGTCTGAAAAGCTCCCGTAACCTTTTTGAAAGCGGTTTAGATGGGTCATTGATTGTCTAATTCGGCATGCTTGGGTTTGAAAATATGGCGCACTCATTACAAAGTGTAAGCCACTGCGTGTCGAACGCTGAAATTCCCCGGTACGGTAGCGGACAATCGCGTCGGGACCAACTCCGCATAAAATGCATGACGCGCGCAGAATTGTGTGATTGGGGCGCGCTTGCGCAAATTCAACATCGCGACTGGGTTTTGTTCCGTTTTCCATAACCTTTCTGTAACAAATGGTGTACCGCCAAGATCGCAGCGTGTCCCAGTCGAAACTTGCTGGAATAATTAATCCGCTTACATACATTCATGCGTTTTTTGGTGTTTGGGGAATTTAGTTGCCACAGAGCTTACTGCGGGTTATGTTGCGGAATCAAAAGTGGGTTTTAAAGGTTTGGTCCAAAACGCATTGATAGTGCAAGCATATTTATACTCCTAATGTTCCTGCTTGACAACGATCTCAATATTCTCGAGGAAATCACAACAGCGAGCCCGGTATTGGGAACTGGAAGCGACGACACCTACTTGATACATGATTCCGAAAGATGAGAGCGAAGTGTTTAGTGTCCCTATTCTCCCCATTACAGAAAAGAAGAAAAAATTCCATCCTTGTGGATGGTCGAAGCTATCAACTCATCAAAATTGCACGTGAGCAAAATTACTTATTGCAGAATATTTTTGCTTCCAGCTGACGTTTGGAGAGATGAGCGCGACATGCAGAAAAACTTTAAGCATCTGCACTGGAATGTTCGGCAGCACATTGATTTTGATAACTACGGATTGTGAATAGGGGTACACAACAGGTTGTCCACTCTAAAAACAACGATTTTATCGCAACAGTCCAGATCCTTAACATCACCATCACTGACAACGACTTTTCATCCAGCTTTGCATTCGATGACGTGCCAAGTATTATCAATTCGGCACCAGCGCGCCCCATTCGCACAATTCTGCGCGTGTCATGCATTGTATGCTGAGTTGGTCCCGACGCGATTGCCCGCTACCGTACCGGGGAATTTCAGCGTTCGACACGCAGTGGCGTACGATGTTACGTAAAGATACCTCTAGTCGCCGTCGCGCGGCGTGGCTGGGACGTCGCGTTGCGATGGAGCGCGCTCTTCACAGTACACATTCACCGCTAGTCGCATCGTGATGATGCCCTAGCCGCGACGGCGACTAGAGGAGTCTTTACGTAACATGGTGGCTTACGGGGGTTTTGGGGTGGTGAACACCAACATGATCGCTGCTGCGACGTTTGAAGGCCTCCAGCTCTTCTCCATTAAAACCCTACCTTCCAATGCCCGCTTTCGGAGCCGCGCACCTATTAAACATCAGAACGAAGAATCATGAAGAAACGATTGATTTTGAGATGCAGTCTGGAGATTCCCAAAAATTCCCAAAAGTTCCCTCATCGAACTTCCCTCATGTTCCACATTTGTTTCCCAGCTTGTGCACCGATTGCTCACTTATTACACGTGCTCATCTGACACAAAACTAAGTTTTGAAGGACACTTATTTTAGTGATTGGCTTTATGAGTACTCGGTTGAACACGATCCTATCGCAGCGAAATCCCGATCCACAATCGCTGCAAACCGTACGGGGCTCAAGCATGATCGTGGTGGGACTGCAGGTTCTCACCACGATTATAGTCAAGCTAATTAGGCATTATTGAAGATCTGCGGCCTGCAACATCGGTTGTCTGGAACTGTGGGTCAGAATTTAGCTCCGCTAAAAATTGTACGCAGCTTTTACGATTATGTTGAAAATAATAGTAGTATTACTAGTAATAATAATCATGATAGCAATGCTCATACTAATAATGATAATAATAATACTAGCACTAATACTACTACTAATATTAATAACCTTAAAAATAATAATAATAATAATAATAATAATAATATTAATAATAATAGTGATAATAATATGGATAATAATAATAATAATAATAATAATAATAATAATAATAATAATAATAATAATAATAATAATAGTAATAATAATAATAATAATAATAATAATAATAATAATAATAATAATAATAATAATAATAATAATAATAATAATAATAATAATAATAATAATAATAATAATAATAATAATAGTGATAATAATAATATGGATAATAATAATAATAATAACAATAATAATAATAATAATAATAATAATAATAATAATAATGATATTTTCAATAATTATAGTTATAATAATAATTATTATAGTAAAAACGTAGTATTAATGACAATAATAATGATAACAATACGAAAAACATGATTAACAAAAATTATAATAACAATAATAATAATATTGATAATAATAGTAATATCAACAGTATTAATGGTACTGTGTGCATTAACACTATTAGCATTATTAATATTAATATTAATAACGCTTGCAATATTTATGATACTGAGAACATCCTACAGTAATAGAATTAATTGAAAATTAAACGAATGACGTGGAAAATTATGATTAGTGATAAAATAATTTCAATCTTCTTTATAAGGTTTGCAGCATAAACTGCACTTTTGTGCAGCTCAAGACAACCTACATAGCTTGAGAAATCCTTGTAGTTGTACAAGCAATAATACTGCGTCAATCGCCGATTCTGCTGGTCAACTCGCACCGAACTATTGAGTCGCTGTTCTCGACCTCCCCAGACAGCGTTTCGAAAATTTTAGGGTCACCCAACAAAGTTTCTGATGAGCTCACCAGAACGGCGGGTTTACTACAGGCCTTAGTCTCATTCATCGAATTATGAATCGTTTTCAATCATCTTGATTTCATGGGAGATACAAAATGCAAGCTCTTCCTGACTATAATGCGTTACTTCGTCTCGGTGCTGTGGTATCATTTTTGTACAGGCGGGGGCATCGTAACCCCCCGCCCTCTAGGATTATTGAACTCAGCTCCAGTGCACGCCTAGGAGAAATAACATTTTGATGAAAACCAAAGAGATGTCACTACCCTGAAATTAATTGTGCCAGACAAAAAAGTTTGGTCACTCTTTGTTTTTTGTGAGCTTCCGTGCTTCTCAGTGATAGCCAGCTGTTGTAGCACAAAACATGCTCAGAGTTTTTCAAACGTTGTAAAGCGAAATATCATCGAAAGATAGAGAGACATGTCTCACGTGAATTACGGCCTTAGAGGCCGTAGCTGAGCGACAATGCTGGCAGCAGGTGATTTCGTGACATGGCGTAACTCGCGTTCAAAGATAGGGAATATTGCAATCTTATTTTTTTCTCAAATTGGGGATGAACTAAAGTATTTCAGGTGGATGTGCAGCTATAGACCGGTCGCAGTCCACGGATTGATGAAAAAAGATTTTGAAAAACACTGATTTTGATAGGCCCCTAATTTGCGGTGATATGTCGTTGACTTTGACAGCACACAACCGGCCGCCCCGCATGCAGTGCGCTTCACTTTACAAAGTCATCGGCACGTGTCATTCGGGGAAGAAAAAAGCCCGAAAGCTTCGGCGAAGTCTGGGTGAGAGGTGAAAGCACACACAAACGTCACCTATGAGCTGAACGGCGGCAACTTGAGAAGAGCAGGAAGAAGGAAGGCAGTTGCGGTGCCCCCGTCACACTCATTTCTGTGGATGGTTAACTCAATTCGCTGGTTCTAATGAGAGGCAGGGTAAGACTGCCTGTGGAAACTCGGAACGGAAGCAAACGAGATGAATGAGGGAAAGGCCTTCCAAAGAACTGAGTCCTGTGTTATTAAGATGGGGTTTTACACTCATGCAGGAGAGCATGACGAATTAACAAGTCCATGTATTCTCATCATCGGAGGAAAATTCCGGTCCGCAGCTGCGGACTACTGCTGTTGCGACACACACGTCATGAAAAATCGTGCTGGGTCCACGGGCTATAGTGCTGGAACCGTGAGGTTCGAGACGTTTATTGACTACCAGCGCTTGTCCGCAACTGCGGACCGGATATTCCTTCCGACAAGGGCAGTAAGGTGTCGTTCCTATTCCCCCCCATCCCTATGAGGATTCCGTCAAACAACTGCTTATCCGCATCGAACAACTAAAACGTTAGGAATCGAGATAATACAAACATGGTACCCCCGCATGCAGAATGTTTCTTATATATGGTGACAAGTTTTCACATCTCATTCGTAGGCATATGTTCCTGCCTAATCGCCTTCTAAGATCTGTTTTTATAAGGTTTTCTCTTACAACATATCAAAGTTCAGAGCGTATAATCGTCTTTGAAATACATGGTAAGTGGAAGCCTGAGGGTTCCCCAATTTGTACGAAATCAAGTCAATTTCGGTGACTATTCCTTCTTCCCGCATGTGAAAATATATAGAGAATTGCTTTAGTGAGGTAATTTCGGAGCACAGTGATATAAAAAAGCCAAAGTCACGGAATCAGAGAATGTAGAGACGAAAATGAATCTATAGCAACAACACTGTGTTGGAGAAATTGAAATATCGATTTTTGGCATGAAAATCAAAATAGTACACCTTTTTTGGGGTTTAACATAGCTGCCTACTTCTAGACTTGGCAATCTTCTCACTTCCTGGCTAGGGTCAGGGGCTCTGTACTCACGGAGGGAGGAGCATGGACGAGATTCATTGCTTACGCGACGCGCGCTGCGGAACTTTTTATCCTATTACCCCATCACTGGTGCGCGCTTGCTACAAGCTCGCGAGATTTTTCTTATTCATTCTGGCATGACTTTTCTTCAAGTTCCTGGGTTGTTCCTCTCATTATCTTATCCTGGACACTCATTTCGATAATTCTTGTATGTTCTCGTGCCGCTGTACCGCTTGATATTTTAGAAAGTGTAATATGGTATTAAAGATCGAGCACCATTCTAGATGTACTGATGGGATCATTACCGCCGACAACCAGTTTGGCTCTTTATTATGGAACATAAAGAAATGGTTATGTGAGAATCAATAAACAAATGAAATGTCATGAAATCTCGCGAGCTTGTGACAAGCGCGCTCCAGTAGTGGGGCCCAATCAGATGAAAATTTTCTTCGCGCGCGTCGAGTCAGCAGTGAAGCTCGTCGGTGTTCCTCCCTCCGTGTGTATAGTGCCTCTGACCCCGCATCTGCACACGCTGTCTACTTCAGGCCCATGCCCGCGCAACTGATCCACCGTTGAAATAAGGCTTTCAGGAAGAAAAGCCAATGTTTGGATGTTTTGCAGCGTTTTTCTTGATTCTTTCTTCGCTGATGAATCAGTAAGACTCTAAACCTTCGTTCTCTGGTGAGAGCTCGAGAACGATTTTTATCGTGGACACAGCCTTTAAGCCCTGAACAACTGCTACAAAACTGCTCCAAGCCGCTCTCTCCGTCCTGTTCAACGGCTTTTCAAAATCCTCACATTTTATGATGTTTTACATCCGTGGTGCAAAGAATGTACCAGCCCTGATTCTAACCTCGGACATCTTTGGAAAAAGATCTTGGAGGTATTGAAATTCTGCTAACTCCTTGTCAAGAGCAGTGACAAATTGTTAAATGAGGCGTAACTTCATGAGCAGCGCTAACAATAACACGAATTGGAATCTTGGTTTGAGACATCTGTGTTTTTGTACTTGTACAACTACTTTTGAAACGTTCAAGAACGTTCTAGAAAGTTCTGAGAGTTTCAGGAAAGTTCTGCAAGTTCTTTGAACGTTCTAGAATGTTCAGGAGAATCGCATGTAGAGACATCTGGACAACTCTAGCAGTTCAGGAAGGAAGCTCCGCATTAAAGGTTAATCGAGAATTTTCTCGAAAACACGCGATTCCTGAATTTCATGGTCCCGGTCACAAAAGCAAAGTTTTTGTGGAATAATAGCGATTTCCCCTCTGTTCTGGACCTAACGGGTTAGGAAAAAACAATTTCAACCCAGGAGCAGAACAAAAGTAAAAATTTGTTACATAGTGTTATCAGTGGTACAGTGAAGTCTTTATCGTAGACACACGCAGAAATAACAAAAAAAATTAAAAATTAAAGAAAAGTTACTCCTGCGTGTGTACATGGTGAAGACTTTAGGTGCATGTATTCCCGCCCCTTTTCAACGTATCCTACGTTTTTTTTTTGTCAAAATTTGGAAGAAAACACCTTTGCCGTCGGCTATGGCGCAACCTACAGTATGCTTAGGGAAAATACGCAACTGCACAACCGCATTTTTCCGTTGCCGTAGACTGTACGTGCACAGATTCCGCCCCAACGCACAATATGGAACGCAATGCATCAGTGAAATCCGTGCCGACTCTATAAATGTCAGAAAAGTTTTCGGTAGCCATCGATTCCACATACAATTTATCGACAGAAACGTTACCATTCCTACGATCCCTAAGGGTTTTCGAAGCTTTTCCGCCGCTTTGGTGCAGTTTCTGATACTACCGAATCCTTCATTTATTTTCTTAGAATCGTTAGTGAAATTTCCCAAGAATTTTGCTTGCTCACTTCGAATTAATGCAGTTGATGATTGACAGCTGAACTGTCAATCCTCATAGTATTGCTGGAATGGACATGGTGCATTTCTTGCGTCTCCCTCTACAATTGGCTACTTTAAAAAGCTGAATGCACATTATACATTAATAGAAATGGCAGTGTATGTACGTGAGCGTCGACTTTTCCAGGTATAATTCTAGACTTGAAAAGGTTTCTCAGAACCGTCACGGACTAACGAACCTTATGAAGGCCACATGAATATTGCACATTATCAACCATGAAGGACACCGTCTTTGTAAGGAGCACTAACCATTTACCTGACGGCAGTACTTTTTATTGATGAAATGTGCCGCCATTCAAATGTATACTTTTCAAAATCAAGGCTTTATGACAAACGGAAGAGCGAAAAAATAATAATGCTGTGAAAATGCTGACCCTGAAGTTTGCAAACTAACCTGAATCGGTTTCAAGTAGGGACCAGAAATATTTTTTGAAAACCAATTGAAACAAACCGCAGAGAACTTCTATGCAGAAAATTTCAGCTTCATGGAATTTCGCAATGCTTGTGCATCTCTGAAGAATCTCATTGGTCGCATTTATGTGTTCTGTTTCCGAGTGAAATTTATTTCCGTTCATCGCGAGCGTCTGCGCGCGCACGCTGCGTCTTCTTCTTCCCACGCTTTCTCGCCGTTTCTACCCTCGCTCCTCACAAACACGCGAGGGAACAGAGTAAATTTGGCTCGAAATCAGAGGATATATGATATTTCGTCGGTTAGGCAGTTGGCAAGGTTTTTATTTTAGATTCCAATTTGTCGTTACTTCAGTATTCACTGAAAGAATGCCTGTATCCTCTTTCCTCTTTTTCGGAGCCGCATTTACTCCGTTGCTTCGCGTGAGTGCGCGGAGCGAGAGCAGCGACAGCGAGAAACTGTGAGGTGAAGGAGACGCAGCATGCGCGCACGCGCACGCCATAGATGGAAATAAATTTCTTTTTGAAGTAGAGAATACTATTCGACTACGCTTTTTTCTCTACAAGGGTAAGATGGTTTCTGGAGTTTTGATCGGGATGTAGATCAGCAAATTGCCCCTGTTTGTCTGTAATCTTTCGATCAACGGCAGTACTGTGCAGCGCGAATTTATAGCAAAAAAAAACGGAAACAAAGGGCGAAAAAAATGTGAAATGCAAACAAAGTAGTTTTTTGAGTAGCAATAAACGCCTTGAATTGTACTTCTCGGTGCTATGTCACACTTCATAGAAGGATCACAGACATACAAGGAAAAGTTAACCGACTCACATCTGTTTGCATGACTTTGGGACGAACTTATTGTCCTTATGGCAATAAAGTTCCAGTCCGCAGATGCGGACATTCGCTGATGCAGCACGCAGCTGGCAGATGATCGTCCTCGGACCACGAGGTCTCGGCACAATTAATCCCTGTCCCAGCCCGAATACCTTCAAGCTGCATACTGCAAGAGCGGTCGGCCGCAACTGCGGACTGAAATTCCATTCTGGTAAAAACAGCATGCAGTAATGGAATAATTATTTGATTTTTCACAAAAAATACAAATTCAGGTACTATACGCCACAAAAGTTGCATTAATTGTTTTGTTTTTATTTATTTATTCAACGTAGTTTTCCTCCAAAACAAACACTTGCTGTTTCTTTCCTTCCGTACTTTGCAAAAAAATCGTGCTCTGACCTAGCCCCTGAGGCCAATTGGCCTCACCTCGCCGGCCCCGCAATAATTCATCATCAGGCAACATGACACAAGTGGCGGGCGGCACAATTTACACCAGAGTACGTGCAAAATACGCGCCGAGCCCAACACTTGCAGGATGAGTGCTTGGACAAAGCAGAGCTGTGACGTCGGCCCCGTCGCCCCGAAAGTGTCAAATACGTTTTTATCACACATCTTCACATACATACACAAGTGGCCGCCAACACTGCAAACATGAGTTCCGGGGTTTACTCAGCTGGTTTCTAACAAGTAGGTAGGTTGGGTGGTTTTTTTACTAAAAATCTCTCTTCAAGTCACGTCTTGGCCAAAGCATCTAGCGGGTGTTTTTTGTCAAAACGACCCGTCTAAGTTCATGCAACTTCTAGAACTACAAAAAAAGTTCAGCCCGAATTGCTTCTATACAAGGTAGTGAGGGCCTCGCCTCGAATAACGGACCGGCACCGCCTTAATTGACCCACACGGCCTTACTGCCAATCAGATGTTCACCAAAAGCGGATGTGGTGTGTAACCTAATAAAGCCTTTTGGCCGCGCCAACTGCAAGTTTTGCAAGATTTTGCAGGAGACTGAGAAGTTTGATGAAGCTGAAGATATCTTTATTTTATTATTTATTCATTTACTTTATCGCACTCAAAGTGGGCCACACATTGACAAATAAAATTAACAATATTCACTAATGAAGCTCTTCGAATCAACATCAAAGCTCAAATAAAGTCGGTCTGAATGAGACTGCCCGACCACGCGGTCGGCGTGATTGTGGAGCGGTCGTCACAAAGGTATTATTTCAGATGGACCTTTTCCATGGCTGTAGGCCTCAAACTTCATTATTTCAAAGTTGACCCTGCTTTTTGGATTCCAAGTTCGAAAAATATCTTCGCGACAGCAATTTGACACGCATGTCAACCGCGTGGCCGGACAGTCTCTTTCGGAAGAAGTAAAAATTAAACTAGAAACTGAAGCGAGACACCATCCCTGACAACTCTCAGAATATGTACATAGCAGGCACGACGAAGAACCACCTGTCTGCACTCTAGATTCACCCAATAGTAAGGACCATAGTTGTACACTAACGAAATTTCCAAACGATTTTGCATTTTTCCCGTTAGAGTCCTCATGTTCGAAAATTCGTCGAACGATTTTTTTTAATTTTCGTTCCTTTGCTTTTTTCCAATAAAAGCTGCTGATTTTTGTTTGTTCGAATTTTTTTCGCGCAGAAACTGTTCAATTTTGTTTCACTCGGAACCTGATTTTTCGATTTTTTTTTGAAAATTGGTTCAACTTTCATCACGCTTCTCAAACCTTTAGTCACGCTGTCTCGTTATTCCTTGGGCTGAGCAGCGTTAGGCTCACGTTGTGATGATCTGCAGCTGCAGCTTTGAGCGTTAGGGAAGGGTTCGGTGGCAGGTACATAATTCAGCCACTACGCACAGTTAGTTTGTATTCAGCGGTAGAGAAGGTTGTGGAAATTAAAAGAGTACAACCACTGCAAAACGAAATAAAACTACTGAAAACTAAAAACCGAGTACTGACGATAATTAGTTTGAATATTTTTCAATTTTTTATGTATAGGTCGATCATCTAACAAGAGGAACAGAAATGCCACGACAGGCTCCGAGAGGCCGGGCAAATCCAAACTCCTCTATTATTTATTTCGAGATATCCTCGCATTCAAATGTATGTGTTGGAAGCTTCCTGTGTTCAGAGAACTTTCGACAACAGAAGGGCGAAGCGAAAAGAAATATGCAATCTGAGAAGTTGAGGGGGCTAAACCATTTCCGACGTCCAGTTTTCCGACATTCGTGAATCACACAAGACACACCGGACAAACGCGAAAATGAATCCGAATGCTCAGGGATTTCCAAACAAGATTTTCTTCAAAACTAAAATGTTTTGTGTGGCCTATTTGCTATATGTCTCAACCTCGTAGGCCTATCAGCACAAAACAATTAATAACTCGGACACGGTTTTTTTTGCGCGTACGTTGCCTTTGAACAGCGAGGCTCGAAGTTGTGTTCCGCTACACTATTGCCGTCTATATTTCTCTTTGAGCAAACAAAAAGTGTTTTGGGATATGATGTTTTGGACAAAGCTAGGCATTTAGGCGAATCCCGAGATAATGGACGTCTCGAGACAACTACTCCAGACTTCAAACGGCAACGGCCTTGCGGAACACAAACACGAATGCGCAAGAATTTTCATCGAATCTCTGCCAATGTGGGTGATACTCCCTTCGAGACGTACATATGTACAACCCCTGAAAGGAATTAAGAGGTGGAAAGGCAGCCCGTAAGGAGAGCGAGCACCGGAAGTGAGCGAGTGAATGAACGAGTTCGACCACATGGGGAACCCCAGTCAAAATATATTTACCGCATACATTCTAGGCTTCATTCGTACATAGGCATACATGTATGATAGATGGATGGATAGACACAAGTTGGCCAAGAGAAGTAAACACAAAAGAGAGAATGACTTTTGATAGAATGAACTAGAGCAAGTGAACTGGAAAAAGAATATCAAAAGTATACAATAATGAAGATAATTAGAAACTTCTACTCTTCCTACGTTGAATAGAACTTACCAATGCACATAATGAGTGAAAAGCGTTCAAGAGCATGAGTTTTGTGTTAGCAGTGTTGGTCTTTCCGACCTTTCTGGAAGTTCCTTTCCCGTTGATGAATAGGAAAAGGAATGGTTACAGAAATGTAGGAAAAATTAAGGATCTTAGGTTCCAAATTGGTATGCTAACCAGCTACAGATCCCGGGGCCGGAAACTACGGGTAAGATTGAAAGGTGTGCGTATATCATAACACGGCAATGGACTAAATGGACTCACTATGCGTCGCTAAGAGCGTACGCCCAAGACCGGCCTTCGTGCAATGAGCGGCGCGACGTAATGTTTGTCATCGATATCGACCAAAAATCTATACGCCTGTAGCTGTCGCTTGTCGCGGAAAGTATGATGCCGGCCTAAGACTTCGCTTATACTTCCACCGCCAAGCGGCACTGCCAAGTGTCATCCTATAATACCGATCAAGCCGCGCGGCGTGATTAATACTACAGAAATGCACTTTGCGTAGCGGCTCGGTGGCGGTAGTGCAAACGAACTCTAAGGTCCATGGTGTACTTGTGTCCAAACTTGAATTCAGACTAATTGCGGACCTGACGCTGTGGGCAGCGACAGGCGATGCGAACGTAGCATAGACCTAAAGTGTACAGTCGGCACGGTTCGCTCTGATACTTGGCGTTCCGCAGATTGAAAACAGCTGTAAAACTATGAAGGTAGCGCGGTGAAAAACGGCTAGAATAGGAGTTCCTAGGACCCAAAGAAGCCAGTTCGTGCACACGTGCACAGCGCCGCCCGAAAAGATCGCAGTCTCATGCCGAGCAGTCAAAAATCATCGACATTCAGAGGAAGAAATGAATGCCAATTAACCCCATAAAAACAGTTGAACAATGAAAGCAAGCACTTCAGTCGATGTATTTGACTAGATGATCAATGTTCATTGATTGAAATTCAATTTTAAGCCAGATGATGTTCTTGATATTAGAGATCATCGATGCCGATGATGTGGAGTGGGCGCGTCCATCATCAAAAGACAAGAGAGTTCAGGCTTCAAATGTGGCCCGAAAAGGCGTTTTTTACGCGATTTTTTCCTAGAGGTCCTACTACTCTGAACCTAGAAAAGGGTTTAGAGAGGAAAAGAACATTAGCCTGATCACGACCACTGCCTTTAATTAAAGCATAAGATTTTTTTAAAATTTTGCAGTTTTTGTTCTATTCATGCGCATTAAATAAAATTTACTAACTTCGAATTGTTTCTTTTTATCTTCTACACAACACCCCAGCTTGTGCTGGGATCAGTCCCTAGTGCAAGAAACGATGAGTTAATAAAGGCTAAGCTAGGGAAACAATCAAAAAGTGAAAGAAAGCCACGGAAAAACGAATATTAGTGAGAATGACATAATACCAAGATACTGGAGCGCGATAATTTGCACGAAAATATCTCGAATCCAGAGTTTCTCCTACTAGAATATTCCGCACCCTCCCTTTAACCCACAGTTTTGTGATTTTGGTTTATGCTGAACCACAGGTTGGTGGCAACATGCCACTCTTTACCCATCATACCGCGATTAATTGTTAATGTATCCTGCGGATATACCATAGTTATATTGACCCCAGCCGCGTATCGAACTCGTCCGTGCACAGAGAACGCGGCGCCTCCTGTCATTGCGCCATGTGAGCGAGATCGATAGATGTGTAGTAGCATTAACAAAACACTCAACAGACACTGCCCTTTCCGTAAGATGCCGCACTCATCTTAAAGGTCAGCATATCTCACCACTGTGACATTCCGTAACATGTGAGCCACATGGACAGCTGACCAAATGGAAACAACGGGATTCCTCTCTCATGTCAGTGTTATTCCAAGTACGTTCTAAAATTATCTGAAAGGCTTGGCACTCACAGTGCAACAGAGTTTATGGCATTTTACTGAAGCATATGTGAGTACAAAATATTGTTAAGTAAATATTTCCTTAGCAGAGGACAGCTTGAGGCGGTTCATTGTCATAAGGTCGCATTCTTCAGGCCAGACAGCTGGCATGAACCTCCGAAGGATTGTGTACAAAACAAAAAACGCAAAGCAACATCGGGCAGGGGTTCATTACCGATAAACCCATGGGTTGAAGGTTCTTGCGATGGCTTCACAGGGTGTCTGGTTTGGCAACTTGCGGAGACTCGGGTGAAACTTACCCCGAACCATGAATTCCATGTTGCCAAGTCCGGTTTCTGATGCAAACAGGGATATTATCCGACAAAAGTTGTCTACAGGCTGTAAAAACCCAAAATTCCCGTTGTTTCATCGCACTTGGGTGCGGAACGGAAGTTGGAGACAGCGAGAGAGCGCAGGGCAGATGGAGGGAGCAGCAAGACGCGCACACGCAGCGCGTTAGAGGCAGGATTCGGGATAAAAACGACTTTTGAGCTCTCTTCATCAGAATGTAGATTTGGTCAATACAAAAGTAAAAATAAGTGAAAAGATCCGGAAATTCGTGGGAAAAACGCTCAGAAACAAAGCATAACGGCTAATTACCGGTGTCGGCCGGCCCCCTAATTAACGATATTTTCATTAATGCTTGCTTATCCGCATTTTATTTTGCCGCTAAAGTAGTCAGTAATCTCCAGAAATGCTCAGAAATTACTACAAAAGCAAAATAAAAGTTGACAAAACAAGCTTTTACACAAATCTCAATAAGGGGAGCGGGAGGACACCAAGCAATAACTTGTTCCTGAGCGTTTTTGTTCAATTTTTTACTTATTTTCATTTTCGTGATGGCCAGTTCTACCATTCTATGGAGATGGGGCAACAATCGATTTTGTCGAGAACCCTGCCTTTAAGTGATGAGAATTTCGATTTTTCACAGAGGATATATACAGTTGAAAAGAATTAATTTTAAAAAGAAATTTTTCAGGATCTCTGAAATCTGACTTGATCGATAAGCTGATCTCGATTTTCTGCAGTTTGAAGGTGGAGCAACTACACGTCAATCTTCAAAAAGTTGTAGTCACATGCCTCTTGCACTCGTGACTTCTTAGGATACAAATCATTCATTCATGTGTAATCCTAAGAATAACATGTGGAACAGTTTGATGGAGCAACCTTTCATCGACAACAGCAGCGGGCGGCTCATGGTTTCTTCTAAAGATACCTGTGAAGGTATTTCGCCATTTCTAGTCTAGCGGATGTACAAGGCGCGACCATTTGCGGCGCCAGTGATGTTTCGATTGCGAGCGACGATATATCGCCGCGGTCTGGTCCATTTGCAAGGCTCGAACTCGCGATAGACCATTAATGCTTTTCCGCCTTAAATGAGGCCAGTGTTGATTGTGCCGCTGCTGCAAATAACAGTCAGTAGCTTTAGGCCGGGATCATACTTCCATCGACGAGCGACGTGACGCAATGATTACCATCAGTATCGACCGAAAATCGATATGCCTCATAGGCAATGTCGTCGGTCGCGGGTAGTATAATACCGGCCTTAACATCGAATTTTTCAAATAAATTAAATTTGTCAATATCGATTTTCAGAAATCCCCGAATGAAAACTTCGAAGGTTTAAGGATTTTTAGACGCTCAAAAAGTCTCGGACTACATCCTCCCGAAAATTCTCAATATATGCTTTTCTTGATAAGACCTCGCGAGGAATTCGAAATCTGATTCTTCTCAAACTTCCGCACCCACTCTATTTCGGACGAATAAACACATTTAAGAAACTGTTCTCAAATCGATTTTCAAATAAACATTGGATTATTCAGTCGAATATGTATTTGATTTCTCAAACATTATCAGAACTATAAATGGATGGCTATCAAATAATACTAGAAATCGATCAAGAAATTATTTGGAACAGGGGCTCTCTATACACCAAGGGAGGAGTTGTCCCGTTTTCGCCGTTTAAAACGTCACGCCACTCCACGCGAGCGAAGTGTTCCCGAGTGGAATTAGGGCAGCAAAAGGCGGGAAAACTTCTCCATCGATGTGTACTGTGCTTATCTGGGCCAAATTCCGGTCCGCAATTGCGTCTCGACACGCTTTGCGGCCGCACGCGTTGGAGTCATTCGAGTTTCCAGCGCGAAAGCTGACTCGATATGGCTTTTTTATACAGTTTTCTCCAATTTCGTTTACTTTCTAGTTTCTAAAACCCACCAAGAGTCAACAGATCGGCTGCTGCGGCGCTGGAAACTCTTCCGACTCGAATGCGCGCGGGCGCGAAGCGTGTCGAGACGCAAATGCGGACCGGAATTTGGTCCAGAGAAGCACAGTAGAGAGCCCCTGTCCCAAATATTTTGTCATAGAAAATGTGAATACCGTCGGCTGAGATTGGCCGAGTTTTTTTTAAATCGTAAAATCGTCGTTTTCTTTAAATGACCGTATGTTTGAAAATCCGAATAATGTGATATCCCGTATCGTAAATATCATGTATCAAGCGAATATTCGCAAAAAAGAGCATAATACAAATACGAACCCATCAAGTCGTCAGATAAAACAAAATTGGACTCAATTATTAAATGAATCGAATATTCGATTTTGTCCAATAGCTGTATTAGACTTTTATTTCATTCTGTCCCAAGCGTAGTCAATAGCGCTCACTCCAAAAATGTTTTATTAAGTAAAAATTGCGAAACACCAAATTTCGGACACTTTCCAACAAATGGAATTTTCAGTTTTGTATTTTTTGAAAGAAATTGGAACTACTATCTCGTAAATCTCGACTGGATGAATTCATAAGATAAGCTCTTTGGTGCATTTGAAAGAATAACCGAGCAGCTATTCGAGTTTTTGGATGCTCAAAATTGATTGAGAATTCTTTTGAATGAAAAATTCAATACCGTCACCTGAGAGTTGTCAAAAAATAAATTAATTTTAATTTTTGTAGCCCTTCAGATATTATGCAATATCGTTTCAATTTTACCCTGGATAAGCCGAACGTAACAGTGTTCCATTCCAAGATTTTCTATAAATATACTGTGCGAAACAGCAATTTTTTAGTTTTTTTTAATCAGCTTAAATTTTGAATACTTACAGACAGTTGGCAGGATCGCACTGATACTTTGCGTTCCCTCTTGAAAATTGGCTCAAACTTGGTGCACGTATGTTATAACACATGAGACCAAGCTTGCGCCAACCTTCAATAAGGGAAGCAAAGTACCAATGCGATCACTACCAATGCGATGCTCTGGAAACATTAAAAAAATCAAGTGATTCGAACAGTGTGATCTCGAAAATTCTAGATGGAGAAAATGATTCGTTACACATACATATATACATAATCTCTAGTATACTATTGTTTTCGGAGCACAATTCCGGTCCGCAAATACGGACTACTGCTGTTGTATCACGCAACACGTTGATAATCGTGCTGGTAGAAAGGTCCGAGAACGACAGTAGTTTGACCGAATCGAATGGTTCGATTATTCATCCGGTTGAAAAAGTCAACTTCGAATAATTCTAAAAGTTGAAAATTAGCAAAAAAATCTGAAAATGTAAAATGCAAAAGTATACTCTCTACCTTATTCATATGAACATTGGAACGTTTTTTTTAAATAATTGTCAATTAAAATTCGAATACGATTAAGCGACTAGGACATATTGGAGCTTTTCAAATCTTGCGTAATCCGGGAACAAGAATATTTTTACTGAAAAAAAAACGAATGTATCGAAATTTGAATAACTACTCGGAAATTAGTCGACTAGGATCAAAATTGCCTAAATCCACTGAAATTTGAGTAGGAATCTAACCAGATGAACATATGTAGGTTTCCTGTGGTTATTTCGCGTGCGGGTGCACAGCGGAGGCTAGAGACAGCGAGAGAGTGGAGGGCAGTAGTAGGACGCAGCATCGTGCACACGCCATGAGTGATGGGAATATCGACTTTTTATGGAGGGTATGGTCAAATGATATAGACAAGTTCAGACTGATGTTCCAATCTTCAATACAATTCTCAGAGCATGAGGAATTCAATTATTGATGCAATCTATTGTCTTATAAAGTACTGATATTCCCTTATAATATTAGCATTGATTGAACAAAGAAATCATTTTCATTTTCATTTTGTTGGATTTCTTTCAATTCTATGGTTTTTTTTTCATTTCTCCATAACGTCTGGGTCTATTCAACCATTTATACTTGCTTTCATTTGTTCAATTTTTCCAGAATCATGTTCTCTTTTTTCGATGAATTACGTTTTTTCACTTCGATTTGATCAATATAATGCAGTTTTATTTTGCTTACATATTTCAGGTAGCTTCATTGGCATCGAAATTAGCTAGACGTTCCAATCAGCTTTTCCTATGCGGCTTTGGCAAGGGAAAAAGTAAATAGCGATTATAAGCGATATTATCCGTCAATTAAACAAATAGAAGAGAATGTCCTTTGTCTAATTCAGCCGCTGTTATTGAGGATTGGCATAAAGTTGCAGAGGAGAAGCGCAATCTCTGAAAATTGAATTTATTTACTTCGGAAAATTTCAAAATCGATGAGATCACATAAAAAAGAGAGCTGCCATAAACACTGTATCAAAAATTCCGAATAAAAGGCTCACTGTACTGGAATCATTGAACGTACCCTCTACTTCGCAGGGAAATTCACTTTGCTTTCTTGCGAGAGTGTGGAGAGGAGCATAAGCATACGCGCGCACACGCACGCGACGGACTCGAGTAACTTTCCCTTCGGATTAGAGAAGACGTATAAGTTCGTTCCTGTGGCGTGAGAATATCAAAACCATTTTTTCTTTTTTTTCGACAAGGAGCGAAACAGAAGAACTATAAAAAATTTCCCTGAGAGAGATCTGAATCGAAAAAAAGAATCTTACTACGGAAATATTGATATATGAACGAATGAATTGGGAATTCAAAGAAATCTTAATGAAATCAATATAACCGCATTATGACCGCATGAGCCGGAAAAATAGATAAGAAAAGAAGCGCATACTAAAGCAAGATCAAAATGAACGTAGGCCGCGAAAATGATTGGGAGGTCATCTGTCTCCAAAATTATGGCAGTCTTAGAATGTGAAAACCTAAGCCAACTGGTATGCAGAAAGTTATTGTTGAGAGTTTGCCAGTAAATTGCGCTTTGAAATTTGTGACAACAAGTGATACAGTCGTCTCCGAGGGTGGCAGCCCAGTTGCGGACAAGGCGAGCGGTCGCGACTTCTTGATCTTCCGAAAACTACACTCAAAAGTGCTAAGTTCAACCAATTGAAAAATATTCGCAAACCTGTTTTGGTCCGATCATCTGGTCCATAGAGGGACTAACTATTCACTTATAAATGAATGATTTATTGCGCTGATAGGGGCAATTATAAACATTTAAAAACATTCCGTACTTGGACCACGCCACAAAATTTAATGTGAATTTCGAAATTGAACGCGTTTTGAAGAAGGCGACAAAGAGAGTTATAAACAGGAAGAAGTGTCTCTCTATGCAGCTTTGCCGAGCAAAACAGAAAAGAGCGGGAAAAAATCAGAGAAATGCTGAAACTCATTCCCCAACCCAATAGATGACAGTGATAGGGACCTCTTGTACAATTTAGTTTAGTGATTGGACAGGGTCACAGAGGTAGATCGCAGCGCGCGATGAAAACCCGGTTGGCTGGTATCGCGTAGGCCGCGCGGCCCACCGCAATGGTGGCGCCGTGTCGATTTATTAGAATAAACTAGATGAGACCATATAACATCCCAAGTTTTGGGAAGACGGGAGGGTGCGATTACCGGATTATTAGGAACAACAAATTCGAAGGATATTTTGAAAAAGTACCAAACGATGAAACTTCAGATTCAATCACGGAAAGAAAGATGAGCAACTCCATTGAAGTTGGACGCTATGCAGCATGTTGGATTATAGAGCAACATAGACATAGAAGATCCACTTGTGCAAAAAATTCAAACATAAAATTCAAATGAAGTGAAATACAAAATCAAAAATTCGAAAAAAAAGTGTAAAATTAAAAAAACTAAAATAAAAAATAATAATAAGCCAAAAAGACACGGTCGCACATTTAGCACCTGATGACGTCCCACTTCTCACCGACTCGATTGATTTCGTCAACCAAATATGCCTAGCTTGAGAATCAGCATAGTGTACATCGAAGAGAAAAAGTACACGATGCTAATTCAAAATATGTTTTCAAAATTGAAAAATTGTTCACTTCAAAGCGAGTTATGACCATGAGACGGAGAAAGAGATTTTTTCGCGCTTTATTTAGAATTTTTGACAGAAATTATTGTGCGTATTGGTGATATCCAATCGCAAATTGGAATCTTCGACCTATTTCAAGATATTGTTAGAAGGAATATAGGAGCCAAAGATGTTCGAAGTGACCAGGCGAAAAATGCTGATTGGCGCACCGATATCTGCGGTAATAAAGCATAGGTGCTGCCCACTTAGTCATTTCGGGCCAGCAAATTCACGCGTGCTGGCAGCGCGAAACCTAATGTTGCTCACTTCCTGAATCCGGAGTTCCGGAAAACATTACCCATAGAGGCATAAGAAAACTTCGTGTAGCCCAAATGACATATGCAACTAATGGTCAGTTGAAGAAGTCACCTACCGTAATTTCTGTCTAATCCACCACATTGTTGCGTAGAGTGCGCAGTGCTACGAGTAGCCTCAGCCTCAGCAACAGGGGCAGCAGCTGCACCAGCTGAGTGGTCTTGCGGTGGGGTGAGGTGAGGGCGGGCGCCGCCACAGCCCTCACAGCACAATCACACTTGCTCACTCACTCAATCGCTTTTCAGTCAGAAAGGTGACCGACAGCTATGATCAGGTGGGCAGGTATATATTTTCGGATCAGGGGTAGTGTGGGGCTATCAAAGGGTGGGCAACTTCGGAAAATGATGAATTTTTTCTCGAAGATCAGTGGACCAGATGAACACACAGATTTTTTCCGCGAGCAGTCTGCGATGCGATTTCATATTATGTTATGTCATGTTAGGCTATGTCACGAATGTGACCCTATTTAAAAAACGTTCGAGGAGGCAGATTTCCTAGGAATGTTAGGAGTTGAGAATGTGGAGTGAAGTACACATGGCTTCAGATACATTTATGTTATGTCATGTTATGAAATGTTTTGTTATATTATGTTGTATTTGTTAAGTTATGCCATATTAGGTCATGTTATGTCATGTTATGTCATGTCATGCTATGTCAGGTTCTTTCATGTCATGATATCTCACGTTATGACATATAATGTCATGTTATGTTGATGTGCTGTGCTGTGTTGTGTTCTGTTATGTCATGTCATGCCATGTCTTGTTATGTCGTGCCATGTCATCTCATGTCATGTCATGTCACGTTATGTTGATATGCTCTTATGATATGCTCTGCTGTGTTCTGTTTTGTCATGTCATGCCATGCTATGATATGTTACATTATGGTATGCTATGCTGTGCTATGTTCTGTTTTTTCATGTCATGCCATGCTATGATATGTTACGTTACGGTATGTTATGCTGTGCTATGTTATGTTATGTTATGTTATGTTATATTATGTCATGTTATGTTATGTTATGTTATGTTATGTTATGTTATGTTATGTTATGTTATGTTATGTTATGTTATGTTATGTTATGTTATTTTATGTTATTTTATGTTATGTTATGTTATGTTATGTTATGTTATATTATGTTATGTTATGTTATGTTATGTTATGTTATTTTATGTTATTTTATGTTATGTTATGTTATGTTATACCACACTCAAGAGCATCTTTTCGGGTAGTTCGGAGGAACTCTGCACCGTCATAATAAGGAAAAAATCAAATTCATAGCAGGTGAAACATATGGAAGTGTTTTTGTTTCGAAAAAGGACGCTCGTTACTCATAGGACATATGTTTTAACGAGGAGGGTAATCTCTGTAATATGTGGGCCTTAGAGAGAATAAGCACTCTAGTAAGATCTTTCTAGAGGCTATTATTCCCAATGGATTCTCCGTCTCATGACTGCTTCAGAAAAACCCGTATCTTTAAAGGCAGTGTTCACGATGATTTTCGTCCTCGAGTTTTTCACATAAAACAATGCGTTGGCCTCCAAGTGTTACCAAAATTACGAAGAAACGGCGAGAAACGCATTAAAACGTCGTATCTCAGTGACATTGTTCTATAGCATGGACTAGTTGTCCGGTTGAATGAACATGTTCATGGCGGTTGTCACCGGTGGAAAATGAGGTCAATCGAATATAGAAAAATATTTTATGCAAAGCAGTATTAGTTAGGGTCCTAAAGAGAGAACGGAACAATAGAGAGTAGAGAATTGCGAAGGACGGGTCCACAAAAGATTTCATTGTCACAACAAACAGTTCCTGTGATACTTAAGAGGCGGGGTGATACTTAAGGATTTCGTGTACTTCTGGCGCGTTTTTCTCAATTTCTGCATGATTTTAGGTCTATCCGGGGGCCACTTAATCGATATAGCGAGTTATCTCACAATTGAAGATTATCGTGAACACTGCCTTTAAAGACTAGTCGGAGAAGGGAGAAATTGTCATGCGGTATAACATCGCCAGTGTTTTCAAATCACAGACTACTTTTCGTTTGTTTTGATTGAGCGCTTTTTCTGTACCTTCTGAGTGTTGACCATCTTCGCGGCCGGCTGTCCGGACACTTCTTGATGTCCACAGGATTTGGAACGGATGAGAGAAATGAGTTAGTCAGACTTACGGAGGTGTACGCCGTAAGAGACGAGATTAGCAATAATCCTCTGAAAATGAGGGATCTGGAGTATCAGTTATACGCTATTTTGTTCTCTAAAGGCCTAAAGCCTTTGGAAAATCTCCTCCGACCTTAAATTGACAGCAAGCAATCACCATCAGACAAAATTTTAGGATTGTCATAAAAATTTTAGGCTTGAATTCCTCCCGTATCACATCTGAAAGAGAATAGGAAAGACACGGAAGGGAAGCAGAGACGCCAACCCATGTGGGTGGGAACCAATGGCTACGCCCCTTCATACGAGTACCCTAATTTTACCCAAGAAACTACGAGAGACGCATGAAGACCCACTCCTGCGAGAAAACCATGGGCTAAACTACTCTAGACGAATTTTTGGGTTTCAAGAAAGGAAGATGAGTCTTCTATGTAGATATGTATACAGCGAAACCGAGGATGCTACCCTCAGAAAGAAAGCGAGGGCTGCGCGCATTCGGACGAGTTTCAGGCGTGGGCCAATAGTGGAAAACAAACAAAAATTTGAAGGAACTGAGGACCTTATCCTCGGGATAGAAAAAAACAAAGTTTACCATTTTGAACGACTTTTTATGTCGAACCAGGGAAGGAAAATAAAGGAGATGCCGAGGTTAGTCAGGTCCAACCCCAGGGATAAGCTCGAATATCCGGTTTCCGGCGCTGAAAAAATACAGAGGTAGGTGATGATCCGAGAGATTTTCATTTTTTTCTCATTCTAATCCATTTCCCGTCTTCGGCCATGCGGCCAGTTCTAGAGTGTTCGTTTCCGGCCAAACTTTACTCCTTTTTTCCGTTTCAGGGGGAAGCCTATGTTATGACTTCCAGCCGATATCTTCAGTTTTCGCTTTCCATCAATTCCTCTCTGTAATTGGCTCGCCCTCGTGCAACGGCCGGAAGGATTCAAATTTCTCGTCCAAAAAAACTTATGACTTCGAGTTCAGGCATTTTTAGAGAGATCACAGCTTCATTTTTGGCTTAAGGAAGAACCATTTTGATCTTCTCAGAATAAACCAAGAATCCTGAAAACTGCCCTGTTAATGTACTATGTCTCCGAAGCTTTCTGACTCATAGCTCCGCATGAATATATAATTATCTCAATTATTAGAGTGTTACATAAGTGTAAAAGTTCTTTTCACATATTCAATTACATTTGATGTGTACATATTCAATTCAATTTACAACGATGTAAGTAAGCTGTTAGATTTCTGGAGACAAATGCATTTCAAGAAAAATTGTCACAACTCAATGAATCTCAGAATGAGGACAACGGAAAGAGTGAAATCGGACCTGCAGTTCACGGCAACGGAAAATGCGATTGTGCGGTTGCGTATTTTCACTAAACATACTGTAGGCTGCACTATAATCAATGGCAAATTTGTAATTGTCTCCTTAACTTTGAAGAAAAAACGTTGGTAAAGTTAAAAACGGTAAGTTCACCCCACACACAAACATTATAAACATACCTAGAGTGGATATGCGCAGAGATGACGGGACGACTTTATTTTTTTCTGTTATTCCCGTATTCCGCTTTTTCTTGTTATCCCTGCGTGTATTTATTGTCAAGACTTTGGGTGTATGGCGTCGTTTATACTTTCGCCGCCGAGCGGCGCGGTGAAGTGCAATCCTGCAATATCGATCGTGCCGCGCCGCATGATCAATATTACAGAAGTGCACTATGACGCGCCGCCTATGGCGGCGGGAGTATAAACGACCCCTATTGATAATGTGGGTGTGTGGGAGGAATATGTAACCCATCGTTTCTCAACGTTTCCGGTGTTTTATTTTGAAAATTCCGGAGAAAAAAACTGTGACGTCGATTATGGCGGAACCTACAGTATGTATAGTGAAAATATGTACGCAATCGCACAAAAGCCGTTTTCCGCTGCCGTGGACTGTAAATTAATTGATTGCTTGATTCCATCACACCCAAAAGGCCAAGACAAGTGATGATCAATACAAATCAATTTATTCGATTATGATTGTCACAATCCATTTTTCTTCATTCTCCAATTGAATTTTTTCGAACTTTCTTTTTTTTTTCAAATCGATTTTCTCTCAATCTTACTTCGAAATTTTCTATTAAACACCAAAACTGTTTTTATGATTTGCCTCTACTTAATCCTTGTTTCTTTCTGTGCTTGAGGCTAGCAAATTGATATAGTACGTATTCTTATGTAGGAGCTTGTTTAAGACTAATACGGTTGAATCAGTGTTGGATAATTCGACTCCCACACCGTTAGATACGTACTTGGTGGCATTTTCTAAGCACTATGTAGTTAGGCACTCTCGAATCATACACCGTCTAAGGGCAACATTATTACAATCCTACAATTTCCAATGCACAATTAGAATGAAAAAGCTGCAAAATGCACTACGGTTGCCTTACCAAAAATTATGGGAATCATTATATGAAGTGAGACTCCTTCAATAAATTGGAATTCCGAATAAAACCTATAAGGAAACTACCATTAGTCAGGCCAGCTTTCAAAAGAAAATGTACTTTCTAGAACCATTCTTGGACGTAGAATCCAAATATACCTCTCTCAGCTGCCTAAAGCCACTCCGTAACAAGTTACAGACGTTTTCTCCTGCTTTTCGTACCCAATGCATCTTCAAAAACAAGCAATGATCTTTCGAAAATCTGCGAACGGATCTCATAAATGTGTTCAGCTCCCAAAGTGACCTCTCTGGATGAAGTTTGGGGGAATGGCCATTCTTCGAACTTAGCATAGAGTAGTAATGTTTTAAACTTGTACGGATTGCTGCATGAGCGTTTAAATATATCTATGAGAAGATTCTGAAAGCGCTTAGGAAAAATGCTTCAGTTTTGACCTAAAACTTCCCCATGAGGGTTCGTTGGGTGGCTGATCACGAATCTGAGGTTTATTTATCGACCTTCCTAAATTTTAGACTCCTTCCGTTCAAACATTCCCATCGAGGGAAATTTTCAGGAGAAAACGCGACTTTCGTCGATTTCCGGAATGCTTTGGTAGATGCGGCCCATAATCTTTCTTTGAGGGTACATAATATGCAGTGCTCAGCAGTTGTTATCGTGTTACTGAGGTCGGTTTATCGATTTTCGACAAATTACGGCAGATTACGGTGTGTATACAGTAGTTTGGTCAAAGTTTCAGATTTGACTCAGAATCTTTATGCGCATGTCATTCGGGGTTGTGAATACGAATTCGATGTTCATTTGTCGATTTTCGAATTATTAAAGGCAGTGTTCACGATATAAAACCCTTCTCTGTCATTTTTCCTATCTCAAAAACGGTGCTATTCTGATTCCAATGATGTCTCTAGAATCGTACAAGACCTTCCGGGAACGGCGTTATGGCCCGTCAAAAATTGAGCTAGGGAAGCATGGTGGACGAGTTGTCCGAGGCTTGTAACTTCCGTCTTTTGCAGCCAATGTATGCGAGCTGACAAAAGTAAAGAGAGAAGTTGATAATGAAGGGAAGAACGGGGCGTTTGATTGGAAACCATCGCTCATCTCGCAATCTTGAGTGTTCCATTGTTCACGTTGAGGGGCGCAAAGGGGCCGGACTTTTCCAAGGAGGCGGGGTTCGCCCACTTTTCTGAGCCGTTTTGCGGCTCCTGGTTAGCTTTTTGTCCCGTATCTTCGACGCTGTTCTGCTTCTGAGAGCCACGAGAAGCGTTTGTCATGGAAAATTCGAGAATGAAGTGTATCGTGAACAGTGCCTTTAAGGTAGGTTTTCCCCCTAAATGACATGACACCTACCATATGTACCTACAGCAAACCTCAGAATTTCGTCAAGTGGGCCCCAGATTCGTGAACCTCCATTCGAGTTTCGAGCAAAATCAGGAATATTTTTTCTAAAATACCCTAGAAATTCCCCAAAGAGTAGGTACACTTACCTTGTCGCGAGGCTTTAAGAAACGCTATAACTTTTCTAGAGTTGTTTTAGGCAGCTGCGAAGAGCATACTTGATTTCTACGGCCATAATGGTTCCAGAAAAGCGCATTTCACTCGGATTATCCAGGCTAGCTAAAAGTAGTTCCCTTGTTAGAGCCGAACTTTAAGCGAAGAGCTGATAAAAATGATTAGTGTAATATTAAAATCGGAGAAATAAGTTTAGAACTCTGAAAATTAAATAAATGCAAATAAATCCTTCATCAAGTCACTCCCCAGTAACTCGTACTACATAGATGCCAGGATCCGCAAATAGAGACCAGTAATATTACAGAACGGACACGCTGATCCACAAGGAATTTTCGTGTGGTGGCGGCTGCTCACCGTTTGCCACGGATTAGGGAGTGGTTCATTAGACAGCGATTGCCGCGACGCCTCCGCCCGCACTGGATCAGCTCTCAAAATGTGTCATTTTCAATGGGACGGCTGACAGTATTTTTTCCAAAGATGACAATGAATATAATGCTTCCAAAATGTTGTCAAGCGAATTTCGAGTTTTCCCACCTCGACAGGAAATCCAAATGATTTTTCATGTTCATTCCACGAAAATAATGTTCGATGTATTGCAATCACGATCTTGTAGTACAGTAGATGAGATAAGGAAGTCATTTTAGCGTCATGAGCGGCTATAGAAACATTGGAATGGAAAACCCTGATACGATTCCGATTATCCCAGATGTCTTATAGAGAACAGAATATCACCACGGTTACTCAACAGGAGGTGTTTTGATAAGGATCATAAGCGGATTTCGTCTACCACTTCCCACAGCCTCATCAATGTAATCGGATATATGTCATCAACCAGGAATTTCTTTGAAGAACGCAGAGCTACTTACGAAAGAGGAAAGAGCTGGTACTCCGAAAACGAAATCAATATGACAAAAGTGAAGAAGGACACTCTTCGGCTTTTTAAACCCCGAAAATGTTTTTCTAACAGCGCTCAGTCCTCAAGCGCTATTCATACACCTCAACGCCAGCGCGTCACGCGCGTTACTCGCGGCCGTGTTGTTGGAAAATGAATGAGCTGACGCCACCACCGCGCGGCGCACGCGTGACGACCGCTACGCTACAGAGTCGCTGCTGGATTTCATAGTCTACGGACGCGTGACGTGGGCAGAAAGCATTCATACTCATACGCCACGTCCGCGCGTGACGCGCTTGCGTTGAGGAGTATGAGTAGCGCATAGGGGATTCTACCACGGGGCTAGCTAGGGCAATAAACACAAATATGTCGGCAGTGCACAAAACACACAAGCAAGCGTCAATAAATATTCAATAGGTTTTTTCTAAACAGTTCTCTCTCCAATATTTAAGAGCTTGGTAGAAAATTTCCCCTATTAGCCTCTTCTTCGTGGACTTGCCTACTCAAAAACAGCAAAAACCGGTCTTGTATTGCGAACACTGCTCCTAAAGGCAGAGTTTTCTATAGGAGCGGCATCAACTCTTTTCTGTGAAAGGCCAGTGGAGCACAGGTAAGGGAGCCATTTGCAAAAAGTTGAACGCTATAAAAAATTCTCTGAAATGAATTAATCAAAAGCGGCATTTTCATAAATCGGAAATCCGCCCATTTTTTTGCGGAGACTCTGCCATAGGAAAAAATTATGGAATTAGAATCAATATACTGTGCTTCTCTGGGCCAGAGTCCGGTCCGCAATTGCGTCCGTCTCGACACGCTTTGCGGCCGCGCGCTTCCGAAAGGAAAGAGTTTCCGGCGCCGCAGCCGCCGATCTGTTGACTCTAGGTGAGTTTTGGAAACTGGAAACTATAAACAATTGGAGAAAACTAAATAAAAAAGCCACATCGAGTCAGCTTTGGCGCTGGAAACTCGACTGACTCGAGTGCGTGCGGCCGCAAAGCGTGTCAAGACGCAATCGCGGACCGGAACTTGGCCCAGAGAAGTAAAGTATAATTATAGAATTTATTACTAAATGATACCAAGATTAAACTTTTAGAACGTTTTGAAGTGCGATTTGAATAAAACCGATGTTTATCAAGAATTTTCTCCCCTCAAATGCCCTTATATATTGGTAGAATGAACAATAGGCCTCAGGCATCGTAGGGATTTTGAACAACACAGGTTAGGAAAGGCACTAAGAGAAAGACCCACGTACAGAAATTTCATGTCGCTGAAGCGTCGATGAGTCTCGAAGTATGTAGGTAACGACAGTTTTACTGCAAAAATGCAGACCACTTCAATGCTGCCTTGGCATTGGAGTAGAACTCGTTTTGTGCGGCCGATTATGGCCTAATATCACCGATCAACAATGGTCTTGGGTGCCTTCGAGAAAACCTCCACGCGCCCAATTAACCACGAAGAATTTTGAACCCGGAACTAGGAAGAATTTCATTCCTCCTAGTAGTCTTCCCTCCACCTCGGGTAGATCAACAAACTAAAACTCCCCAGTTTGAAGCCGCATTTTTGAAAAAAAAATTATGCTAGCGTTGGGATTGCGGGAGAAAAATTGCAAAATTTTACACTTTCGACGCTCAAGCACTTCATCTTTATTCACCCATAGGTTTCCACCTATGAATCCTAACTCAAAGGTAGGGCAAAGAGTCAAAACCGAAGCTTTTCTGTTAGTGCGACTTGACTAGAAACAAAATTGTATTAACACTGGAAAATGAGGCGAGACAAAATAGATGAGGCGTAAATGAACAAAGATTAATGAGAAATCAGTTTTTCATTCAGAAAGTAACCTGACAGTCAGGTAATGACCAGAGTCCAGCTTATAAAACAAAGATCACCGCAGTGAGAGTCTTACCCCTGCTCCAGAAAAACAGAACGAGTGGTGCACTAAAGGGTAAACCAGAGTAGTTTCATGAATGGGCGCCATGGATCGAGGGAGGGAAGTTTTGTTAGTGTACTTGTACTCTATTTAGGAGGGAAATTCACTGCCGTTGATATCGTGCGTGTGCGCGCGTACGCGGCGTCTCCTTCTCCCAAACACTTTCTCGCTGTTTTTAGGCTGCGTCTAGAGTCCAGTCGCGGCGCGACGCTACGTTATAATCAGCATACGTATCGATCAAGCGACGTCGGGTCGCGTCGTTGGTAGGTGTTTAGGCCGGGATCATACTTCCCGCGACCAGCGGCGGCGACAGTGCACATCAGGCATATCGATTTTCGGTCGATATAGATGGTGAACATTGAGTCGCGTCGCTCGTCTCTGGAAGTATGATTCCGGCCTTACACTGAAGAGGAGCGATACAACGAATTCGAAACGCAATTGATGATCGCTCCGCGTCGAATCGTGACGCGATGGACGTCGCGTGAAGGCAAGCTCGTTGCTGGTTTTTTTTCAGGGGTTTTTTCATTAACACACCCAAATCTCACAACGAAGACAATAAAATGTGCATATTTAGGACCAATTGCACTCAAATAAACACAAAAAGTGTTGCTAACTTTAGTTGAAAATTACTGTGGCTTGTTTACACGAAAATGCGTACGTAAGTTGCGCTCGCACAGCATTTACACCTGAATTCTTGCTCGACGCGAAAATGGCGTCGCCCCGCGAAAACTCTGAAGGTCGCCTAACCTTCGCTTCTCGCGAAAGAACAAACTGAATTTGCCTGCGGAAAGATGCTTTTAGTGTATGTACTTTTCCGCGATAGTCTCGAGATCGCGACTTTTTACCACAACTTGACTGAGAGTGGTTCATACGAGCTTGAAATAATACAATTCAAATCAGCTTCGAGAGCTCCCTGTTTCGAGCATACAAATGTCTTAGCGTCGAACAATGCGTATAGGACTAGCCCTATCAATAGAGACGGCGAAAGGGAGTTGAGTAGGTACTTTGGGATTATTTGACTTTTTTCTGCTACTACCTAAACAGGTTAATGATATGTAAACTCTGACACCGTCGAAAACGCGTCTTCGCGCGCTTTCTGGTCAACTTCTACGAGTAGTAATGTAGCCTCTGTTCCGTTATGCAAGCCGCAACAGGAGCGGCTTTGGTGTATCAAAATGGCGTCGTGATGCTCGAATCAAAGCAGAACCCATACTGTGTAGAGCTTGCTCACGGAAATTTTCAGCTGGGAACAGTTCAAACATTCCGTCGTCGTGAAGTGTCGCTGATAGCATCGCAGTGGTGGCGCGGCATCAAAATATGAATGTCATGCGCTACCTGAGACACCGTCGCTGGCTTGTTTGTCATCCTTTGGGGTCGTATACACTTCTGCCGCCGAGCGAATAGACGAAGTGCATTACCATAATATCGAGCGTGTCGCGCCGCGTTATCAGTATTACAGAAACTGCGCTCGGTGGCGGGAGTATGAAGCACCTCTTATCGCAGAAACCATCGCCGTTAAGCGTTAATATAGAGCAATGTATCGCCTATACTGGGAAATTCGCAATATACTTTGTGAAAGTGTTTGATTTCGGCCAACAATCAGTGATATGCGAGCAGATGTGATTTTTTTATCAAGTACGCATACCTTTCTATTTTTCATAATGAATGTGAACACTTCCATATTCAGCCAAACTAATTATGTAGTGATGTGCAGTTTGAAATTCCGAATTTAGGGATCGTTTATACTTATGCCGCCGAGCGGCGCGGCACTGTGTACTTCTGTAATATTGATCACGCGGAGCGGCACGATCGATATCGTAGGATTGCACTTCGCCGCGCCGCTCGGCGGTGCTAGCATAAACGACCCCTTACGCCTCCACAACGCAATTACAGCCAAAGGTCATTGGAATATAATTACAAAAACAAGAAAATGCCGATGAAAGCGATGGAGATGACTCAGGGCATATTTATTATTGTTAGGTTCTGAAGAGCCATTAGTGGCTATTATTCCAAAGGGTAATCCCCAACAGGAAAGCCCTTTCAGCAGTAGAAAATACACATATTTTAAGGGTAAAAGTACTTCAGAAAAGTGTCAGTAAGGATCGAGAAGAAATCACAGCAAAAAAAAAAGAAAAATTGATAAAACGCTAAAAAAATTGAAATTATAGCATGGGTCAACGATTAATTGAACTCACTGCTTGAAGCGTCGCATGATGATTTCGATGATGATCGGTCGTCTGTGGGGAATTGCGCTTCCCCAGATTAGCGTCTGAAACAGACAAACGGGCATATATTACGTGAAAAATAGCCTCGAATCGTTGATCAGTCAAAAATCGGCAACGACGAAAATTCGAAACCGAGCGTTTATGAAAGTCCATGTAAATGATGGAATCGGCTGACAGAAAAGAATATTTGCAAAGCAATTGATATTCTTATGATTTTCTTTCATCAGACTATTCGAACGCGAAGGTACTTAAATACAACTTACTATGCAACTACATACATATGTACATAGAGCTATGTAGTGCAAGTACAAATAATACTTCTATTGAGGATTTTTTTTGAAGTGGAGAAGTCTGCTCGGGAAATGCTGGCGACAAAGACGAGAAGTCAGAATCATGGATGAGCGAAATTCCGCGTTTCGCGTTCCGAAACCCGCAGTTTCGCGCATTTTCGGCATTCCGCGTTCCGCCTTCCGAAAACCGCAAAAAACGCTGCGGAACGCGAAAATTTTGAGTCATCTAGGAAGGAAGAAAACATCAGAAGAATTCTGACTTACTCCGCGTTTCGCATTCCGGAAACCGCATTTCCGCGCATTTTCAGGCGCTTCGCGCCCGATTTCCGAAACCCGAGAAAAAAATTTCTGTTCCGAAACCCGAAAACCGATTTCCAAAATGCAATATTTTTATTCCGCTCATCCCTGGTCAGAATGGTGCGGACCCCGAGAGTTCTACAATACCCACCCTACGTTTTGGTGAAAATGCAGAAAAAACGAGGAAAATCGCTTTCTGCGTCCTATGATCATAATTCGCTTCAGTTGTCGACTACCTTCCAACTTGAAGAAATCTTTGAAATCAGCATTGGCTACTCTTTTTAATTTTTATCTACTTATGGCGTATACCCAAACAAGGTACATAGGGTTGACACATTCAATCGAGTGGGCGAGAAGTTTGACAATATGAGGTGCTCTACTGCGTTACTGAGTGTAGTCTAGTTTATTCATTTTTTTCAATTTTAAATTTTCATTTTTTAACTGTTTTGATCTCTAATTTTTCATATTTATTTCTAATTAGTTTTCCATATTTAATTCTAATTCCCCTTTGGGTACTGGTTATAAACTCTTCATTTAATTCTTTATTTGTTACTTTAGATTCCTAATCATTTTAGTTTTTCAGTTGTTTTTAACATTCTTTTCTATTTTTTAGTTTTTTTTACAAATAGATAAAACCTCAAGCGAGTCAAAATCTATAAAGGTTCAAATTATAATGAGAATTTATATGAAACATTTTGAATAAGGTAGATCAAAAAATGTTAAAAACAAAGAAAACCAAAAATATTAAACGAATATCTGAAGGAACAGTTAATAATTCACACCCAGAGGTGAAGAAGAGTTCAATTTAAAAAAAAAAGAAAAAAAGTTTGTAAAAATAAAAAAAAATCAAAATCGACTAAACTGGAGTAAAGACAGTCCCACATTTTAGCATCTCATTTTGTCCCACCTCTCACCCTTGTTCGATTGATTTTGTCAGCGCTATATGCCTTGTTTGAGAAAAAGCCATCTGCAGATCACAAAGTGAGTTTATTCGATGCTGATCCCAAATATTTCTTCATGTTCGAAAAACGTCCACTTTGAAGCAAGTCATGCTCAAAAACCGAGAAAAGCAATTTTGTTCAGGAGGATCCAAGACTTAGGAGTTCTCCAGCTCACTCTATTCTAGAGACTTGCGCATTCGAATTACAGAAAATACGTCCTTTTTATTCCAGGGATAACCTAAGCATTCCCTAGAATCTTATACAGCTCGAAGGGAATGTTCCAGGAAATATAAAAAGATACAGGTATGCACCATACTTTCATCTCCTCCTCCGATAGAAAGGGATGAAAGGAAGTGAAGAGATGCACTGAAATAATGAAACACATCAAAGAATCAAAGTTCCACCAAGAACAGCTGGCCAACTCGTGAACTGCATGGGAATGCAATGTTCAACCAGAAAGATGTAATTCATTTCTAAGATGAAATAGGTGAGAGACAAACTGATGTTGTGCTCAATTAGATCAGGCGAATCGCACGTCTGTCCATGAGAGACATTTGGCTATAAGACTTTAAACTGAGGAGCAGCCCAAAGTTAAAAACTTCGCGGGGATTCAGAATATGTCTCAAAAAGTTTTCGGAAGATTTACAGGGCATTTGGCGGATCAGCTCCTCCAAAAAAAATTGTGAGTTACCAGGAAACCTCCGCGAAATTTCTACAAGGGCTTCTGGAACTCTCACAAACAAAGGACCTCCTTTTTGTCACTCTGGCTGAGCCGAATGAGATGTTTCTTTTTTGGGGAAGTTTCTAGGCAGATTTAAAACATTTTCCTCAAAAGTTTTCAGAATAACTGGATTGACAGAAGTAGATACTCAACCAATGACAGGAAATAGGGGAAAAACGCCCATAACTTTGTTCAAAGCTATCGTAGGCAGTACAGCTGTGCATAAACAAAGTTTTCCGAAAATTTTTGAAAGACTTGTGAGTTTCTTTTTCAATTAAGAAATATACTCTATTGCCGGTTCCTTTTTTTTCGTGCCACTGAATATTAATCGGTAAGTGGAATGGAATCTTATTAAATATAGAATAGATAAGAATAATTTCAGATATGAATTGTTTCGCCCCTGTCTTCAGACAATTCATATCTCTAGCCACCCCGGGGCTCTTCAGTGAAGAAGGTAGCTAGGAGTTTTTAATTCAATTATTATACGCAAACGGTAGAATGGTATTATTGTACAAATCAAATGTTTAGTTCATTTTGTGAATTCGATTGATGCAAAATCTGACATGGGCTTCCGAATCTGACGTGTTGTTATCCTCCGAGAGCTCGTCAATCTAGGAACAAAGTTCCAGGGACTCCCCTCATCCTTGGATAACAATTAATTCCTAACTAGGTAGTGACTTTATTTTTAATTTAATTTTGATTTTTGATTGGAACTCCGAAAATATATTGAGGAAAAGTGTGAAAATAGAGGCGCACATAAAGGGATAGATAGAAGGAAAGAAAGAAAAGAGAGAAAAAAGAAAGGAGGGAAAAAAGAAGGAGGGAAAGAAGAAAAGAAAGAAGAGAAAAAAGGAAAGAACGAAGGAAAGAAGGGAAAGAGGAATAAAGAAACAAAGGCCAGCAAAAAAAGGAAGGATGAGAAAACATTTGGATGAATGAAAAAGAGAAAGAAGAAATGGAGAAGAAGACGAAGAAGGAATGGAGGGAGAAGAAAGAAGGAGGAAGAGCGAGAAAAGATAATGTGAAAAAAGGGGAACGCAGAGAGAGAGAAGAAGGTGAGGGAAAAAGGAATTGAGTGGAAAAGGAAGATGGAAAGGGAGGAATTGGAAAAAAGAGATGAAGTCTAAAGAGAACGAAAGAGGGAGGAAGAAAGAGAGGGAAGGAGAAGAATAGATGTGAAAATTTTGCACTCACCATCAATGGGAAATAAGCTCCACAAGTAGGTATATGTGAAGCAGCCACCAAAAACTCCATGAGATAGAAAAATGAACTATACTTGTTCAGCTTCTCCACTATTACAGAATGTATAAGTTTCTTTCGTTCGAAATTACGTTGAATGAGTTTTTTCCAATTTCGTTCAATCGGAATTTTTTCGAACTAATTTTGATTTTGATTCTTACTCTTTCCATAATTTTTTCGAAATGATACATTTACAGTACGCAGCTTCTACAGACGCAAACAGATTTCACATCCGGAAGTAGTTTTACAAATTTACATCACACTTGGGATGGTCACTCTGGCCGACATGTAGCAGTTTCCTTGTAAAAGCGAAATGCTATTTTGTAGAAACTAGCGAAAACATCAACCAATTGAACATTCGATTCTGAAACTACAGCTATGTAGTCATAGCGCAAACAAGGCCAGCAGAGAAGCGAACATGGCAAGCATATATGAATATTCAGGAGCACCAACTACATATTGCGCAAGTTGCAGCGACGAAGAAGTCGTTAGTCACTTCTTCCGCGCCAAGAGAATGAATGATGGACATTACTGACCTTATTGGTGTGTTTGGGCTCCGCGTAATCCTTCGTAACATTTCCCTAGCGCATAAAACTTTTAGGGGAATCACGTCTATTTTTTTTGGCTAATTTAGTAGTAGAGCCATTCTACCCCATCAGTTATTTTCAGGGCTCTAAAAGGGTATATCTCAAAAAAGAAACATCAACAAACAGAGAGTGTCACGCCTACGGAACCCTTAATTGAACTTAGGCCATTTGGGTGGAAGAGTTCCACCTTAGAGCCCATCTAAAGTATGTTCTAATGAGACTGTCCACCCACGCGGTCCGCGTGCGTGTCGAAACAACCGCCGCGAAGGGTTTCTGAACTAGGCTTACCACGGTAGCAAGCTACTGACAGAAACATTGTTCACTATTGGCCTAATATTCCTGCTGATCGTATAAAAGGCTTGAAAAAAGGCATCGCGACTGCCGCTCGACCCGCACGCCAACCGCGTAGGCGGAAAGTCTCCTTCCGACAGACGTTAAACATACTTTCAGACTAGACGATATTATGAAAACAGGTATGAGGATATTCTCGAGAGGATAACTTTGAATATTTGCGAAAATTGAAATTGCTGCAATTTCTATCCTATGTGAAGGCTCCAAGGTATAGGTATAGTCTGTCCGAATGAGACTGTCCGCTCCTGCGGTCGGCGAGCGTGTTGACCGGCCGTCGCGAAGACATTTTTCGGACCTGTAAATCGAATAGCAGGATCACCAGACGAATAGTCAATAGTATCCCAGTGTTGTAACCGAGTCGTGGAAAGGCTCTTCCGAAAAAATGCCTTCGTGACGGCCTCTCGCAAAGACTCACATGCCAACCGCGTGGGCGGACACTCTCAATCAGGCAGACTTTATGAAAACATTATGACGTACTATTTTCCCGTTGAAGACAATTATTATGTGAGCTATCGGCTACTTTTTTCTCGAAAATCGAAAAAATCAAAAGTTGATTTTGATAATATGCAGCTGTCTATAAATTTCGGAGAAGTACTGTGCCTCTCTGGGCCAAATTCCGGTCCGGAATCGCGTCTCTTTGCGGCCGCACGCATCCGAGTCGGAACAGTTTCCAGCAATGCAGCAGCCGATCTGTTGACTCTAGGCGGGTTTTGAAAACTGGAAACTAACAAAAATTAAAGAAAACTGTATAAAAAGCCCCATCGAGTCGGCTTTGGCGCTGGAAACTCGACCGGCTTGAGCGCGTGCGGCCGCAAAGCGTGTCGAGACGCAATGGCTGACCGGAATTTGGCCCAGATGAGCACAGTATCTTCAAATTAGAAATTTCTCGTAGTGTTTACCTACAAAGTTCGGTGCCCTGAAGTTTTCGCATGAAAAAGAAATAGCCGAAATTGCAGTTTCCGCAAGAATGCAGATTTCACCCCCCAATAGGACCCAGTGCATACTTCCCGCGTTGGGCGAGGCGACATTGCGGCTGCCATAAAAATCGAGCAAAAATCGATATTGCGGACAGCACTGTCGCTGCCGCGCGTTGTGGGAAGCGTGCACTAGGCCTAAAGAACTACCGCAAATTATACCAAATGCTGTATATAACCTAGCCGAAGAAAAAAAGAAAGTAACGAGAAAAAATCAAAACAAAAAAGCGCGGTAACTCATTTTCCAACCAAACACATTGATGAAATACTTGTCTTTCACTCAGATTTCCCTTCCTGGTTACGCCTTTAGATCCTTTTCATTTGTCGCTACAGTTTAGAAGCATTCTTGAACTGTTATCTTTTTACTGTTTCTATTGCACTATAAAAACCTATCGAAAAAGAGCTCAAGTCATTAGGATCGGGTTTCTGGTTAGAGGATGGAAATATTATTTACTTGAAGATCAAGAAAATGCGTATTAAGAGGCAGCATACACACACAAAGTTGTTTAGATAAGGACATTACCGGGGTTGTGTGGCTCCCACTAGAACGCTTCCGCCGTCGAATGCGTCACAAAGACCAAATTCACGATGAAAAACGTTATCGAAAGAACTACTAAAATCAGCTTAGATCAAAAACAGCTGAAAAGCTATGAAGGTAGCACGATGAAAAACGGGCTAGAATTAGAGTTTTTAGGGCCTAAAGAAGCCAGTTCGTGCACACGTGCACAGCGCCGCCACAAAGGTCGCAGTCTTATGCCAAGCAGTCAAAAATCATCGACATTCAGAGGAAGAAATAATTGCAAATTTACCTAATAAAACAGTTGAACAATGAAAGAAAACACTCCAGTCAATGTTTTTGACTAGATGTGTACCTAAATTCGGAGGTTCATTGATTGAAATTCAATTTCAAGCCAGCTGATGATCTTTATATTAGAGATCATCGATGCCGATGATGTGGAGTGGGCTCTTCCACCATCAAAAGTCAAGAAAGTTCAGGCTTCGAATTTGGCTCAAAACAGCGGTTTTTTCGCTATTTATTCTTATAGGGTTTGGAGAGGAAAAGAACACAAGCATATTTTATCGCGACCACTGCCCTCAAAGGCAGCAGACACGCTCAAAAATGGTTTCGATTTTATGACATGAATCAAAGCTTTGGAGCTGGTTGTATAGGGATTTGACGAAAAAAACGTACGAAAACTGAGCGCATATAGAGGAATAACGGTTATTTTGTTATCGTGTGAAAATGAACGAGTTTCACTTTGCGCGGTTGAAACAGTGAATATCATTAACAAAACGGTTGAGATCGAGAAGCCGATATAATCCTACACCGTGTACTGGGGTGCTCACCTCGTAGGAAACATCAAAAAAAGCAAAAGTGACCGTATTAGTACTATCAATCTGGACGAGTTTGTATCTTAGGGCGGGGTAGCAGAAATTTTTTGATTTGCATTGCTGAATTTTAGTAGTTTTGACTCGTTTTTGACGCTTCCAACAGCGTAAGCGGCCTACTAGGAGCCATGAGGCTACAGAAACGTAGTTATCTCAACAACTTTTTTCGAGCGTGTCTGTTGTCTCTAAGCAACATCTAGTCAAAGATATTCGTAGACTCCACCCCCCCATGAGAAACCAGTCCAGATAGATTCTTCGAATACGGTTATTTGGCTAGCTTCAGAAGCTTCCAGCTTCCAGCCTGAGAGAAGAAAAAAAAACCAGTTTAGTCAGAAAAATAGTTTTTGCAGCGTTTTTTTCTATTTCACTACGGGAAAATTCTACAAAAATTCGGTTATCGTAGTATAGTAGAGCTACCGGCCGACCATGAAGTTCATAGTGGGATCGAGGAGGTTCATACATTGAGGATAGGTAAGTTTAGGAATTCGCTCTTGCGGCGGAGAAATCGATTTTTGAATAGGGTGCCCCGTCTGTGAGACACGTGTTCCGAAGTGTTAGTCAGCGCGTGTCCCACCGGTGGGACACGTGGTCGTGCATGGATAGAAAATGCGATTTCGAGAGCGACGATAGAGCTGAAAAACTACGACTTCAACGAGTAAAGAAGTGTACCCACTATCAGTAAATAATGCTCCAGACTACGAGTTTTTGTTTTATCGCAGGGACAACTTACGTAGCTAAAATTTGTCAACGATTAGAGGAATGCGAACCGTCTACTCAAACTGAATTGCGGCTTCAAATTGTCGACGTAATCGCATTGCGACAAGAGTACAAGTTTTTCCCTCACCTCAAAATGGGAGGCGTAACGAGGGGAAATGTCGCCTGCCGCGGATATTCTCAGAAAGTCCCGATTAAAGGATAATTCGGGAAAACGTAATTTCAGGTCGCAGTGGAAGGTTTGAGAAAGTCCAGCTTGCTCATGAGAAGAAAAACCATTACAGATTACGAATTATTCATAGCAACAGCAGGTCCTTGCTCATTTGTAGGAATGACCCAGTCTGTGTAAAACTATCCTGGAGCGCCACTTATCAGACTTAATCCGCAAGGCCATGAAAGCAGTCATCCCAGTGAGTCGTGATGAAACTTTCTAGTCGGAAAATCATGGACTAGAAATGCCAGGAGGGCAGTCCACCATCTGAACCCCGTCGGTCGCTCAGCTCGGTGATGCGATCAGAAAGGATCTCGACAAAAGGGGCCTGCAGAGCTAAATTCGCGGCGTTACTCGCAGCGACGAAGAGCGCTGGGTGATGCAATACCGATCTCACTCAACAAGAGGGGCCACCGACGCAGCGTGAAGGGCGACGAGGTGGCAGCGCAGAGTGTTTTGACGCCGCGACGACCCTGCGTCACTGCCAGCGAGCAGCAACTGACGCCGCGACGATAAGGCCCCAGTTATACATTCATCGGCGATTCGGTGTCACTGGTTTTCGCGGGACGTCTGCGATTGGTCAGAATTCGAAAATTACTTATAGCAGACATGCCGCGGAAGCCAGCGGCGGCGAGTCGCTGGTGTATAACTAGGGCCTAATGTTCGAAAACAATTTTGTCGCCGCGTCTAGGCTGACGCTCGGCGACCACTCGCCGGGTCGTGCCGACCCCTAAACACAAGAAGGCAAATGTGAAAATTCATTGCGAAATTGGGTTTCTAGACTTACAGTGCAACTAGAGTCTCCTTGTAGATTTCGGTCTTTTGTGTAGGGGCTGCGGAGGTAGATTGCCGCGTGCGATCAAAACCTCGTTGGCCAGTGGTGCTGCCAGCGCGGCACGGCCAGCCGCAATGATCGTGATTGCTACATCCGCTAGACTAAATCTGATAATGGGATCATGCTTGGAAGATCCTACAAGACCTTCCGAGAAAGAGTTCACTCTTCCCAGCCTCCGCGATCGAATCGAGAACAATGTATTCAGGTCAGGAAAGGAAGCCGTGTATGCTCTCGAGAAAAGTTTCTTAACCACGAGTGCAAAGCGTGGTCCGTAGAGTAGATTTACAATGGAGGAACCAAGCCGCCTTCCGCTCATGAGCACGCCCGGAGCGTTCACTTCGGCGCTGGTGGAGGAGATTTTCGAAGGCAGGGTTCACTATGAATATGACACTTGAGTTCGAATCAAAAAGGGGTTGTTCGGTCGTGAGCTAACGAAAAATGAAGAAACAGCGAACAAAAGCGCTGAGAATAGGCTAAAGTAGCGGTTTCCAACGTACGTACAGGTTCAGGGCGCGGACAAGCTTACGCGACCCTGCTACTTTCCGCCAGCGCGCGCTAATGGCGAAATGTTCAAGAATCGATCATGCTGGACGTCGTTGAGTTTCTTGGCAATCTGCCATCGAAAACGTCCGCGGCGCCACAAGCTCATCAGATCGGGGGGCGGGGCGGGCTAAGCAGGCGTACTGGGCTAACGAAGTCTTCACCTCGCGGTCGTTTTTATCGATTTCTGACCCGATTTCGCTGCTTTCTTTGGCCCTATCCCCTCCAGCATCTGCCAGCGTAGTTTTTCACACTGAGAACTCAAAACAAAGTATTATCGTAAACACTGCCTTCGAGAGGATACTTAAAAACTATTCCATTCCTCTTAAGAAACAAGGTGTATTAAACACGTAGTCTTATCCAAGACGTACAACACTGTGCTCTCTTATGGGCAGGAAATTGCTGATCTGGACTTCCTGGTTGAGGGAGATAAAAGTGAATTACGTGTGTGAAATTGCGCTTTCATGTGCAAAAACGTTTTTGCACGTAACACCGAACGCAATGTTTTTCTCCTTCCTAATGACACTGGCCTTGCACCACAGAGCGATACAACTCACATTTTCATTTGAACCTTCAACCAGGAACATCCAATAAGAGGACGTTATGTAACTGAGGTCCCGAAGGAGCAGTTGCGAAAGAAACAACAGCATGCGACGAAAGGCCCGAAACGAGCATCGTCCTCCACAAAAGAATCGTAGGGGGCTAAGTGCTCGAGCAGCAGAGAAAGGTGGAGTTTAGTACCAGTCGTATATTAGTTTCCGATGCTTTTCGTGGTGGTCCAGTCCAGGAAGTTGAAAATAATAGGAGACGCCCCATGAAATCTTCAAGTGTCCAAGAAAAAACTGTTCAAAAAATCCTCTAAAATATTTATGCAATAACATCTGTTTGGTGTGTTGGGCGCACTGAGCAATTTCGAAAACCCAAAGGTCGAAACTGGTTTTCCGCTTCACACCTTTTGAGTAAAATACTCTGTTTTCTGTTTCATGCATAGGAAAGTCTTTAAAAATATCATGGTTTGAATGCACGTGCTTGGATATCAAAATATTGGCAGGTAAACAGCATTCGAAATTCTGGAAACTGTTCCTTCGGGTGGACAAATGTTATACAGCGTGGGCGGGTTTTTTCCATTGTATTGTTCATATCACGGGATTTTCACCTACTTTCTGAATGTTTTTCGTCGTACTTCCATCCTTGCTCTTCTTAGAGGAACCTAAAGCTCACGTCTCTTCACAAAACGTGAACACTGCTTATAGAGAATGAGGAGGGGCGGGAATACTGCACATGGTCAATAGCAAAGAGCAGGTAAAGTATAGCTCTACACGAACAAAATTTTCGAAAAAAATTTCGAATGATTTTTCGAAATTTTTTCCGTTGGTTTTCGTTCGTTCGAAATTTCGTCGAACGAATTCTTTTTAAATTTCGTTCATTCAAAATTTTTTCGAACGATGTTTTTTCAATTTTCGTTCGTTCAAAATCTAATTTTTCAAAAAATTTTTAAAATTCCTTTGTTCGGAATTATTACGAACAAATTTCGGAAAAAGGTCGAAATTTTCGGCAAAATTCGAGAAAACTTCGAAATTTCCAACGGATTTCAAAAAAAAAAGAAATCAAGATTTCGATCAGTTTCGAAATTCGTTTGTTCTACCTTCGAAATTTCGGAAGTTTTCGGAATTCATTCGTTCGAAATTTTTTCGAACGATTTTTTTTTCAATTTTCGTTCGTTCGACATTTTTTTTCGAAATTGCACAACTATACGGTAAAGCCCGCCCTCCGTTTGGCTGCGGAGGCCGGCGTCAGCCGATCGACGCCGCTCATCCTAAATAAAAAAAATCTCATCCGTGTCTGACTTTACCCATCTCGAGTACTCGAGCAGGAAGCCAGCCTAAGGTATGTACAGTTAGGTCCGTGGCTTGTTTCCTCATGAAAAAAAAAACATTTAAATCTAAACCGCGGCTGTCGGTATGGTAAGCTGGTTAGCTGCGCTCTTCTATTGGCCTGAATCGATTAGCGCGCCAGCCGCGGGTGAGATTTAAATGTTTTTTTCTTGAGGAAACAAGCCACTGACCTAACCATATATATATATATATATATATATATGAAGTGTGCATAGTTGATCCTTGATCAATGGTTTTAGTGAGGTGGTGGTAAGTTGAATTTTGATAACGAGCCATCGAAAAGATCTCAATTCCAAAAAAAAAAACTCAATGAAAATGAGAGGAGCCAAGCCTGAGCATAAGCCGACAATGGATAGCGAAAAAATGAGGTCGTAGAGAAACCCTCGATGATTTCTGTGGCGTCTGTCGTTGACGGCAATGATGAATGATGCACATGAACGCTTCTTCATAGAAACAATTTGCTACACAGCAATGATTGTAAGAATTATATCGAGGATTTATATCTCCCATATTTTATTTAGCGGGAGGTTTCTTCAGTTGGGCGTAAACATTAAAAGCCACAGTATACCCTCAGATATGATTTTTTTGGTTTTCATGTAACTTTATAGTAGACCCCTCCTGAACAACACGTACCAAGAGCGAGTCTCAATTCCTCTACATAAGCGAGATATCAGCGACCACCATGGTCCCGACCAGGGCTGTGCGGAACTGTTTTCCGATTTCGTTTCCGTATTTCCGGTGTTTTGTGGGCCGTTCCGTTCCGCTTCCGACTTTTGGGCCGGGAAATGGAAGAAACAGTGCTGCACGGGTAATGGTGTTGGGTCTAGGCAAGCGTGTTTGAAGACATCATGAAAGGCTAAAAATCACTTCGGACATTTTGTGTTCAATCGAATATCTGAGCCTGGCTGAGATCCCCAAAAAGTTTGGGATTCTAAATACGCGCCCCTCTAGAATGATGGCGCAAAATAGGCGTGGCTGGAATCTGACCGCTTTTCGGGGTTTTCTTAAAGGCAGCATACCCGCTCAAGAATGATATCAATTTTTATGGAATGAATCGAACGTCTGAAGCTTTTAATATTCAGAGATAACGAAAAAAACAAAAAAAATCGGCTCAAATGGAGATATAATGGTTCGTTCTAAATTGGCCAAGAAGTGGACGAGTTTTACCGCATTGGTTGAAATAGCGGAGCCAGCGACAAATTTGTTGGTATAACGACGCTAGTGTACTCATTCAGCCCTTTCTCGAATGCTTACGACGTTAGAAGCGTAGAAAATGAGCCAAAATGACCGTAATCGAGCACTGAACATTTGTATTGAGGGGCGGAGCCCGTACCGATGGGCGGAGAAAGGATGATTTTGTGACTCAATACGGCTCAAATACGGTCATTTTAACTCGTTTTCAACTCTTCCAACTTGGTGAGGACTCTTCTAGAGCCCGCACGACCCCACTAATGTGGTTATCTCAACAGCTTTTGCGAGCGTGTATGCTGCCTTAGCGCTATTTTTCCGAGATTTGATGATTTTTGTGGTCCTCTTATTCGATTGTAAACCTACACAACAGCAATAAAATTGAGACACGGCACGTACAGCCTGTCCCTTAGGAATGTTTCTGAGCGGAAACAGGTGGGATAGCCACGGGCAGCGGCACTGCGCGTTAGAGACAAACCTCTGAATCTCATCAGTCAACGCTAGCAGTGTGATGGTATTTCCTTTTATTGGGGTAAATCAGTGGTCATACTTGACACTTATGCGATTTTGAGAATCCTTTATCAATATGAATGGCCGTCGTGAAATTTTATCAATTTTCAAAACTGTCCATTCCATTGAAATTTTTTTTTTGAAAAAATCAAAGACTGTGGAAGTGGATCCGATGATGGAGGACCTCCAATAACCACTACAAACTCAATTTGGCAACTGATTTCTTACCGTGAAGGGGAATAATCATAGGACTGCTAGCGGGGGTGTGTATACAAGTCTGTTGGTACCTGCTCGTTGGTGCCCCTGCTTCTACTGGACCCAGCAGACGTTTGAGTGTACACGGGGAACGTTCGAGCGATATAGCGTGCACAACTATATCGCGAAAGTATCCCGCACATTGCATAAAGGTGTCGCCGTCCGGCACACCAAGGCCTCTGGTCCATAACACCTTAGGATCCGTACCTAGGGAGTTCAAGGAGTCTTTGGTCACAAGCCACAGTTTCGCCACCCTGAATTGTCGATCGCTGTCGAGTGATATCCAAAAAACTGCGCTATCCAGACTTCTGAGCTATTTCCATGCACCGTTTGCTGCTTTGCAGGAAACGCGCCTCAAGGATAGACCCGTCATCAGCGTCGGAGAGTACACCATCTACTGCGGTAACGCTGACGATAGGAGAGTGGGAGGCTGTGCAATAGCTGTAAGGAAGAATTTCAATGGTATGGTCAAGGAGTTCGGCTCAACGTCGTGTCGGAATGCATTCGTACGACTGCGGGATCACAGAGGATTCAATCTGTGGATAGTGAGTGCTCATGCGCCCACTGAAACCGCCGAAGACAATTCGAAGGATGCGTTTTATGAGGAACTCAATACGTTGCTGGCCAGGATACCTTGTCAACATGCTGTTGTCGTGGGGATTGACGCAAATGCGAAGATGGGACTTGATCAGGAATCCGGAAGTGCTCGGTAAGTGGTTCTACCCAGTGGAGCAAACATCGGACAATGGCTACCGCCTTGTCGACTTTTGTGAACGCAGTGGTCTGATTATTGCATCGACATCCAAGAGGAATCATCGCCGCCATCAGCTTACGTGGCAGGGACCAACCCGGCTATCTCCAGAAGAGCAGCGGAAGCGGAAGATGACAACTTTGAAACTACAGCTCGACTATGTGCTGACGAGGAATATTCCAGTATCGGACATTCGAAGATCTAGAGCTGTGTGGGATGTCGCATTCGATTCGGATCACCGTCCTGTTCTGTTGAACTTCACTGCGAGGATTCATAAGAGGAAGCGAGGGGCTAAGCCTCTCCAGAGGATTGACACGACAAGTCTCAGAGATGAAGAGTGCAGAAGGAAATTCCGTCAACGCGTTTCTATTCATATTGGAGTACTTACTAAGAAGAAACTTTGCAACGCGGACTCTTTCGTCAAGTGCATCCACGACGCTTCGAAAGAGGCACTCCCGCTGGTACAGCCCAGGAAGAAGCTCGCCTACGTCTCAGAGGAAACAACATCTACCTACAACAGAGTATGTGCTCTCCGAACTGCAGGAAACTTCTTGGAGGAGAAGCGTCCGAGGAGGAAGTTGCGTCGGCAGCTTCAAAGTGACCGCGAGCGAGAGTGGACGTGTAGAGCTAAGGAGTTCGAGAAGGCTTGGGAGGAGAAGAATCCGAGGAAAGCCTACACGTTGCTGCGACAGTATAGCGGGAAGATGAAGAGATGTTCTCCTGTCTTGAACACTACCAATGGAGTTGCAGTTGGTGATGCGACGCTGCCAATATGGAAGGATTACTTCAGTTCACTACTGAATCGTCCAGCGCCATCAGTACCTGAGCTCCCGCATGTTCAGAGAGCACATTACGATGTCAGTGAGGAACCGCCGACCGAGTCTGAAGTTTTTGGATTGTGTCCGGAAAATGAAGAATGGAAAGGCAGGTGGAGATGACAACATCACTGCTGAAATGCTGAAAGCTCTTCCTTGGTCTGGGATTCGTGAAATGAGCAACACCATCCGTGCTATATGGATGAGCGAAAGGATACCCGATTCGTGGAGACATGCGATCATCGTACCTCTTCACAAGAAGCTATCCGTCACGGATCCTAAGAACTACATAGGAATCTCTCTACTTCGTGTCATGTACAAGGTTTTAGAACGTATCATTCTCGAGCGACTTATCAAACATCGTGCAAGAACGACCAGAGATGAGCAAGCCGGTTTTCGACCTGGAAGATCGACCATCGACCAAGTGTTCGTCGTGAGAAGAGTAATTAAATCGTGGCAGCGGTATTCGAAGCCATTGCAGCTTGCTTTTTTGGACTTTGAAGACGCGTTCGACTCTCCTCATCGTGATCGATTGCTCAATGCTCTGCGAGCAGACGGAGTCCCGGAAAAGTATGTTCGGTTAATCGAGGACATGAACAAAGGAACAACAGCAGCAGTTCGTACACCTGTCGGATTTACGTCAGCTTTCGAGGTGAAAACAGGAGTAAGGCAAGGAGCCGTTGCAGGACCTTTTCTTTTTAACTTCGCCGTTGATGACATCATGCGTAGTGTTGCAGAACAGTTTCCTGCGGATGTGATCCTAACACCATCAGGACGCTCCCTTGTCGACCTGGAGTACGCCGACGACATCGTGTTATTCGCTGAAAACAACGCAAAACTGCAAAGTATTGTGAACCTCGTTTCGAAGTATGCCGCAGTCTATGTCTTCGTCTTCGTCCCGACAAATGCAAGCAGATGTGGGTCTCTCAGAGGCCTTCAACGGGAGTTTGTGTGGACGGACAACGTATCGAACTGGTGGACGATTTCTGTTATTTGGGCTGTTTGCTGAAGAACGATGGTAGTTATGCAGCGGATATTCAACAACGATGTGCGAAAGCTACGTCTGCAGTTAATTCTCTAACCAAGTGTTTGTGGTCTACCACCATCGCGAATGAAGTCAAGTTGCGCGTCTACCTATCCGCTATTCGCCCTATCATGATGTACGGATCGGAGACGTGGGCAGCACCGAAGACGCAGGTGGAAAGGTTGGATTGCACGGAGAGGAAGCTTTTTAGGCGTTTGCTTGGATATTTCTGGCCGCGTGTATGTCATAACGAAGACCTTTACAAGGAAATCGACGCAGTACATAAACGCTTGACACGAGGGAGGTGCCAGCATCTCCTAACGCCATCTCAAGCAGCGATGGAAAGTCGACTTCGACTGCTCGGTACAAAGAAGCCGGATCGTCTCGTACAACACGCTTTAAGAATGCTTCCAAATCCTGTCTGGAAACGGCCACCTGGGCGTAGGCGAAAGTTCTGGACGGATGTGGTTAAAGAGGATTTGAAATCACTCGGCATTGAAAGGCAATTCAGGCGCGATGTTTTACTTCGCAGGAAGTGGAATAGAGACCAGTGGATTGAATGTGTTCAAATTGTGGCTGAAGACCGTAAAGAATGGACACGGCTGACTACTAGGACGGCACACCTCGGTGAAGATGCGGAATGACCGAGTCAGGCGAAAGCCAACCGATTAAGTCAAGTAAGTCAAGTCAACTGCTAGCGCCGACTGATCACATTCGGGGTTTTGTGCGTTAGAAGCAGATCACAAGTGAATTTTCCTAGTCTGCCGAGGAGTTTTCTTTTATTTTCTGTTTCGTGTTGTATTCGCTCCGGTGGGCAACCAAGGTTCAAAAAAAATTTGAAAAGTCGCCGGTGAGAATCTGAAGGTCGACATTTGGTCAGTCCTGAACACGCAACGCGGTCGCCCGCGTTCATCTACACTTGGTATAACCTAAACTCCACTCGGGGGGACTGGCTGTACACTGCTTAAAAGGGCAGCTAAGCTCTGGTACAGCAGTAGTGACCTGTTGATTTCGATTATCACCAGCAGCGGAGCGGTGGGCCTCGGTAAAATATAACTAGTGATAAGGAGGTTTCGACGAAAAAGCCACCGCTCCGCGCTGTGATAACCGAAAACATGAGTTCACTTGGAATGAAACAGAGTCTACATATACTCAGTAATTTTGGAAATAACATTTTCGGATTTTTTAGGAGCGAGGGCTCGAAACCAAGGAATGCTTCATAGTTATTTTATGTGGTTTGAATAATTATTACTCCATTCGCTAAACCATAGGTTATCGAATGAGATCTGCGAGCCATGAGCAGCGACGAACCGTGAAAATAAGACGAATCATAATTTTTTGTCTCTTCCGTTTCCGGATTTCCGCTTCCGGCGTTTTTTGACCATTTTTCTTCCGTTTCCTTTTCCGAATATCTTGTAAAAAATTTCTGCACGGCCCTGGTCTCGACCCCCTTCCGTCACCACCACGAGCCACACCCCCTTCTTGATTTTTGAACTCGAAAGCGGCTACAGGCTACAAAACGGCGAAATTCACATGGTCCCTACTCGTGCTGGTGAGGTACGGAGGTTAGAGACCGTGAGAGACCGGACGGCAGGAGGAGGCTGAGACGTCGCGCGCGCCGCTCGCGCCTCGAATGATGTGAATTACGACGTTTTATAGAGTGTAGATGGATAGATCAATTTCAACCGCGTCTTCGTTCTTCACTCCATTCCCGGGTTGTTGTTCACGGTTGTAGCACTACGCAATAGGATGATCATCTTTCTCCCACCACGATTTTCATAGTGTCGCGTGATGCAACAGCCATAGTTTGCAATTACGGACCGGATTTTGACTTCAAGAACGACAATACAAGTACAGAACGCGGCTGAACAGCGCTCTGTGAAATAATCTAAACCTTTCTACTACAATCTGAACCATGATTATATTGTGGGATACCCATTTCCACTGAAGTTCTCAAAACCTTTTGGAACCGAAAAAATTTGATTTTGAGCAGTATTTCCGGAAATGGATGTCAAAGACGTAAGAAAGCATCCCCGTGGGTCTGCCGAGCAAAGTATACGAGTGGTTCTGTATTCGTACTGCTTTTTGGCCAAAAACATTTTTTTCGAGTAAAATTTCTCTTTTAATATTTTAGTTTCGTTCTCATATTTTTCTTTATTTTTACATATCAATGGAGCCCAAAAAGAACAATGAGAATCCATGAAACCAGCAGAATTTCTCTCGTTTCTCCAGATAATCATACACAGATAAAAAAGCTTTTCAAACAACAGCAAAACGAGTGTAAATATAAACTTGTAACTGGTATATGGTTTACAGCTTTCTTTCTCAAAACAAATGTGTTCAGAAATCTTTGGCATTTTCTCTCCAATATTTCCCGCTTCATGAATAGTATATAACGGGCGCAGTAGTTCGATCTAGCATTGTGTCCTCAGACTCCTGCCACGGATATTCTGGGCTGGGATTCATGAAAGGCAAACCACGGTTACGGCTGGGCTAGCGGAGGAAACCGGCATTCACGAAAAATCCGGTTTGGTTACGGCTGGGCTACGATTGGGCTACGCGTAACCGCACCTCGGAGCTGCGGTTAGCAGCGGTTTTGCGGCTTAGTCGTCGAATTGATGGTGTGCCTTATTAGTGCACAACAATGAGGAAACTCACCTGTTGCGAATACGCATAAAAACTTGATATCTTCGAGGCAAGCTGAAAATACAGGAATGCCGCCAATATTGACTGCCACATTATAGGCCCTCTAGCCATAATGTGTTCCTCAGATAACAACAAAAAATCTCAGAATCATCAACCTCATATGTAAGTTTTATGTACGTTGCCCATGGCTAACTAAAATCTTTATGCCTGTCCTCCCTGCTCTCGCCCTCTTCTTCATTTTATAGCACATCGTTGTTCTTTTTGCCTCCACTTTTTGTTCCTAATTCTTGTCTTCCGTGCGCTGACCATTTACCGAGCAGCCACAGGCTCTTCGCTGGGGTTTCTTTCCCATTTCGGCTCCGAATTCCCTCATTTTTTCCTCAGAATTTTTTCCCAGCACTTTTCGTACACGTTTTCGTTATTTTTCTGTTGGAAAACCCTAACTTGGTTTGGTACTGTGATGCATGATTTGGTTTTTTCGCATTTACAACGTTTTCTTAACTTTTTTTTCCGAAGCGCCCACTTGGATTTCAAATGTTAATGTTTTTTACATGGTTCTATGATCAACCTGGGTTTTCTCGATGTTTTTAGTTCAAACTCCTGTTTTTCCCTTGCATTTTGAGCTTTTTCCATATGATTTTTCTACGGAGTCGTTTTAGTTTTCTCCTGTTGTGAGCGACACTAAGCTTGTGTGAGAATGACAAAAGAAAAAAAAACAAAAAAGGGATTCTTAGACAAAAAAAGAGATGGAAAAAAATTCGGAACTCAAACGACAAACGGAGAACTTGAAGCCAAAAACTCATTGAGAGGACGATGATGATCCCTGCAGCAACACCTAAGCCATGTGAAACACACAAAAAAATTAGAGGGGCGTTTCGAAAAAAAAAGAAGCTGAAAAGGCTAGTAATGCGAGAAAAAAGCTAAGTTCGGGGTTAAAATTTCACCTGCAGGTTTGCGGCTCATCGTGAGAGAGCAGCATCACTTTGTGTACTTTTAAAAAACCAAAAAGGATTTAAAAAAAGGAAAAAATGAATAACATAAAAATGGAAAAAAAGCATCTCCAAGTTGAGGAAAATCCCTTCAAATGCCTGCGATCCATTGAAGAAGGTAAAGCACAAGGTAGACAAAAATAAGAATTCAGAAAGCAAGCAAAATTAGCAATCATGTGCAATAAAAACAGTGACGGGTTAGGGAAATTACGACCCGAGTGCCAATATTGATTTTCTTCAATCGAGATTCTCGGCGTCAATTGAGTGGCAAGTACGTGGCCGTGGAATGGTTAGCCACCCAACCGCGATGGAGCGGTTGTGAATGCCGGTTCGCGGTTCGGATACCGCTGGGGTTGCTGCCCTAACCAAACCCAAACCTAGCCGGCTCCGTTCATGAATCCCAGCCCTGGTGTACAAGAAAGTGGGCATTATTCACTTTTCTGACTCAAGAGGTGCCATAGCACACAAAAAGTCAGAGTGTGCAGCGTGCGCGCGGCGTTGTCTGCTCTCTCCCCGTTTGTACACAAACTCTATCACTTTGCCGGCCCCCTTTGAGCGCATCTTCGGACCCATCGCGCACGCGCATTCCATCGTGTATGGGCCAAATAGGGTCGCGCCACTGAAAGGCGCGGCAGCATGCAATGGTAAAGCACATAGCTTCGTTGGATGGAGCCATGTCCTCCTGGACTCACTATTTGGAAAAGCAGTGACAACCGGTGAAACGCCCCGAAAAAGAATGAAAGTGACCCAACACTCATTTCCATAATTGGGTGGGTGTCACTGCCGGCTTTTCGGCCATAACTATTTTTACCCTGGAAGATAGCCCTTTGGTGAAGGTTGTTTTCGAAATTCCCATAAAGTTCGGCATCGAATAACGTTTCCAGTTTTAGAAAATACGTTCCCCTTCTACCAGCTGATTTCAGTTTATGAAGTGCATTTTCTTTGCCTGAAATTATCGGTTTTGCGTCAATAACTTTTTCGTGCTTAGAGATAGACCTTTGGTGAAGGTTGTTTTTGAAATCTAGATGGAATCCTGCGTCTACTGGTGTTTCCAGTTTAGAAAAATATTTTCTCGATCCTTCAGCCTAATTCATTCTACGGAACACCGGTTTTTCGCCTATAACTCTTCAACCGTTGAAGATAGGGTTCTGGCAAAAGTTGTTTTTGAAATCTACGTAAAATTCTGCGTCGAATGACATATTGGGTTCCTAACTTTGCTTGTTCCATAACCCAGCCAGGTCAGTGGAGCCGAGCTCCATGGTTATTAGAGTATATCAAACAGATAAAAATTTTCGAATATTCGAACCAACAAATAATTCAAAAAATTGACTCTTTCGAACATTCGAATAAACGAATTATTCGAAAAATTGACTTCTCCGAATGTTCGAATAAACGAATTATTCGAAAAATCGACTTCTCCGAATATTCGAATAAACAAATTATTCGAAAAATCGACTTCCCCGAATATTCGAATAAACGAATTATTCGAAAAATGACTTCTCCTAAAATTCGAATTAACGAATTATTCGAAAATTTGACTTTTCCGAATAATGGAATTATTCGAATATTCGATTATTCCTTTATTCGGCCAAATATTCGTTCACGAATATTCGTTGACATACTCTAATGGTTATCTCCATAGGGTGCTCTCGCCTCTATGGTGTAAGTAGGAGACGCAGAGTTCTCCTAGAGCCTTCAACGGGGCTCGGCTCCACCGACCTGGCTTACTTATGGGGCAAGCAAAGTTAGGAACCTAATATATCATTCGACGCAGAATTTTACGTGGATTGCAAAAGCAGCCTTTATCAAAACCTTATCTTCAACGGTTAAGAAGTTTAAGGCGAAAAACCGGTTTTTCCTAAAATGAATTAGACTGAAGGATCGAGAAAATATTTTTCCAAACTTGAAACACCCGTCGACGCAGAATTCTATCGAGATTCCGAAAACAACCTCCACAAACAAGGTCTATCTCCAAGCACAAAAAAGTTATGGACGAAAAACCGACAAATTCAGGCAAAAAAATGCACTTTATAAACTGAAATCGGCTGGTAGAAGGGGAGCGTATGTTTCAAAAATGAAAACGCTATGCGATACAGAATTTTATGGGAATTCCGAAAACAACCTTCACCGAAGGACTATCTTTTATGGTAATAAAGTCATGGACGATAAACTGATTGCTTTTGGTGAAAGAAACGTTACTTCATAAATTGAAATCTGCTGAGAGACTGGAAACGTATTCTTCTCAACATGAAAACATTATTCGACACAAAATTCTATGGAGACTTCGGAAACAGCTCCGTTCCAAGATTCGTCTTAAAAGGCAAATATTTTAGGTGCGAAGAACGATAGTTTTTCAAAAATCGCTTGGAAAAATTTTCCGAAAAATTTTTACTCCAAGACAGCTCAAAGGAAATTTTTCATGACCTAGGCAGATCATTACAATAGGAATAAAGAATTTCTAAAGAAGGTCATCTAACGAAAAAAATGTTTCAAAATTAATAACTAAAAATATACTGGATGCAAAAAGAGGATTGAAAACGTCAAATTTTGAAGTTGCAAGTCTATAGGAACCTTCACCCCCTCCCCACTCAGGTCAAGTTCGGCTTGCAAAGTGCCAATTTCCTCTTATAACATTTTCCCCTCAGAAAAAAGTTGGTGAAAATTGTTGTTGGAATCTTTATAAAATTCTGCATCAAATTGCGTTTTCAGGTTCAAAAATTACGTTCTCGCTCTCCCAGCAGATTTCGGTTTATAAAGTGCATTTTTGTGACTGAAGTTATCGGCTTTTCGTTCATAACTTTTCTACGGTAGGGGATGGACCTTTGGTGTAGGTTGTTTTTAGAATTTTCATAGTTTTCTGCGTCGAATAGTGTTTCCAAACTGGAAAAATAATTTCTCGATCCTTCAGCCTAACAAGTTCTACGAAAAAACTTTTTTTTGCTCAAAACTCTTTAAAGTTGAAGACAGGGTTGTAGTAAAAGCTGTTTTTGGAATCTGCGTGAAATTCTGCGTCGAATGATATATCGGGTTCCTAACTTTGCTTGCCCCATAAGCCAGCCAGGTCAATGGAGCCGAGCCCCTTGTTGGCTCCAGCAGAACTCTGCGTCTCTCATTTATATCATAGGGGCGAGAGCATCCCATGGAGATTACTATGGAGCTCGGCTCCACCGACCTCGCTGGCCTATGGTAAAGAACCCGATATACCATTCGACGCAGAATTTCACGTAGATTTCAAAAACAGTTTTTATACAACACTATTTTTAACGGGTAAAGAATTATGGGCGAAAAACCGGTGTTTCGTAAAATGAATCAGGCTGAAGGATCGAGAAAATATTTTTCCAAACTGAAACACTAGTAGACGCAGAATTCCATCGAGATTCCGAAAACATCCCTCACCAAAGACCTATCTCTTACCGTACAAGAGTTATGAACGGGGGGTAACCTGATAACTTCGGGCACAGAAAATGCACTTCATAGACTGAAATTGGCTGGAAGAGTGAGAACATATTTCTCGAACCTGATAACGCTAGTCGATGCAGAATTTTATATGGATTCCAGAAACAACGATCACTAAGAGTCTATCTCTAAGCTCCAAATAGGTACGGACCAAAAATCGGCAATAACGCCCATCAAATCTTGAAAATGTCTTGAATGAATGACGGGTCACTTTCATTTTTTTCGGGGCGTTTTCCCAGTCGTCAGCAGTTTCCCAATGATGAAAGTTCCTCTTTACCTGCCCAGAGGTGAAGGTTGGTGGAGTACCTGGCTCCTCCCAACGAAGCCATGCCGGCGAGTGGTCGCCAAGCGTCAAGGAGTCTGCAGAGTTGAGGTCGCAGCTTTGCTCGCAACGGCGGACAACGCTGGGTGATACGATATTGATTACATTCGATGAAGGGAGCGACCGACGTGACCTGAAGGACGACGAGGGGCACCACATAGTGCGTTGACGCCGCGGCTGCCCTGGGTCACTGAGAGCGAGCTTCAACCGATGTGGCAAGCGACCGCTCCCGGTCGCTGCAACTCCCCATATCCTTTCAGCTTTGACGCGGCGACAAAAATGTTTTCGAACAATATTGTCGCAGCGTCGGTTACCGCTCGCCCGCAGTAACGTAGGGCCGTCGCGGCGTCAAAACACTCTGCAGTGCCCCGTCGTCGCTCTTCACACTGCATCGGAAGCCCCCATCATCAAATTTGATCGATATGACATGACCCAGCGCTGCGAGAAACGCCGCGATTTGAACTCTGCAGAACCATGATGCCGGCCCCGTAGACAAAATTTCGCGCTCTCCGAGTCCAGATTTTCGCAAGATTACGGTTAGTCACGGCTCCTACAGGGTAGACGTTATTCGACATTTCGGATTCGACTGAAACTATGTCAAGGGGGTTTTCTCAGGTGGTTAGCACCAAATAACGCCCCTGGACGAATACTGGGTATAAATATGTACGGCAGAGCTGTCGTGGTTTGCCTTGTATAGTGTTTTGGCCGACTTTTCTCTGTGGTTTCTTGCTTGTTCGAGGAAACCGAGCTCCCAAGATTGTTACGGGCCTTGATCCGAGTGAAATATTGAAAACCACTCTTGGGTTTTCAATACTTCACTCGGACTTTTTTTTTGCATGAACGCTGCAAAGAAGGTCAGGGAGCCGCTCCGCGTCCTCCGTGCAAAGCGTCGAGCCCGAGGTGACCCGATAAACATGCCGTCGGCTTGACGTTGGGACGTAAACTCGCTGCACACAGCAAACCCCACGCCTAACAGCTGTTTTTTTTTGATTTGGTCCTTATCTAGAACGACTTTCTTTCTGTGAAAGTTTAGAGCCAAACGGGAGAATTATAAAAAAAATAATTAAGTGTAAAGAAGAAATCAAAAAAGACCGAAGTTAAGCACGAATTAAATTTCAAACAAAAACAGTTATATGGTGAGCTCACCGTGCTTGGTGAGGTTGCGTCCTTACGTCAAGGGGACGGCATATTTTTCAGGTCAACCCTGGCTCGACGCTTCACATGGAGGATGCGGAGCGGCTCCCTGACCTTCTTCGCATCGTTGATGCATGCCGCCCCTGGGGTTCGGCTGTGCATTTAAAGGCAACTTCGCGCAAAAATACCGTACCTTATGTTCAAGAGCTCTTGCGTAGGTGAGCTCGCGGAGTATACAATATTAGCGAAAACCCCTAGCAAAACCTTCGGTTTCCGAAAGAAATCTGTTTTAAAACTTTAATAGTACTCGGAATTATACTCACTCCTACATATTTTGAGGGAACGTTTCAAAAAAAATTTAAACATTAGAAATAAATTTAATTTGCGCTCCAAACATTGAGGTCAGCTGATTCCTTCTACCTTTCTATCAGCGAAAACTTCCAGGAAAGAAAAAAAAGCGAGCAAATATCGCCTATGAGTTTTATTTAAAGACGTCGTGAAACAGGAAAATGTGGCTAAGAATAATCTCATGAAAATAATTTTATGGATGATCCGAGTCTTACCTGGGGGAAGATGTGAGAAGTTATAAAGGCAGAGTTCACGACAGAATAAATAACCCGCTTTTTCGCAGAATCGCTAACTTTGTGTCCCTTTGCAAGAATTAAGGGCGGAGGTACTGCCAAAAACGGCCAGGAAGTGGGTGGATATTTCGTGGACCAGCCGACCCATTGGGTCACCTCGCCCACGTCATAAAATAGTTGTCCTGCTTTCGTTTCACCAGAGGAACAGTTGCCAAACTTAAAATATTTTTTATCTTGTAGGATCCTAATATCTAAGCATGTGCATTGGCTCACTTCAGTTTAAAAGAGTTTCCGGTACCAAAAACAGAAAACGAAGCCACTTACCTAAGAATTTTGAAGCGCAAAACCTTTTGCGACGTTTGGTTGGACGTTTGGGCCGCAGTGCAGAAAACACACCAGCAGTCGTGAATAAATATTTGATAGGTTTACTCGCGACTATATTTCCAAACCTCGGGCCGAGTTGTCATGGGCGTGGCAGGGGCGGGGCGTGTAAACTCGTCCATTCCTATCGGGACCCAACCCCGTTACAGTAGCTGCCTCTCGCCCTTTAATCGACTCCGCTCGCGCCCGAATCAGCTGTTTTCTCTCAACCTAGCTCGATTCGACGTCTTTATTCAGTTTTGCCGCCCGTCTAACGTATTCTGCTGCACTTTCATCGATATATTCTGGTCCTGCTGTGCTGCTGCAGTACCCTGTTGAACTCTCTTCAATATTCTGGGCCTACTATATTATTGTGCTGCATCATTCTAGTCTACTCTTTCTATTATTTGGTGCTGAGCTGATTATTCAACATTTTCTAGGCACCTTTTCTCTCCGTTTTTTTACTTATTGTTAGTATGAATCGTGGTTTCAGTCTGCTAACCCCCTCTTAAACAACAGTTTGCAATTCGACCCCAGCTGTTAAACCGAAATCATCGTTATTATTTTATTTTGGAGAAAACTGTTCGAACTTTTCAATTAATTACTTCAAATGATATTTATTAAATTGTATCTGACATGAATATTTAATCTTAAATTGAATAAATGATTATTTCATTTTATTTCCTGAAATTCTGGATTATTTTATGCCATTCCTCTCAGTAACTGTTTGAAATTGCAAAAAAAACAGCATTTTTGCATGGCACTCCGCAGATAATAGTTTAGCATAGCGAATCTTTCTTCCATGAGTTACTGTTGAATTTCACGGCATATTTCCAAGCGCCAGCGTGGAGCTGCCCCTCCCATTCATCATTTTCTCCCTCCCTTTTCCTCTCTTTATGTCACACGCAGTTTCTGATTCTTTATCATTGAGACACTGGTAAATTCAATGTGCACTCTTTGGTAAAGTCTCGGTATATGCCGACTAGATTTGCTCCCCCCTCCCCCGTCCCACTTCTTTCTTTTTTGCTGTTGCTGCGGACATCGTCATGCTACACTGATGAGTAGAACAGGGAAACTAATCGCAAGGAAAACTCTGCGAATCTGAAAGAGTAAGTCGTTTTTTATCATTTCTTTCAAGTTAGTGCTACTTCTCGTTTCCGAAGTGTGGATTTCGGAGGATCTGGAATTAGAGGCTGATTTTCTTCTTCTTTGTAGCCATACTGCACGGCCTTTCATCCAGTTTTACTGGTTCGGTGTCGAATCTCGCATTTCCATAGAAAATTTCTCTGCAGAGAGCCGCGGCTTGGCCATTATATCATGCACGCAGAGCGGTTCTTTGATGGAAAAATGCTTGAAATGGAGAAGCTAATGCTGTTTGCTGCGAGTGCCGATCCAAGAGCCGCATGCTATTGTGTCCCCCGATTGTCGGAAATCGAGTCGTCTCTGATTGGATCTTGGGCCAAATTGTTCAATAACGTACAAGGCTTGCATCCCTTGCCGGGATAGAATAGCATACGGCCCCAGATTGCAATATTTTTGCGGCGACACAACCAAATGCTCGCGCTGCGGGCCGACCCGCAGCAGTGCCACTCTGCCGAGGCTTTAACTTTCTTTCCATTACCCTAACCTCTGTCTCCGAATGAAATTTACTGTGCTTCTCTGGGCCAAATTCCGGTCCGCAATTGCGTCTCGACACGCTTTGCGGCCGAACGCGCTCGAGTCAGTCGAGTTGCCAGCGCCAAAGCCGACTCGATGTGGCTTTTCTATACAGGAGTACAGTTACGGAGCATCGGGAGCGTCTTCGGTCACTTACCACCCCACGGCGGCGCGACGGGCCTCTCTCTCGCGCGATGAGTGCAGCGGCAGAGAAAGAGAGTCAGCGCGCAGAGACGAAGAGTGGTCAGCGGCCCGGCTGCCGAACGAGCCCGCCGCCAGCCGCCCCTCTTTGTGATGGGTACAAAACGAGGATGAGACAGCGACTTTGACGGAGAATTTCGTAATTATTTTGAATATCACGTGACCACTTGAGATCATTCTGTTCTCCTGGTTAGGTGGATACACTGGCCGGTACTTTGATTGTTTTTCAAAATAAGTCTTGAATTTTCTTGAAGCAAGTGTTCTACAATGTCCCTAGAAGACGTGTACCTTTTTGAAAACACTATGTTGGTAGAATGGCTGTTATTCTGAGTTTCGATCTACAGAGAAGAGATCCCGATGTTCCTTTCTATTTAGGAGTTTACAGCGTCTGCCGGAAGGTATTTTAGATAGTTCCTCCCCTCGTAGCGTGACTAAAAACTTCTCTTTTCCACGCATTCCGAAGATTATAATATTCGAATCGATTTATTCATTCAGAGAGTGATACGGTCGTTTTGATCGATTGAATTGACAACATTTAGTGCATTTTAATTAAGTATTCATTCCATGAACCTAACGCGTATATCTTTAACATGAAGCGAGACTTTCACGCTAAAAAAAGAGCTATGTGCCAAAAATGTTTATTTTAAATGGTAAATATTTGAAAATTTTATTTTTATTAGCAAAATGAAATAATATTAGATACGAATTCTTTGGCGTTTATTCTCAAGCAACTCATATCCATAGCAACTAGGTTGCTCCTCGCTGGGAAGATTATAGTCGTTTAAAATCATGGGTAAATATAGTTTTATGCTTATTTATTTTGAATTTTTTTAATCTCCAATGTATCCCGATTTTTTTTTGTTTGGGATCCTTCCATATAATATAATCGTATTCCAACACCTCTTCAAACCGTAATCTCAAAGGAATCTCACCCCCCCCCCCTCGTTTAAACTATTACGGGATGTTAAGTTATATCTTTCCATAAAAGGAATGTCTTCCTGGTTCATGCGAAATTACATAATTAGAAGGAAAAAGCCTGAAAAGAGAATTTTTTCGACAATCTTCATTCGACACCTTACCCTCAGTTCCAGCCATCGTTGAGCTTCCCCCGTACGGTGTGACGAAACAGAGCCGCCGCCGCCCGCAGCTGGCAGCCTTCCATTCTATCTATGCAGAGACACTAGACGACGAGGGCGCCAGCCGCGCTCGATACCGTTTCGCAGCAGCCGCAGCTCGGTCGGGTGGTAAGTGCCCCGTAATCCATCGGGAGCGAAAAATATTTTAGCATTGGAGCACGTTTTTCTATCCTTGTCAATTTCTCGATCACTATCGCGCCATTTTTATCGATTAGAAGATGGAAGACAGATGCATAGCAATCTCCAGAAAATGCATGCTCGTGTCAAGGGAAAGATCATTTCGGAGGTAATAGGACGACAAAGGCAATTGATTTTGCCAAATGTGAATTGTCTGTGGAAATGCCATGAGGATAATGATTGCGTTGGAGCTCGTAAGAGGCCGCGATTTTCTGAGCTCTAGAACGTGGGGTTAAAATCAAATTGGAAATTTGACTTTGTGTGTACGTGACACATCTTAGAGCCCATAACTCTCCTGATTTTGGAAGAGCAGGAAAACCCCGGGTTGGTGCGAAGTTTGTTGGGTGTGAAAATGATGGCGCGGACGAGTTCCGACGCTACCGAGGAAAATCAGTTCAACCAAGAACTCTGAATACAACACTGTTAAATACTTCTCATTTACAAAATTATCATAGTTACCGTATGTTGTGAGAAATACGGGTTTGTACTGCCACATCCTTGGTAGGTTGAAATACGCATACTCAGAACCTGGTACCGGGCGACCCGTCGCTGCTCGTCCGGGTCGCCCGAAATGGTGAATCGGGTCGCGAGAAAATTTGTGCATTTTAGATTAGTCGTCCGTACTCAGAACTTCGTTCCGGCCTTCCCGGTGCAGAAAAACTGCATTTCGGGCCACCCGGACACTCAAAATCGGGGCCAGATCCCGTTCCAGGCGACCCGCCAACCTTTCCGGGCGACCCGCTCACCCCCCGTTTGTTACCAGCCACCCGGATGACGAAAATTGCCTTCCCGGGGCAGCGAATTTGCGTGTGACTGTACGTTACGGACGACTAATCTACAATGTACAGATTTTCTCGCGACCCGATTCACCATTTCGGGCGACCCGGACGAGCAGCGACGGGTCGCCCGGTACTCAGGTTCTGAGTAATAGGGGAAGGAGGAAAACTCCGTACCCACGCGAAAATTTGGTACACGCGGAGTTTCAACCCCTTGGAGCAATTTGGAAAACGTTTGTCACATGTATCAAACTTTTATGAAATCCCATTTGTGGAAAATTTTGATGTGGATGCGATTTTTTGACACCCTGTCCAGTATGTACGTTTATTTAAGCCAAATACATTTTCGCTCTCCGAAGTTCCGAGGAAGTAGCCCCAAGCATTTCTCTGAAGCGTCTGCATACGTCATCATTTCGTATAAGTGTCGTGTGTACTGTCGCGCTTGCCATGAGCTGGATTCGGTATTAAGTTCGCATGCGTGCGGAGGTTTCCCCGATTTGGGGCCAGGGGTTGAAACCCCGGAGGGTGAGAAACTTAGAAAGCCTGCGAGAATTTTGCCCACTCGGAGTTTCAATCTTTAGTTCAAAATCGAGGTATTTTTTTAATTCAAAGATTTGCCAATTCAACAAAAACATTAATTATGCACGTGCAAGTCGCGGCTGGCATAGCAAAGCCTGCAATGATTAAAGGGACGGGAGAAAAACGTGCTCCAGTGCCAAAATATTTTTTCGCTCCCGAAGCTCCGTAACTGTACTCTCTATATAGTTTCATCCAATATTTTTTAGTTTTCAGTTTCCAAAACCTACCTAGAGTCAACAGATCGGCAGCTGCGGCGCTGGAAACTCGAAAGCGCGCGGCCGCAAAGCTTGACGAGACGCGATCGCGGACCGGAATGTGGCCCAGAGAAGCACAGTATTTGCATTCATCGCGTGCGTCTGCGAACGTACGCTGCATCTCCTTCTCCTCACACTTTCTCGCTATCTCTACCATCGCTCCGCACAAGCGCGCGAGGGAATAGAGGCCGGATTCATCATTGCGTTAGGCATGGGTTTGTCGATTTGGGTTGGGTTCAGCTCGTGCACACCCCGTCGTGAGTGTCACATGAGTTTTGATGAAGGAAGTCGAAATGCGTCCTGTACGCACAATCGGCGTTCTCTCAACGCAACACATGGAGAAGGAGGGCGAAGAAACACCCGGCACAATGCTAGATTAGGTTGAGTCAGGAAAGCTGAGGCATCGGCATTCAGCATCTTACCGGGTGTTTCTTGGCTGATCGACAGCTACGGCTGCTCTCAGCGAAGTCGCTGTGTTCTGCGACCGCGATAGGCCTTTCGTGGGATATAAAAATGACCTATGATGTCAGTAGATACCTCGAGAGCGGAGCATCAATTTTTCTTCAATTCTAGCAAATTTTTTTTCACAAAAAAATTGCTAGGCGTCCATGGTAACGATATAATGACCGAGCCGTGGTTCTCTGCGAAGAATCCGCCTTGGAAGCGCAAGTTTCAGCACTGAACAGTAGAACTGAATGAAATTCGGTCTCAAATTCCAATTCCACCGGCTTCCACACACCGCACAGGGGGGATGGCACTAACGTGAAGAATGGATTTCGAAAAAACGACACGCTTTGAGATTTGCAGCATTTTACTTGCGATCGAAGTTTACCAGCAGTACTGATCAGCGTGGCATGACGATGTGCACAGCAAGGCAGGAAGAAGTGAGGTGGTGGGGGAAGCATAGCTCTGTCGGCATGCACCGAGACTGTATCAAGGAGTACACATTGTGTTAACCAGTGTCTCAATGATACAGAATCGGAAACTGCGTCAGATACAAAGAGAGGAGAGGAAAAAATAGAGAAAAGGAGGGAGAAAATGCATGGGAAAGGAACGGGCAATTGCATGCAGCGACTGCTCTGGCAAATCGGGACACTCCGCGTACTCAGGCGATCGCCGCGTTCAATGCGTGTCGAGTATGCATTCAACTCGAAGACAAGGTGGTCTCGAGCACAGCCAGGGAACGTGCTGCTAGGGGAGCACGTGCTTCTATTGTGTTTCAAATTACAGCACGTGCCCCAACAAATGAGCCGTCCAGTGCGTGCATGATACACATTCAACTCGATGACGAAACTATTATACAAAAAAGGAAAGTATACGACGCACTTCTGAGACGGAACAGAGAGGTCGGCAGCTTTGCCGGTTCGATTACCCAAGCTTGCGGTACTTCACCCGCTCGGCCGCTGGAAGCTTAGGCCCCAGATGGTGCTTGGCGAGCTGGCTGCGTCGCACGTCGGTGTGCCAGCCGCGTCGCGTCTGTGTGCTGCTACAATAGCGCTAGACTACCTTTCAGCACGTACTCCTGCGATGGAATTTTGCGGCACATGATCCTGCTATAAAATTTTGCAGCACGTGCCCCTGTGATGAAGCCTTTCGATGGGTGTGGTCACTCGAGTTGAATGCATATTCGACACGAAATGAATGCGGCGGTTTTCTGAGTAGGACTCCCGATAGGAGAAAAGGAGCACAGACCTACGCGGAGTCATACGACAAGGGTCAGCGGGAGTGCAGCATTGCGACGCTCGTTATGACGTCACTATTGCGATCGGGACACTAGCTAAAGGCACGGCGGGAGACCCCTATCGAGCAGCCGAACGATGAGAATCCAGACCCTCAGCGAAAGACAATGCCTAACTAGACGAGACGCAGAGACAATCGACGCTACAACATACACACACACACAGCAGCCAAATCGGGGGACTCTCCCGCAGAACCGTTTTTCCTCAGCGGGGGTCCCGAACCGAGCGACGCCCACTTTTTTTATTAGGCCCCGGTCATAGTTGGATGAGCCGACGCCTCCAGCCCGGTCGATACACACAGAATGCATTTGAAATGGGATGCAAAAATCACTCGGTGTATCCCCCCCCGCACCCCCCAACACCCCCCAACACCCACCCGGTCGATACGTATGAACAACATGGTGAGGTGAAGCTGAGAAAATCACTCGGTGTATCCCCCGCACCCCCAACACCCCCGCACCCCCGGTCGATACGTATGTTTAAAATGATGGAGTGAGGTTGAGAAAATCACTCAATGTATCCGACGCGGTCGATATCCATGCAATACGTGGATGAGAAAATCACCGGGTGGGCGGGTCGAAGATAAAACATTGTGTATCACTAGAAAGCTAACCTTACTGCTACCTCCGTTACTTCACCATACTCTCCTTCACTATTTCTCTGAACAGGTGCAATCCTGTTGGCCACGTAATCATCGTCATATCTAGTTGGATGCATCGAGTGATTTTCTCAACCTCACTCCATCATTTTAAACATACGTATCGACCGGGGTGGTGTTGGGGGGTGTTGGGGGGTGCCGGGGGTGCAGGGGATGCAGATGCAAATAGCACCAACTATGACCGGGGCCTTAGTGACTCTCCCACTGGGTGTTAGGCGGCAGACCCGCTCACGAAATTTCTGCGGGAGAGTCCCCCGATTTGCCAGAGTGGCTCCTGAAAATGACAGGTTTAATTCGGCCGAAATCCATCGAAAAAAGCTATTCTAAAAATCTGCAGAAAACCATGCAAAATGATCCACAGTTTCACAAAAGTTATGTATAGAAAAAATGGAACGATCAGCGGAGCAAAAACTATATAAAGTATGTATAGTGGATAATACTATTATATCAGGTGAATATCTGTAGGAAGACGAATAAACAGTACGAATCAGGATCCAAATAGAGCGGCGACGGTAGGGGAGGGCAAAATAGACTTGAATATTGCAGCAGAGTACTGCACCAGCTCAGCAGGACCAGAATATATCGATGAAAGTGCAGCAGAATACGTTGGGCGGGCCGCAAAACTGAATAAAGACGTGGAATCGGGCCAAGTCGAGAGAAAACAGCTGATTCGGGCGCGAGCGGCGTCGATTAAAGGGCGAGCAGCAGCTACTGTAATGGCGTTGGGTCCCGATAGGAATGGACGAGTTTACACGCCCCGCCCCTGCCACGCCCATCAAAACTCGGCCCGAGGTTTGGAAATATAGTCGCGAGTGATAGGTTTTGCTAAACAGTTCTTTCTCCAATATTTGAGTTTTATTCGGACTTTTCCTCAATATCCTTGACTTCGTGGACTTACTCAAAAACATAAGAAACTAGAAAACGACTTTTTCATCGTGAACATTACCTACAAACACTACCCGATGATGCGTCTCATCTAAGATTTTTGAGATTTTATGAAGAATATTTCAGAAGCAAATTCCAGATTTCATTCAATTGAATCTGAATTTCGCTTCAAAAGTCTATGATTCTGAAAAAAAAATTGGCAAACTAATTGTGCACAATTTCATGATTTTGCAAACACAGCCGCAACCGAGGGTGATCGAAAATTATTTAATTTGGTAAATCGAAACAAACTCGAAAATTCGGAGATCAAATCAAAATTAAATTTTTGGAAATCGAAACATATGTATTTCAAAACTCTGGGAATCGGAATGCAGAGTCCCAAGGCTTAGAACACTGCGGAAATCGGAATTACGCTTATACCTGGTCTCGACCAGAACAATTCAATTTTTTTACTGTACTCATGCGAAAGCGATATTTTCGTACCGACAATCTCATAGCATGCGAAAAAAAGCAGCAGTAGCGTTTTTAAAGGTGATTCAAGAAGATACATCATGACTGAGTTTTTGAGTCCTACATATTAAAGGCTGTGGTCACGATGAAAAACGTTATAGAAAAAACTACAAAAATCAGCTTAGATCAAAAACAGCTGAAAAACTATGAAGGTAGAGCGGTGAAAAACGGGCTAGAATTAGAGTTTCTAGGGCCCAAAGAAGCTGTTTCGTGCACACGTGCACAGCGATGACGAAAAAGATCGCCGTCTCATGCCGAGCAGTCAAAAATCATCGACATTCAGAGGACGAAATAAATGCAAATTTAACGAATAAAAACAGTTGAACAATGAAAGCATCACTTCAGTCAATGTTTTTGACAAGATGTGTACATAAATCCAAAGCTTCATTGATTGAAATTCAATTTCAAGCCAGCTGATGTTCTTGATATAAGAGGTCACCGATGCCGATGATGTGGAGTGGGCTCGTCCACCATCAAAAGACAAGAAAGTTCAGGCTTCAAATTTGGCCCAAAACAGTGGTTTTTCGCGATTTTTTCTTATAGGTCCTACTACTCGAGACCCACAAATTGGTTTAGAGAAAAAAAGACCACAAGCATATTTGATCGCGACCACTGTCTTTAAGTGGACTGGGCAGGTGAAACAAGAAAAAAAGTAGAAATTGCATGAGATTTTTTTGATGGAGGTTGCTGGCACATAACATCGGCGTGGGTCGTGAAGAGACTTTGCGTTCACTGTTGAAGGTTGGCGCCAACTCGGTGCACCTATGCTATAGCATATGGCGCCGAGTTTGCGCCCACCTTCAACAGTAAACGCGAAGTCTCTTTACGACCCATGCCGAGGTTACATGCAGAGTACAGTCAGCACAAATCGCACTGATACTTTGCTTTCCTTATTGTGCGTTCGGTCAAACTCGGTGAACGTACTATGTGATAACGTACGTATTTTCCAACCTCTGGAAATCGAAAAGCCAAATAGTGCTAATAATCCTATTTCTAATCGCGTATTTCGAAAACAACTGCTGACACAAGAGAGGTGAAACGATTTTTCATGCTACGAAGGGACAATATGGTCCATTCGTCGATCTTCGAATGTTCTCGATTTACTTGACTCCAAGCTTCCCACATATTCCAGAAGCCAAAAGCGACTTTTCACGACTTCCGGAATGCTGTATGAAGAATATTTGAAAAACTTATAGGCTGTGTTCAAGATTTAAAAAAAAACATTATTTTGTTTTTGATGTGTTCGAGTAGGGAAGTCCACTAAGAAGAGGTTAATAGGGAGAGTCCCCCCGAAAAACTCAAATAGCGGCGAAAACTGTTCAAAGAAGTTTTTGAAAAAATTATTTATCACTGTTTGGTATGTTTCGGGAGGCTGCAGACAATGCGCCAAACCCGACGTCGGAAACGGTTTCGCGCTTACAAATTTCTATATAATTGATTTTGTTTCCTGTTTCTCGTACCGAGAACTCTTCAGAAATTGGATTGGCTAAAGCACATGCTGGAATGTTAGAACATTTCACGATAAAGAATATTCGAAAATTCGGTGTCTGCCCCTCTGGTGAAGCGAACGCGGGACAATTGTTATATGACGTGGGTATGGGTCGCCGAGATTTTCACTCATTTCCCGGCTGTACCTACTTCGTTGTACTTCCCTTCCTAGGAAGACTCAAAGCCTACGTTTTTGTCAAAAAAAAACTGGCAACTTTCTTATCGTGAACACTGCCTTTAGGTGTATATTTTCTTTCCAAAGTAATTTTAACCCTGTTCGCTTATTTTTTGTAATTATATGATCAAAAGAGCGGAAAATAGTATAGGAATTCTAGAGAAGAGCGGATTTTCTTTTTGTCTGCAAACGACTACTTAGAAGTGGAAAAAAATCTAATCGACAAGCAAACGAGTGCGAAGGTAAACTTCTTAATGGTAAATGACTCAAAATTGTCTTTTTCCAGGTAGATAAGTAAAAAAAATTGTGACGTTATTTCTAGTTACCGTTGTTGAGTAGATACATAGGACCCAACACTACATTCTCAGAGCTTTGCTGCGGATGTTCTGGTGCACAAGAAAGCGGGCTCAACCCATTTTTTGAATTTAAAGGCAGTGTTCACGATAAGGAATGTGTTTCAGTTTCCACTAGGAATGGGTAGTGGAGGGGCACAATGTAACGTTGACGTCAAAAGAACGCATGAAAACGAGCCAGAAAAAGCTTCAAAAGAGCCTGAAGTTGCCATTTCGAGCGCAAGGCAAACCTCAAAAGCGCATCACACGCCCACCGACGTAAACAAGTGAATGCTCAAGATCGTGAGATGAGCGATAATTTCCAATCATTAGCCCCGTTCTTCCCTTCATTCTCAACTTCTCTCTTTACTCAGGTCAGCTCGCATATATCGGCTGCAAAAGACGTAAGTTACAAGCCTCGGACAACTCGTCCACCATTTTCCCTAGCTCAATTTTTGAGGGGCCATAACTCCATTCCCAGAGGGTCTTGTACGATTTCAGAGACATCATTGGAATCAGCGTGGGGCCGTTTTCAAGATAGGCTGAAAAACAGAAGAACAATTTTTATCGTGAACACTGCCTTTAAGAGCCGCGGTTCTCCACTCAGGATTTTCTGATAAAGGTATGTACATGCGATTTAACGGCTATATACATGTCACCTGCGACTTTTTTTCATAACTCCGAGTTACATGTGATCTTTAACACAGTAAATATATTGCACGGTGCGAGTTGACTTACACGTGACATAAAACACTGTAACTTAAAGGCAGTGTTCACGAAGAAAAAGTTTTCCCTTTTTTGGCTAAAATGTAAGCTTTGGGTCCCTATAAGAAGATTAAGAACGGAAGTGCGACGAAAAACGGCCGGTAAGTGGGTGAAAATCTCGTGGGCCAGCCGACCCATTGGGCCACTCCGCCCACGTCCATTAACAGTTCCCCTGAATTTGTGGTTAAATGAGCGATGGTTTCCGATGAAAAGCCCCGTTTTTCCCTTCATTCTCAACGTCTCTCTTTACTCATGTTAGCTCGCACACATCGGCTGCGAAAAAACGGGGGCTACAAGCCTCGGACACCTCGTCCACAATTTTCCCTTGCTAAACTTCGAGGGGCCATAACTCTGTTTCCAGGGGGTCTTGTACTATACCAGGGGCATCATTGGAATCGGCATGGGACCGCTTTCAATATAGGCGGAAAAACAGAAAAACGACTTTTATCGTGAACACTGCCTTTAAATGTTTTTTTTGCCGCACGTGTAACTTTACTCGGTGCAGGCTCCTTCCTGGGGAGGTATACGACGTACTCTCGCGGGTGGCTCAAATGTCGGTAGTGTCGCCGGTCCAAATACCCAAGCTTGAGGTACTTCGACCCACACACCGGCTGTAAGCCCCGCATAGCCGCTGGCGCCCCCAAGCATGCTCTGGGAGCATGCCGCGTGTCGGTTGACCGACCGCGTCGCCTGTCTGTGACGGGCGCGTCGCGTGTGGGTGTCAGGTAACAAGTAACAACGGGGCAAATTGCTCGCAAGGTTGTGTATTATTAGGGCAAGTTACATGTTACTTTGATCCAAAATCTGGTCTAGTTACACGTAACATCGCTTCAAGTTACATACTTGTGAACCTAAAGTAAGTTGCGTGAAGCCATCATGCAACTGTCGTTAAAGTCTCAGGTAACTTGTTCAGAAATTCCTAACCAAAAATCCCCGCTCAGAAAAATGAAAAAAAGTCACATGTAATATAAAAGCAAGTAACTTGAATGTCTCAAGTAACTAAAATTAAATTGCATGTAACATGCAATTTTTTTACATGCAACCTACACTTTTGGCACATGTTACTTTTCTTTATATTATATGTAAGTTATACTCATATTACGTATAACTTTCACAATGACATTCACTATAGTTAGGCCCAAATAATTCAATCAATCCTTTTTTTTTCGCTTCACTGTCAGAATGACTTGAGCTGTTTTTGGTTTTCAGATATCAAGTAGTACTGGAACGGGATTCTTCAGGTGGTGGCCACCAATATGTACGATGCCTTTTCTCCCACTTTAGAAAGTTTCGGCAAGCGATTTGTCTTTGACCTACCGCGAATATCCGAAAATCGGCAGGCAGACCACGGATTCGTGGTCAGCACCAGGGCTGTGCGTAACTGAATTTTGTATTTTCGTAAATCGTAAATCGTAATTTTTGAAATTCCTCGTAATTCGTAAATCGTAATTCGTAAATCGTAACTGATAGTGAGTAATGAGCCCACACATAACCTCATTTGATGTGGAAACACCGTAGCATTTCAGTGATGAGGAGTTTCCATATCGAAGTAGGCTGGAGGTTGGGTTTCAACGTGACATTTTTAAAGCAGCACTTGAATAAGTATTCAGTACACATACGTGGGATAGGAACGACTTTAATAGGGAAAATGGAAACTCGAAGTTTATTTGAGTACCACCCCTGTGCCAGGTTTCGACCAACTTTTGAATACGAAAGCATAGGGAGTCATCGCTCTACCAAACACAGTTCAGTTGATGCCAAGGAGGGTAACACTGTGATGAGAAAAAATTTACGGTTGGATAGTTTTAGCCTTAACCTATCGAGGAAGGATGCTTGGATAAGGTGGCCATCCCAAAGGGCGCTCTATATTTGTAAAGCATTGCTCTGAACGGAGTTATAAGCGTTCCTCCACATAAGCGTAAGTTTGTTGGGGTGAGGAAGGCGGTCTTCTTCTTCTTCTTATCGGCCACAACAGTTTCTTCTCACAGGCGTAGAAAGGCAGCTACATCACGCGGTTTGTCCCACATATCACGAGCAGACAGAGAAGTAGGTCTGGCGGAGCATGAGAGTAAATGCAATTAATCATGCCCAGTATTCTGACAGTCAGGACATTTATCTGGGACCGACTCGTCGATCCTGTGTACGTAGGCTTTGAGGTATGAAGAATGACCGCAACTTAGACCTGCCAGAGTAACGCGGGAGCGAATGGGCAGATCTTCTTCACTATCATCAACTAACTGCAGGAGGCACGACACCAAGGATCGGGTTGGAAGGGGCGCAGGTCAGGTACTCAGACACAAATCTAGTGTACTCGATTTGTTGTAGCCTCTTTCGTGTGAGCTCAGGGGTGGCCCATCTTTGACGATCCAATGTAGAAATAGCAGCATGGAGTGGTGTGCGAATATTACGGTGATGTGGATCAGATGACAGAAGTGGGTAGTTGGGATGTGCGGCTTTCTTAATAATGCCAATGTGGAACTGTTGAGATTGCAGCTGGCAGTGTTGTTCGACAGGAAGTACTGCACATTCTTGATGGAGATGGGATATGGGCGTTGACCTTGGGCAGCCAGTGATGACACGTAGTGCAGAGTTTTGTACACGTTGAAGCTTATTCCAGGACGCCTCTGACAGATGTCTGGTCCATATCGGAGCCCCATATTCCAGAGTTGGCTGCATCATGGTCTTGTACGTTGTGCGTAAAACTTCCTTTGTGCTACCCCAGGTGGTTTCCGCCAGAGCACGGAGGATGTTATTTTGCGTTTTGGCCGTAGCAGCTCGAATACGTGTGTTTTCGTGAAAACGCAATGAAGGGTCCAGGAACACACCAAGTAGACGAGGGTGCTTAGATAGGGACAGCACATTTCCTTCCCAGAGAACCTTGGGATGCAGTTTGTGCTAAGCATTTGCAGTAGTGCACAAAGGCGGTCTGAGTGGTGAAGGTTGATTAGGATTTTGGAATGCGAAATGGTGAGGGCTCCCTCAAAATCTGTGCTTTCAAAAATTAGGCTCTCCAACTTCTGCGTTCAGAATTTGCTCCTCGTTATTAAAACATTTGAAAACTTCTTTGAAAAAGTAGGAGACTCTGCAGCCATAATTTCTTAGGAATGTTCCAAACCAAATTTCGAAATTACCCCTTCTTCTCTCGTACCCTCTGGAGATAGACATCGAAGGTTATTTTGAGAGCCTCCGTTAAAATCTTTTTTCGAATAATGTTTTCAGGTTAGAAAAATAATTTCCCGATTCTCCGGCAGATTTGAATTCACGAAGTTTTTTTTTTGCTTGTATATTTTCAACCGCTAAAGACGGATGCGTGGGGAAGGTTGTTTTTGAAATCTCCGCAAAATTCTGCGATGAAGTGTATATTGGATTCCAACCGTTATTTGCTCCATGAGTGAGCCAGGTCCTTAGAGCCGAGCCCCATCTTTACTGTCTATTTATATCGGAATGGAATTGCTGTCCGCAGTTGCAGACGACCGGTCTAAAAGTTTACAGAGAACTAGAAGATAGTGCTCAGGTAAAACTAGTTGTCCAGAATATATCGAGAAGTTGTCGAGAATCGGTCGAGAATCGAGAAGTTGTTCAGAAAGTGAAGAGAAGTTGTCGAGAATTCTGGCAGATGGGGAAGTTGTCGAGAATTTCGGAGAAGTTGTCCAGAATTCTAGAAAAGTTGTCGAGAATTCAGGAGAAGGACATAGTTGATGAGAACTCCGTAAGAATTCTGGACAACTTCTTCCCGAAACGAGGATGTGTCGAAAACTTGTCGAGAATTCAGGACACATCGAACTTGAGCAAGCTAGTTATCGTTTATAATTTATTCTACCGAACTCTTGAACATCACATTTCCATGGGAATTTCCGTGTTTTCGGGTTTTGACATATCGGTTTTACAAGAAGATTGTGAATTGAAGTAACTAATTTTCAAAAGTTTTCGCGATTCCAAGTACTAAACTTTCTTTTTATGAGTCGTTACTGGAAAATGAGATTTTAAATATCATTATTCGAAAAGTTGTTCTGAAATTATCAAAATGACTTTGAGAATCAGGAATATTCAACCGAAAAAATCTAAAGTGATTCAGTTCTGGCTTAAATATGAACCTCTTCACCTTGCATTAATTATTTGGCATTCTATTGGTGTACAGTGTCCTATCCCAATTGAGTTGCTCCTTCACTGCATGGATAGGTGAGGCCCGAGCCTTGTTTTGGCACATGAGCGAGGCCAGTCTTCACATCCTAGAGTATCAACAGGCACCACCACAGGTACTTACTATTTGAGATCTGCACTATTTGAGATCTGCTGACCCGTTACCGTTGACGAGGCGTCCGTTACCTGGGATCCGCCCACTCTTGGCTACTCCAACCTCGTATGCCCAACTCTGCCGGCTTTTGTAATTATCGCTTATTCGTTTTTTTTCGAATATAAGATTTATTAAAGAAACTCAATCTGAGTTTTCGAGCAAATGAATTACTCGTTTTCTAATATATTCCATTCATTCGAAAGACTGAACCAATCGTATTCAATTTTTTTGCTTTTCTTTTTCGAGTAATATGTCTAACAGGAGAACCGAAAGATTTGATTTTTCGAAATTTAAACCATTTTCTGGTCACGACACTTGATTATTCAGCCTGAAAAAATGTTCAAAGTATTTATGATGTGTTAGATAGATTTTCCGAATTTTCATTCCAATCGAATTCATAACGGGTATACAAATTTATCTATTTATCCGAGAAAAAAAACTGTGGAATCCTACTCGGATTTAGTCACTCATTCGGAAGTTTGAGAAGGGCTTCATTCGAAAAATTCAAACATTCGCGAATTTTAAAAACGCATTCTTGCTTATATAAGTAGCGTAGGCTTCAACGAGGAAAGTCGAATACTGTGTGAAAATGGCCACGGTGCAAAACTAGTCCGGGGGGGCACTCAGAATCCAAATGAGAAATGGATGACTTTGCTTTCAGAAATCGATCTCATTTCATGGAATTTCTAGGGAATTACGAGTGATAACGTTATCAAATGTCTGATAACGAAAGAAAATTTCATTTTCATGAATGATTATTTTCATTTCTAAGGGTAAATCTTGAGTGCCCCCCCCTCCGAACTAGTTTTGCACCATGGCCACGCCTTGAATGTTGAATAGCATTATAGTTGTACAATTTCGAAAAAAAAATGTCGAACAAAAGGAAACTGAAAAATCCATGGTTCGAAAAAGTTCGAAACAACGAGAAAGGAAAAAATTCGTTCGAAAAAAATTCGAACGAACAGATTTCAAAAACCTTTCGAAATTTCGAAGTTGGAACGAACGAAATTCGAAACTAAGCAGGATTTCGGGTTTTTTCGAATTTTGTTCGAAAAAATTCCAAACGAACAAATCTCGAAATTTTTTTTCCGAAATTTCCTAGGTCGAACGAACGAATTTCGAATCGAATAGAATTTTTGATTTTTTTCGAAAGTCGTTCGAAATTTTGGATCTTTTCGAATTTCGTTCGGAGTTTAGGAATTGTTCGATACCCCTAAGGAGTTTCGGATCTTTTTTTCGAAACCGGTCCCAACGATCTATTTGCAACACTCGGTCAGAGAATGAATATTCCACAAGTAATCGATTTATACTCAAGTCGCGTTCGCTCACGCTCACGTCAACTCGGCCCGAGAAATAAATAAACAGCGTAACCTAGGGTTCGAGGAGCGTGTTCAAAGTCCAACGATTTTTTTCAAAAAAAATCACATCTCGAACGAATGAAAATCGAGAAAGAAATTCTTTTGACGAAATTTCGAACGAACGAAATTTGAAAAAAAAATTCGTTCGACAAAATTTCAAGGTCTAAAAATAAGAAAATAATTACTGCTGCTGAAAATAGTGGTTACAAATTTATCAAAAAAACTGAAGCTTTTGATTCATTCAAGTCCTACAGATGTAGTGAGATATCTCCTTTGGGAATCATACCGTTTGTTTAGATATACATGTGTTCATATATATTCTTTTTCTTATTTACTTATTTTATCTTAAATTATTTCCTTGCGAAAATGTGACGGACTTTCGAGAGGAGAAATCAGGCGAAAAGCTGTTGAGAATAAAACGAAAATTTGTCGAGAATAAGACGAGGTGCTGTCGAGAATTAGGCGAAAAGTTGTCGAGAGTCAGCCGAGGAGTTGTCGAGAATCCGGCGAGAAGTTGTCGAGGAGTTGTCGAGAATTAGGCGAGAAGTGGTCCTGAATTCGTACGAATTCTGGACAACTTCTCGCCGAATTCTCGACAACTTTTTTCGTCTGAGTGGTGCTGGAAAGAATATCAATCATGTCAGGACCTCGCGATCAAAGCATGATTCTGTTTGCAGTACGTGCTGCAACAGCGGTTGTCTGCAACTGCGAACCGAAATTTTGGTCCGATAGAGACTGCAGCTCCATCAAAGGTCTGTGCCTCTGGTGTTCATCATGTGACAAGGGCATTACATGGAAGTAAATAGCTGTGAAGCTACCGAACTGGCTCGGCTTGGGGCAAGGAAAGGTTGGAACCAAATAATAAGTTTGGGTCCGTCAGTGTGAGAAGGGGAGCGACTGGCCATACCTAAAACTCGTTATCAACAATTATAGTTCTCCATGACTGACCTACTGCTAACTTCGACTGGCCGGGCATGCACGGATGCGGGTTTACCGAAAATTGAAGTTTTAAGAGTAATCAAATATTTGGAGTGTGTTAAATTTAAAAGTGTTGAAGTTGTGTTGTATTGAAAGTGTTAAATTTATATTTGTACTAGACCGCAGATTTGCATTGCTCATTTAACCGCGTTTTCACATTTATTACGATTTGTTACGATTCGTTACGATTTTAGTCCCAGATTTCGTAATTCGTAAATCGTAAACCGTAATTCGTAATTACGCACAGCCCTGGTCAGCACCAAGGAAAAAAATTCGCGACGTTACTAAATATAAAAGTTTAGGGGTCTGCAGGGTTGAACCGACCGGCCAGTTGTCGCTGAGCGTCAGCCTTGACGCGGCGACAAAAAAGTCTTCGCACGTCATTGTTGCGGTGTCGGTTCCCGCTCGCTGACAGTGACGCAGGGCCATCGCGGCCTCAAAACACTCTGCGATGCCCCCTCATCACCCATCACGCCGCGTCTGTCGCTCCCGTCGCCGAATGTAATCGATATAACATCATCCAGCTCTGTTCGTCGCTGCGAGCAGCGCCACGACTTAACGGCAGGGTTCACGATAGAAATCCTTTTTTCCGCCTATCTTGAAAACGGCCCTATGCTGATTCCAATGATATCTCTGAAATCGTACAAGACCTTCTGGGAACGGAGTTATGGTCCCTCAAATATTGAGCTAAGGAAACATGGTGGACGAGTGGTCCGAGGCTTGTAACTTTCGTCTTTTGCAGCCGATGTACGCGAGCTGACCTGAGTAAAGAGAGAAGTTGAGAATGAAGGAAAGAACGGGGCTATTGATCGTAAACCATCGCTCATCTCACAATCTCGAGCATTCATTTGTTCACGTCGGTGGGCGTGGAAAGTGCATCTGGGGGTGACGAGCTGACGGGTGTCCAACTTTGGGCCCGAAGGGGCCGTTCCGAGCTCATTTTTCTCAGTTTTTTTAACGTTAGGGTTCCGCTAGGCCCCGCAGCTGCCGATCTCCCCCAAAAAACCAGACAAGGTTTTTATCATGGACACTGCCTTTAAACTCTGCATGCCCCTTTCCACATCGATCTGTTCGCGTCGCAGGATCAGATCGCAGCAAGTTCAGACACAATCGCCTTAAGCTCGCTAGAATCGCGCAGTTTGCGGAGACTGGATGCCGGAATTCGCTGTGAACGGCAAGGCGCCGTTCACAAGCACGCGTCGCACTGCGATCGCACTCTGAAAGAGGCTTCAGGGAATTTTCAAAATGACTGAGCACATTCTTTCACCTACTCATTCATTGAAGAATCCAGAAAATGCAACATTCGAGCAATCCAATCAATCGAAAGTTCCTAAAAATGAAATAAGATTGAAATAGAAATTTTTATATCTACACTATCACTTTATCTAAGAAGATCTTGAATTGTGGTGAGCGCGAAGCGCTCACCAGATTTGGCTTTGATTCGCCATCGCGCAACCCCCTGATCTCAGTATCAGGGTCCAGAGTAAACGTAGGAAGACCGTTTTTTTTGCATTTAATACACTTTAGAAATGTGAATAACTGTTAAAAAAATGGTCCGGAGTGGTTACCTGAGATTCGAGAAAGTGTCAAAACCACGTCATTTTGGTCGAAAAAATGTTCATCTCCTTTTTTTTCAGTTGGCGTTCACGATCTTGTTGGAACACTTATCGTTGAGCTAGAGAGCTCATTTTTGGCCAGGAAGCTGGTTTTGTTTGCACCTAGCTCCTGTCAAATTTTGAAGTTGGTAGCTCAATTTTTGCGGAACCCCAAAATTGAGGGTAAAGAAAGACAAAAACACTTTAATTAATCACGTTTGTTATTAAAAACCAACCGACGTTTGCTTATTCGTCAAAATGAACTAGTGAAATAAACACCGTTACTGATAGGCTTTTGCTCAGGATTTGACGGGGCAACGCTTCAATCAATACGGCGGGATCTCGGAAGTACTTTTGGAACGCCGCACGGTGTGACTCAGAAGTGCGCCACAGAACGCCGTAGATACTGTGCGGGACCCCAGCAGGAGTGCGAAAGACGTCGTAGAACATGTGTGTGACCAAAGTAGGAGTGCGCCGGACGCCGCAGAAAGTGTGCGGGACCCAAATGAGAGTGCGCCGGACGCCGTAGAAAGTGTGCGGGACCCAAGTGGGAGTGCGCCGGAAGCCGTAGAAAGTGTGCGGGACCCAAATGGGTGTGCGCAGAACGCCCTAGAAAGTGTGTGGGACCCAAATGAGAGTGCGCCGGACGCCGTAGAAAGTGTGCGGGACCCAAATGAGAGTGCGCCGGACGCCGTAGAAAGTGTGCGGGACCCACGTGGGAATGCGCCGGACGCCGTAGAAAGTGTGCGGGACTCAAATGGGTGTGCGTAGAACGCCGTAGAAAGTGTGTGGGACCCGAATGAGAGTGCGCCGGACGCCGTAGAAAGAGTGCGGGACCCAAGTGGGAGTGCGCAGAACGCCCTAGAAAGTGTGTGGGACCCAAATGAGAGTGCGCCGGACGCCGTAGAAAGTGTGCGGGACCCAAGTGTGAGTGCTCAGGAAGCCGTAGAAAATGTGCGGGAGCCAAATGAGTGTGCGCAGAACGCCGTAGATAGTGTGTGGGACCCAAATGAGAGTGCTCAGGAAGCCGTAGAAAATGTGTGGGACCCAAATAACAGTGCGCCGGACGCCGTAGAAAGTGTGCGGGACCCAAATGAGTGTGCGCAGAACGCCTTAGAAAGTGTGTGGGACCCAAATGAGAGTGCTCAGGAAGCCGTAGAAAATGTGTGGGACCCAAATAACAGTGCGCCGGACGCCGTAGAAAGTGTGCGGGACCCAAACGAGTGTGCGCAGAACGCCGTAGATAGTGTGTGGGATCCAAAAGAGAGTGCTCAGGAAGCCGTAGAAAATGTGTGGGACCCAAATAACAGTGCGCCGGACGCCGTAGAAAGTGTGCGGGACCCAAATGAGTGTGCGCAGAACGCCGTAGAAAGTGTGTGGGACCCAAATAACAGTGCGCCGGAAGCCGTAGAAAGTGTGTGGGACCCAAATAACAGCGCGCCGGACGCCGTAGAAAGTGTGCGGGACCCAAATGAGTGTGCGCAGAACGCCGTAGAAAGTGTGTGGGACCCAAATGAGAGTGCTCAGGAAGCCGTAGAAAATGTGTGGGACCCAAATAACAGTGCGCCGGACGCCGTAGAAAGTGTGCGGGACCCAAATGAGTGTGCGCAGAACGCCGTAGAAAGTGTGCGGGACCCAAATGAGAGTGCTCAGGAAGCCGTAGAAAATGTGTGGGACCCAAACAACAGTGCGCCGGACGCCGTAGAAAGTGTGCGGGACCCAAACGAGTGTGCGCAGAACGCCTTAGAAAGTGAGTGGGACCCAAATGAGAGTGCTCAGGAAGCCGTAGAAAATGTGTGGGACCCAAATAACAGTGCGCCGGACGCCGTAGAAAGTGTGCGGGACCCAAACGAGTGTGCGCCGGACGCCGTAGAAAGTGTGCGGGACCCAAATGAGTGTGCGCAGAACGCCGTAGATAGTGTGTGGGACCCAAATGAGAGTGCTCAGGAAGCCGTAGAAAGTGTGCGGGACCCAAATGAGTGTGCGCAGAACGCCGTAGAAAGTGTGCGGGACCCAAATGAGTGTGCGCAGAACGCCGTAGATAGTGTGTGGGACCCAAATGAGAGTGCTCAGGAAGCCGTAGAAAATGTGTGGGACCCAAAAAACAGTGCGCCGGACGCCATAGAAAGTGTGCGGGACCCAAATGAGTGTGCGCAGAACGCCGTAGAAAGTGTATGGGATCCAAATAATAGTGCGTCGGACGCCGTAGAAAGTGTGCGGGACCCAAACGAGTGTGCGCAGAACGTCGAAGAAAGTGTGCGGGACCCAAATGAGTGTGCGCAGAACGCCGTAGAAAATGTGTGGGACCCAAATAACAGTGCGCCGGACGCCGTAGAAAGTGTGCGGGACCCAAATGAGTGTGCGCAGAACGCCGTAGATAGTGTGTGGGACCCAAATGAGAGTGCTCAGGAAGCCGTAGAAAATGTGTGGGACCCAAATAACAGTGCGCCGGACGCCGTAGAAAGTGTGCGGGACCCAAATGAGTGTGCGCAGAACGCCTTAGAAAGTGTGTGGGACCCAAATGAGAGTGCTCAGGAAGCCGTAGAAAATGTGTGGGACCCAAATAACAGTGCGCCGGACGCCGTAGAAAGTGTGCGATATCCAAATGAGTGTGCGCAGAACGCCGTAGAAAGTGTGCGGGACCCAAATGAGTGTGCGCAGAACGCCTTAGAAAGTGTGTGGGACCCAAATGAGAGTGCTCAGGAAGCCGTAGAAAATGTGTGGGACCCAAATAACAGTGCGTCGGACGCCGTAGAGAGTGTGTGGGACCCAAATGAGAGTGCTCAGGAAGCCGTAGAAAGTGTGCGGGACCCAAATGAGAGTGCTCAGGAAGCCGTAGAAAATGTGTGGGACCCAAATAACAGTGCGCCGGACGCCGTAGAAAGTGTGCGGGACCCAAATGAGTGTGCGCAGAACGCCGTAGATAGTGTGTGGGACCCAAATGAGAGTGCTCAGGAAGCCGTAGAAAATGTGTGGGACCCAAATAACAGTGCGCCGGACGCCGTAGAAAGTGTGCGGGACCCAAATGAGTGTGCGCAGAACGCCGTAGAAAGTGTGTGGGACCCAAATGAGAGTGCTCAGGAAGCCGTAGAAAATGTGTGGGACCCAAATAACAGTGCGCCGGACGCCGTAGAAAGTGTGCGGGACCCAAATGAGTGTGCGCAGAACGCCTTAGAAAGTGTGTGGGACCCAAATGAGAGTGCTCAGGAAGCCGTAGAAAATGTGTGGGACCCAAATAACAGTGCGTAGGACGCCGTAGAAAGTGTGCGGGACCCAAACGAGTGTGCGCAGAACGCCATAGATAGTGTGTGGGACCCAAAAGAGAGTGCTCAGGAAGCCGTAGAAAGTGTGCGGGACCCAAATGAGTGTGCGCAGAACGCCGTAGAAAGTGTGTGGGACCCAAATGAGAGTGCTCAGGAAGCCGTAGAAAATGTGTGGGACCCAAATAACAGTGCGCCGGACGCCGTAGAAAGTGTGCGGGACCCAAATGAGTGTGCGCAGAACGCCGTAGATAGTGTGTGGCTCCCAAAAGAGAGTGCTCAGGAAGCCGTAGAAAATGTGTGGGACCCAAATAACAGTGCGCCGGACGCCGTAGAAAGTGTGGGGGACCCAAACGAGTGTGCGCAGAACGCCGTAGATAGTGTGTGGGACCCAAAAGAGAGTGCTCAGGAAGCCGTAGAAAATGTGTGGGACCCAAATAACAGTGCGCCGGACGCCGTAGAAAGTGTGCGGGACCCAAATGAGTGTGCGCAGAACGCCGTAGAAAGTGTGTGGGACCCAAATGAGAGTGCTCAGGAAGCCGTAGAAAATGTGTGGGACCCAAATAACAGTGCGCCGGACGCCGTAGAAAGTGTGCGGGACCCAAATGAGTGTGCGCAGAACGCCTTAGAAAGTGTGTGGGACCCAAATGAGAGTGCTCAGGAAGCCGTAGAAAATGTGTGGGACCCAAATAACAGTGCGCCGGACGCCGTAGAAAGTGTGCGGGACCCAAATGAGTGTGCGCAGAACGCCTTAGAAAGTGTATGGGACCCAAATGAGAGTGCTCAGGAAGCCGTAGAAAATGTGTGGGACCCAAATAACAGTGCGTCGGACGCCGTAGAAAGTGTGCGGGACCCAAATGAGTGTGCGCAGAACGCCGTAGATAGTGTGTGGGACCCAAATGAGAGTGCTCAGGAAGCCGTAGAAAATGTGTGGGACCCAAATAACAGTGCGCCGGACGCCGTAGAAAGTGTGCGGGACCCAAACGAGTGTGCGCCGGACGCCGTAGAAAGTGTGTGGGACCCAAATGAGAGTGCTCAGGAAGCCGTAGAAAATGTGTGGGACCCAAATAACAGTGCGCCGGACGCCGTAGAAAGTGTGCGGGACCCAAATGAGTGTGCGCAGAACGCCTTAGAAAGTGTGTGGGACCCAAATGAGAGTGCTCAGGAAGCCGTAGAAAATGTGTGGGACCCAAATAACAGTGCGCCGGACGCCGTAGAAAGTGTGCGGGACCCAAACGAGTGTGCGCAGAACGCCGTAGATAGTGTGTGGGACCCAAATGAGAGTGCTCAGGAAGCCGTAGAAAATGTGTGGGACCCAAATAACAGTGCGCCGGACGCCGTAGAAAGTGTGCGGGACCCAAATGAGTGTGCGCAGAACGCCGTAGATAGTGTGTGGGACCCAAATGAGAGTGCTCAGGAAGCCGTAGAAAATGTGTGGGACCCAAAAAACAGTGCGCCGGACGCCGTAGAAAGTGTGTGGGACCCAAATGAGTGTGCGCAGAACGCCGTAGATAGTGTGTGGGACCCAAATGAGAGTGCTCAGGAAGCCGTAGAAAATGTGTGGGACCCAAAAAACAGTGCGCCGGACGCCGTAGAAAGTGTGCGGGACCCAAATGAGTGTGCGCAGAACGCCGTAGAAAGTGAGTGGGACCCAAATGAGAGTGCTCAGGAAGCCGTAGAAAATGGGTGGGACCCAAATAACAGTGCGCCGGACGCCGTAGAAAGTGTGCGGGACCCAAATGAGTGTGCACAGAACGCCGTAGAAAGTGTGTGGGACCCAAATGAGAGTGCTCAAAAAGCCGTAGAAAATGTGTGGGACCCAAATAACAGTGCGCCGGACGCCGTAGAAAGTGCGCGGGACCCAAATGAGTGTGCGCAGAACGCCTTAGAAAGTGTGTGGGACCCAAATGAGAGTGCTCAGGAAGCCGTAGAAAATGTGTGGGACCCAAATGACAGTGCGCCGGACGCCGTAGAAAGTGTGCGGGACCCAAATGAGTGTGCGCAGAACGCCGTAGAAAGTGTGTGGGACCCAAATGAGAGTGCTCAGGAAGCCGTAGAAAATGTGTGGGACCCAAATAACAGTGCGCCGGACGCCGTAGAAAGTGTGCGGGACCCAAATGAGTGTGCGCAGAACGCCGTAGATAGTGTGTGGGACCCAAATGAGAGTGCTCAGGAAGCCGTAGAAAATGTGTGGGACCCAAATAACAGTGCGCCGGACGCCGTAGAAAGTGTGCGGGACCCAAATGAGTGTGCGCAGAACGCCGTAGAAAGATAGTGGGACCCAAATGAGAGTGCGCCGGACGCCGTAGAAAGTGTGCGGGACCCAAATGAGTGTGCGCAGAACGCCGTAGAAAGTGTGCGGGACCCAAATGAGAGTGCTCAGGAAGCCGTAGAAAATGTGTGGGACCCAAATAACAGTGCGCCGGACGCCGTAGAAAGTGTGGGGGACCCAAACGAGTGTGCGCAGAACGCCGTAGAAAGTGTGCGGGACCCAAATGAGTGAGCTCAGGAAGCCGTAGAAAATGTGTGGGACCCAAATGACAGTGCGCCGGACGCCGTAGAAAGTGTGCGGGACCCAAATGAGTGTGCGCAGAACGCCGTAGAAAGTGTGTGGGACCCAAATGAGAGTGCTCAGGAAGCCGTAGAAAATGTGTGGGACCCAAATAACAGTGCGCCGGACGCCGTAGAAAGTGTGCGGGACCCAAACGAGTGTGCGCAGAACGCCGTAGATAGTGTGTGGGATCCAAAAGAGAGTGCTCAGGAAGCCGTAGAAAATGTGTGGGACCCAAATAACAGTGCGCCGGACGCCGTAGAAAGTGTGCGGGACCCAAATGAGTGTGCGCAGAACGCCGTAGATAGTGTGTGTAACCCAAATGAGAGTGCTCAGGAAGCCGTAGAAAATGTGTGGGACCCAAATAACAGTGCGCCGGACGCCGTAGAAAGTGTGCGGGACCCAAATGAGTGTGCGCAGAACGCCGTAGAAAGTGTGTGGGACCCAAATGAGAGTGCTCAGGAAGCCGTAGAAAATGTGTGGGACCCAAATAACAGTGCGCCGGACGCCGTAGAAAGTGTGCGGGACCCAAATGAGTGTGCTCAGGAAGCCGTAGAAAATGTGTGGGACCCAAATGACAGTGCGCCGGACGCCGTAGAAAGTGTGCGGGACCCAAATGAGTGTGCGCAGAACGCCGTAGAAAGTGTGTGGGACCCAAATGAGAGTGCTCAGGAAGCCGTAGAAAATGTGTGGGACCCAAATAACAGTGCGCCGGACGCCGTAGAAAGTGTGCGGGACCCAAATGAGTGTGCGCAGAACGCCGTAGATAGTGTGTGGGACCCAAAAGAGAGTGCTCAGGAAGCCGTAGAAAATGTGTGGGACCCAAATAACAGTGCGCCGGACGCCGTAGAAAGTGTGCGGGACCCAAATGAGTGTGCGCAGAACGCCGTAGAAAGTGTGTGGGACCCAAATGAGAGTGCTCAGGAAGCCGTAGAAAATGTGTGGGACCCAAATAACAGTGCGCCGGACGCCGTAGAAAGTGTGCGGGACCCAAATGAGTGTGCGCAGAACGCCTTAGAAAGTGTGTGGGACCCAAATGAGAGTGCTCAGGAAGCCGTAGAAAATGTGTGAGACCCAAATAACAGTGCGTCGGACGCCGCAGAAAGTGTGCGGGACCCAAATGAGTGTGCGCAGAACGCCGTAGAAAGTGTGTGGGACCCAAATGAGAGTGCTCAGGAAGCCGTAGAAAATGTGTGGGACCCAAATAACAGTGCGCCGGACGCCGTAGAAAGTGTGCGGGACCCAAACGAGTGTGCGCAGAACGCCTTAGAAAGTGTGTGGGACCCAAATGAGAGTGCTCAGGAAGCCGTAGAAAATGTGTGGGACCCAAATGACAGTGCGCCGGACGCCGTAGAAAGTGTGCGGGACCCAAATGAGTGTGCGCAGAACGCCGTAGAAAGTGTGTGGGACCCAAATGAGAGTGCTCAGGAAGCCGTAGAAAATGTGTGGGACCCAAATAACAGTGCGCCGGACGCCGTAGAAAGTGTGCGGGACCCAAATGAGTGTGCGCAGAACGCCGTAGATAGTGTGTGGGACCCAAAAGAGAGTGCTCAGGAAGCCGTAGAAAATGTGTGGGACCCAAATAACAGTGCGCCGGACGCCGTAGAAAGTGTGCGGGACCCAAATGAGTGTGCGCAGAACGCCGTAGATAGTGTGTGGGACCCAAATGAGAGTGCTCAGGAAGCCGTAGAAAATGTGTGGGACCCAAATAACAGTGCGCCGGGCGCCGTAGAAAGTGTGCGGGACCCAAATGAGTGTGCGCAGAACGCCGTAGAAAGTGTGTGGGACCCAAATGAGAGTGCTCAGGAAGCCGTAGAAAATGTGTGGGACCCAAATAACAGTGCGCCGGACGCCGTAGAAAGTGTGCGGGACCCAAATGAGTGTGCGCAGAACGCCGTAGAAAGTGTGTGGGACCCAAATGAGAGTGCTCAGGAAGCCGTAGAAAATGTGTGGGACCCAAATAACAGTGCGCCGGACGCTGTAGAAAGGGTGCGGGGCCCAAATAAGTGTGCGCAGGACGCCGTAGAAAGTGGATGGGACCCAAATGAGAGTGCTCAGGAAGCCGTAGAAAATGTGTGGGACCCAAATAACAGTGCGCCGGACGCCGTAGAAAGTGTGCGGGACCCAAATGAGTGTGCGCAGAACGCCGTAGATAGTGTGTGGGACCCAAATGAGAGTGCTCAGGAAGCCGTAGAAAATGTGTGGGACCCAAATAACAGTGCGCCGGACGCCGTAGAAAGTGTGCGGGACCCAAATGAGTGTGCGCAGAACGCCGTAGATAGTGTGTGGGACCCAAATGAGAGTGCTCAGGAAGCCGTAGAAAATGTGTGGGACCCAAATAACAGTGCGCCGGACGCCGTAGAAAGTGTGCGGGACCCAAATGAGTGTGCGCAGAACGCCGTAGAAAGTGTGTGGGACCCAAATGAGAGTGCTCAGGAAGCCGTAGAAAATGTGTGGGACCCAAATAACAGTGAACCGGACGCCGTAGAAAGTGTGCGGGACCCAAATGAGTGTGCGCAGAACGCCGTAGAAAGTGTGTGGGACCCAAATGAGTGTGCTCAGGAAGCCGTAGAAAATGTGTGGGACCCAAATCACAGTGCGCCGGACGCCGTAGAAAGTGTGCGGGACCCAAATGATTGTGCGCAGAACGCCGTAGAAAGTGTGTGGGACCCAAATGAGAGTGCTCAGGAAGCCGTAGAAAATGTGTGGGACCCAAATAACAGTGCGCCGGACGCCGTAGAAAGTGTGCGGGACCCAAATGAGTGTGCGCAGAACGCCGTAGAAAGTGTGTGGGACCCAAATGAGAGTGCTCAGGAAGCCGTAGAAAATGTGTGGGACCCAAATAACAGTGCGCCGGACGCCGTAGAAAGTGTGCGGGACCCAAATGAGTGTGCGCAGAACGCCGTAGATAGTGTGTGGGACCCAAATGAGAGTGCTCAGGAAGCCGTAGAAAATGTGTGGGACCCAAATAACAGTGCGCCGGACGCCGTAGAAAGTGTGCGGGACCCAAATGAGTGTGCGCAGAACGCCGTAGATAGTGTGTGGGACCCAAATGAGAGTGCTCAGGAAGCCGTAGAAAATGTGTGGGACCCAAATAACAGTGCGCCGGACGCCGTAGAAAGTGTGCGGGACCCAAATGAGTGTGCGCAGAACGCCTTAGAAAGCGTGTGGGACCCAAATGAGAGTGCTCAGGAAGCCGTAGAAAATGTGTGGGACCCAAATAACAGTGCGTCGGAAGCCGTAGAAAGTGTGCGGGACCCAAATGAGTGTGCGCAGAACGCCGTAGATAGTGTGTGGGACCCAAATGAGAGTGCTCAGGAAGCCGTAGAAAATGTGTGGGACCCAAATAACAGTGCGCCGGACGCCGTAGAAAGTGTGCGGGACCCAAATGAGTGTGCGCAGAACGCCTTAGAAAGCGTGTGGGACCCAAATGAGAGTGCTCAGGAAGCCGTAGAAAATGTGTGGGACCCAAATAACAGTGCGTCGGACGCCGTAGAAAGTGTGCGGGACCCAAATGAGTGTGCGCAGAACGCCGTAGATAGTGTGTGGGACCCAAATGAGAGTGCTCAGGAAGCCGTAGAAAATGTGTGGGACCCAAATAACAGTGCGCCGGACGCCGTAGAAAGTGTGCGATATCCAAATGAGTGTGCGCAGAACGCCGTAGATAGTGTGTGGGACCCAAATGAGAGTGCTCAGGAAGCCGTAGAAAATGTGTGGGACCCAAATAACAGTGCGCCGGACGCCGTAGAAAGTGTGCGGGACCCAAATGAGTGTGCGCAGAACGCCGTAGATAGTGTGTGGGACCCAAATGAGAGTGCTCAGGAAGCCGTAGAAAATGTGTGGGACCCAAATAACAGTGCGCCGGACGCCGTAGAAAGTGTGCGGGACCCAAATGAGTGTGCGCAGAACGCCGTAGATAGTGTGTGTGACCCAAATGAGAGTGCTCAGGAAGCCGTAGAAAATGTGTGGGACCCAAATAACAGTGCGCCGGACGCCGTAGAAAGTGTGCGGGACCCAAATGAGTGTGCGCAGAACGCCGTAGAAAGTGTGTGGGACCCAAATGAGAGTGCTCAGGAAGCCGTAGAAAATGTGTGGGACCCAAATAACAGTGCGCCGGACGCCGTAGAAAGTGTGCGGGACCCAAATGAGTGTGCGCAGAACGCCGTAGATAGTGTGTGGGACCCAAATGAGAGTGCTCAGGAAGCCGTAGAAAATGTGTGGGACCCAAATAACAGTGCGCCGGACGCCGTAGAAAGTGTGCGGGACCCAAATGAGTGTGCGCAGAACGCCGTAGATAGTGTGTGGGACCCAAAAGAGAGTGCTCAGGAAGCCGTAGAAAATGTGTGGGACCCAAATAACAGTGCGCCGGACGCCGTAGAAAGTGTGCGGGACCCAAATGAGTGTGCGCAGAACGCCGTAGAGAGTGTGTGGGACCCAAATGAGAGTGCTCAGGAAGCCGTAGAAAATGTGTGGGACCCAAATAACAGTGCGCCGGACGCCGTAGAAAGTGTGCGGGACCCAAATGAGTGTGCGCAGAACGCCGTAGATAGTGTGTGGGATCCAAAAGAGAGTGCTCAGGAAGCCGTAGAAAATGTGTGGGACCCAAATAACAGTGCGCCGGACGCCGTAGAAAGTGTGCGGGACCCAAATGAGTGTGCGCAGAACGCCTTAGAAAGTGTGTGGGACCCAAATGAGAGTGCTCAGGAAGCCGTAGAAAATGTGTGGGACCCAAATAACAGTGCGTCGGACGCCGTAGAAAGTGTGCGGGACCCAAATGAGTGTGCGCAGAACGCCGTAGATAGTGTGTGGGACCCAAATGAGAGTGCTCAGGAAGCCGTAGAAAATGTGTGGGACCCAAATAACAGTGCGCCGGACGCCGTAGAAAGTGTGCGGGACCCAAATGAGTGTGCGCAGAACGCCTTAGAAAGTGTGTGGGACCCAAATGAGAGTGCTCAGGAAGCCGTAGAAAATGTGTGGGACCCAAATAACAGTGCGCCGGGCGCCGTAGAAAGTGTGCGGGACCCAAATGAGTGTGCGCAGAACGCCTTAGAAAGTGTATGGGACCCAAATGAGAGTGCTCAGGAAGCCGTAGAAAATGTGTGGGACCCAAATAACAGTGCGTCGGACGCCGTAGAAAGTGTGCGGGACCCAAATGAGTGTGCGCAGAACGCCGTAGATAGTGTGTGGGACCCAAATGAGAGTGCTCAGGAAGCCTTAGAAAATGTGTGGGACCCAAATAACAGTGCGCCGGACGCCGTAGAAAGTGTGCGGGACCCAAACGAGTGTGCGCAGAACGCCGTAGATAGTGTGTGTGACCCAAATGAGAGTGCTCAGGAAGCCGTAGAAAATGTGTGGGACCCAAATAACAGTGCGCCGGACGCCGTAGAAAGTGTGCGGGACCCAAATGAGTGTGCGCAGAACGCCGTAGAAAGTGTGTGGGACCCAAATGAGAGTGCTTAGGCCGCCGTAGAAAACGTGTGGGACCCAAATAACAGTGCGTCGGACGCCGTAGAAAGTGTGTGGGACCCAAATAACAGTGCGCCGGACGCCGTAGAAAGTGTGCGGGACCCAAATGAGTGTGCTCAGAACGTCGTAGAAAGTGTGTGGGACCCAAATAACAGTGCGCCGGACGCCGTAGAAAGTGTGCGAGACCCAAATGAGTGCGCGCAGAACGCCGTAGAAAGTGTGTGGGACCCAAATGAGTGTGCGCAGAATGCCGTAGAAAGTGTGTGGGACCCAAATAACAGTGCGCCGGACGCCGTAGAAAGTGTGCGGGACCCAAACGAGTGTGCGCAGAACGCCGTAGATAGTGTGTGGGACCCAAATGAGAGTGCTCAGGAAGCCGTAGAAAATGTGTGGGACCCAAATAACAGTGCGCCGGACGCCGTAGAAAGTGTGCGATATCCAAATGAGTGTGCGCAGAACGCCGTAGATAGTGTGTGGGACCCAAATGAGAGTGCTCAGGAAGCCGTAGAAAATGTGTGGGACCCAAATAACAGTGCGTCGGAAGCCGTAGAAAGTGTGCGGGACCCAAATGAGTGTGCGCAGAACGCCGTAGATAGTGTGTGGGACCCAAATGAGAGTGCTCAGGAAGCCGTAGAAAATGTGTGGGACCCAAATAACAGTGCGCCGGACGCCGTAGAAAGTGTGCGGGACCCAAATGAGTGTGCGCAGAACGCCGTAGATAGTGTGTGGGACCCAAATGAGAGTGCTCAGGAAGCCGTAGAAAATGTGTGGGACCCAAACAACAGTGCGCCGGACGCCGTAGAAAGTGTGCGGGACCCAAACGAGTGTGCGCCGGACGCCGTAGAAAGTGTGCGGGACCCAAATGAGTGTGCGCAGAACGCCTTAGAAAGTGTGTGGGACCCAAATGAGAGTGCTCAGGAAGCCGTAGAAAATGTGTGGGACCCAAATAACAGTGCGCCGGACGCCGTAGAAAGTGTGCGGGAACCAAATGAGTGTGCGCAGAACGCCTTAGAAAGTGTGTGAGACCCAAATGAGAGTGCTCAGGAAGCCGTAGAAAATGTGTGGGACCCAAATAACAGTGCGCCGGACGCCGTAGAAAGTGTGCGGGACCCAAATGAGTGTGCGCAGAACGCCGTAGATAGTGTGTGGGACCCAAATGAGAGTGCTCAGGAAGCCGTAGAAAATGTGTGGGACCCAAATAACAGTGCGCCGGACGCCGTAGAAAGTGTGCGGGACCCAAACGAGTGTGCGCAGAACGCCGTAGATAGTGTGTGGGACCCAAAAGAGAGTGCTCAGGAAGCCGTAGAAAATGTGTGGGACCCAAATAACAGTGCGCCGGACGCCGTAGAAAGTGTGCGGGACCCAAATGAGTGTGCGCAGAACGCCTTAGAAAGTGTGTGGGACCCAAATGAGAGTGCTCAGGAAGCCGTAGAAAATGTGTGGGACCCAAATAACAGTGCGTAGGACGCCGTAGAAAGTGTGCGGGACCCAAATGAGTGTGCGCAGAACGCCTTAGAAAGTGTGTGGGACCCAAATGAGAGTGCTCATGAAGCCGTAGAAAATGTGTGGGACCCAGATGAGAGTGCTCAGAACGCCGTAGAAAGTGTGTGGGACCCAAATGAGAGTGCTGAGGACGCCGCAAAAAAATGTGTGGGACCCAAATAACAGTGCGCCGGAAGCCGTAGAAAGTGTGCGGGACCCAAACGAGTGTGCGCCGGACGCCGTAGAAAGTGTGCGGGACCCAAATGAGAGTGCTCAGGAAGCCGTAGAAAATGTGTGGGACCCAAATAACAGTGCGTCGGACGCCGTAGAAAGTGTGCGGGACCCAAATGAGTGTGCGCAGAACGCCGTAGATAGTGTGTGGGACCCAAATGAGAGTGCTCAGGAAGCCGTAGAAAATGTGTGGGACCCAAATAACAGTGCGCCGGGCGCCGTAGAAAGTGTGCGGGACCCAAATGAGTGTGCGCAGAACGCCTTAGAAAGCGTGTGGGACCCAAATGAGAGTGCTCAGGAAGCCGTAGAAAATGTGTGGGACCCAAATAACAGTGCGTCGGACGCCGTAGAAAGTGTGCGGGACCCAAATGAGTGTGCGCAGAACGCCGTAGATAGTGTGTGGGACCCAAATGAGAGTGCTCAGGAAGCCGTAGAAAATGTGTGGGACCCAAAAAACAGTGCGCCGGACGCCGTAGAAAGTGTGCGGGACCCAAATGAGTGTGCGCAGAACGCCTTAGAAAGTGTGTGGGACCCAAATGAGAGTGCTCAGGAAGCCGTAGAAAATGTGTGGGACCCAAATAACAGTGCGCCGGACGCCGTAGAAAGTGTGCGGGACCCAAATGAGTGTGCGCAGAACGCCTTAGAAAGTGTGTGGGACCCAAATGAGAGTGCTCAAGAAGCCGTAGAAAATGTGTGGGACCCAAATAACAGTGCGCCGGACGCCGTAGAAAGTGTGCGGGACCCAAATGAGTGTGCGCAGAACGCCTTAGAAAGCGTGTGGGACCCAAATGAGAGTGCTCAGGAAGCCGTAGAAAATGTGTGGGACCCAAATAACAGTGCGCCGGACGCCGTAGAAAGTGTGCGGGACCCAAATGAGTGTGCGCAGAACGCCGTAGATAGTGTGTGGGACCCAAATGAGAGTGCTCAGGAAGCCGTAGAAAATGTGTGGGACCCAAATAACAGTGCGCCGGACGCCGTAGAAAGTGTGCGGGACCCAAATGAGTGTGCGCAGAACGCCGTAGATAGTGTGTGGGACCCAAATGAGAGTGCTCAGGAAGCCGTAGAAAATGTGTGGGACCCAAATAACAGTGCGCCGGGCGCCGTAGAAAGTGTGCGGGACCCAAATGAGTGTGCGCAGAACGCCTTAGGAAGTGTATGGGACCCAAATGAGAGTGCTCAGGAAGCCGTAGAAAATGTGTGGGACCCAAATAACAGTGCGCCGGACGCCGTAGAAAGTGTGCGGGACCCAAATGAGTGTGCGCAGAACGCCTTAGAAAGCGTGTGGGACCCAAATGAGAGTGCTCAGGAAGCCGTAGAAAATGTGTGGGACCCAAATAACAGTGCGCCGGACGCCGTAGAAAGCGTGTGGGACCCAAATGAGAGTGCTCAGGAAGCCGTAGAAAATATGTGGGACCCAAATAACAGTGCGTCGGACGCCGTAGAGAGTGTGTGGGACCCAAATGAGAGTGCTCAGGAAGCCGTAGAAAATGTGTGGGACCCAAACAACAGTGCGCCGGACGCCGTAGAAAGTGTGCGGGACCCAAATGAGTGTGCGCAGAACGCCTTAGAAAGTGTGTGGGACCCAAATGAGAGTGCTCAGGAAGCCGTAGAAAATGTGTGGGACCCAAATAACAGTGCGCCGGACGCCGTAGAAAGTGTGCGGGACCCAAATGAGTGTGCGCAGAACGCCGTAGATAGTGTGTGGGACCCAAAAGAGAGTGCTCAGGAAGCCGTAGAAAATGTGTGGGACCCAAATAACAGTGCGCCGGACGCCGTAGAAAGTGTGCGGGACCCAAATGAGTGTGCGCAGAACGCCGTAGATAGTGTGTGGGACCCAAATGAGAGTGCTCAGGAAGCCGTAGAAAATGTGTGGGACCCAAAAAACAGTGCGCCGGACGCCGTAGAAAGTGTGCGGGACCCAAATGAGTGTGCGCAGAACGCCGTAGAAAGTGAGTGGGACCCAAATGAGAGTGCTCAGGAAGCCGTAGAAAATGTGTGGGACCCAAATAACAGTGCGCCGGACGCCGTAGAAAGTGTGCGGGACCCAAATGAGTGTGCGCAGAACGCCTTAGAAAGTGTATGGGACCCAAATGAGAGTGCTCAGGAAGCCGTAGAAAATGTGTGGGACCCAAATAACAGTGCGCCGGACGCCGTAGAAAGTGTGCGGGACCCAAATGAGTGTGCGCAGAACGCCTTAGAAAGCGTGTGGGACCCAAATGAGAGTGCTCAGGAAGCCGTAGAAAATGTGTTGGACCCAAATAACAGTGCGTAGGACGCCGTAGAAAGTGTGCGGGACCCAAACGAGTGTGCGCAGAACGCCATAGATAGTGTGTGGGACCCAAAAGAGAGTGCTCAGGAAGCCGTAGAAAATGTGTGGGACCCAAATAACAGTGCGCCGGACGCCGTAGAAAGTGTGCGGGACCCAAATGAGTGTGCGCAGAACGCCTTAGAAAGCGTGTGGGACCCAAATGAGAGTGCTCAGGAAGCCGTAGAAAATGTGTGGGACCCAAATAACAGTGCGCCGGACGCCGTAGAAAGTGTGCGATATCCAAATGAGTGTGCGCAGAACGCCGTAGATAGTGTGTGGGACCCAAATGAGAGTGCTCAGGAAGCCGTAGAAAATGTGTGGGACCCAAATAACAGTGCGCCGGGCGCCGTAGAAAGTGTGCGGGACCCAAATGAGTGTGCGCAGAACGCCGTAGATAGTGTGTGGGACCCAAATGAGAGTGCTCAGGAAGCCGTAGAAAATGTGTGGGACCCAAATAACAGTGCGCCGGACGCCGTAGAAAGTGTGCGGGACCCAAATGAGTGTGCGCAGAACGCCGTAGATAGTGTGTGGGACCCAAATGAGAGTGCTCAGGAAGCCTTAGAAAATGTGTGGGACCCAAATAACAGTGCGCCGGACGCCGTAGAAAGTGTGCGGGACCCAAACGAGTGTGCGCAGAACGCCGTAGATAGTGTGTGTGACCCAAATGAGAGTGCTCAGGAAGCCGTAGAAAATGTGTGGGACCCAAATAACAGTGCGCCGGACGCCGTAGAAAGTGTGCGGGACCCAAATGAGTGTGCGCAGAACGCCGTAGATAGTGTGTGTGACCCAAATGAGAGTGCTCAGGAAGCCGTAGAAAATGTGTGGGACCCAAATAACAGTGCGCCGGACGCCGTAGAAAGTGTGCGGGACCCAAATGAGTGTGCGCAGAACGCCGTAGAAAGTGTGTGGGACCCAAATGAGAGTGCTCAGGAAGCCGTAGAAAATGTGTGGGACCCAAATAACAGTGCGCCGGACGCCGTAGAAAGTGTGCGGGACCCAAATGAGTGTGCGCAGAACGCCGTAGATAGTGTGTGGGACCCAAATGAGAGTGCTCAGGAAGCCGTAGAAAATGTGTGGGACCCAAATAACAGTGCGCCGGACGCCGTAGAAAGTGTGCGGGACCCAAATGAGTGTGCGCAGAACGCCTTAGAAAGTGTGTGGGACCCAAATGAGAGTGCTCAGGAAGCCGTAGAAAATGTGTGGGACCCAAATAACAGTGCGCCGGACGCCGTAGAAAGTGTGCGGGACCCAAATGAGTGTGCGCAGAACGCCTTAGAAAGTGTGTGGGACCCAAATGAGAGTGCTCAGGAAGCCGTAGAAAATGTGTGGGACCCAAATAACAGTGCGCCGGACGCCGTAGAAAGTGTGCGGGACCCAAATGAGTGTGCGCAGAACGCCGTAGATAGTGTGTGGGACCCAAATGAGAGTGCTCAGGAAGCCGTAGAAAATGTGTGGGACCCAAATAACAGTGCGCCGGACGCCGTAGAAAGTGTGCGGGACCCAAACGAGTGTGCGCAGAACGCCGTAGAAAGTGTGCGGGACCCAAATGAGTGTGCGCAGAACGCCTTAGAAAGTGTGTGGGACCCAAATGAGAGTGCTCAGGAAGCCGTAGAAAATGTGTGGGACCCAAAAGAGTGTGCGCAGAACGCCGTAGATAGTGTGTGGGACCCAAATGAGAGTGCTAAGGAAGCCGTAGAAAATGTGTGGGACCCAAATAACAGTGCGCCGGACGCCGTAGAAAGTGTGCGGGACCCAAACGAGTGTGCGCAGAACGCCGTAGAAAGTGTGCGGGACCCAAATGAGAGTGCTCAGGAAGCCGTAGAAAATGTGTGGGACCCAAATAACAGTGCGCCGGACGCCGTAGAAAGTGTGCGGGACCCAAATGAGTGTGCGCAGAACGCCGTAGATAGTGTGTGGGACCCAAATGAGAGTGCTCAGGAAGCCGTAGAAAATGTGTGGGACCCAAATAACAGTGCGCCGGACGCCGTAGAAAGTGTGCGATATCCAAATGAGTGTGCGCAGAACGCCGTAGATAGTGTGTGGGACCCAAATGAGTGTGCTCAGGAAGCCGTAGAGAATGTGTGGGACCCAAATAACAGTGCGCCGGGCGCCGTAGAAAGTGTGCGGGACCCAAATGAGTGTGCGCAGAACGCCTTAGAAAGTGTATGGGACCCAAATGAGAGTGCTCAGGAAGCCGTAGAAAATGTGTGGGACCCAAATAACAGTGCGTCGGAAGCCGTAGAAAGTGTGCGGGACCCAAATGAGTGTGCGCAGAACGCCGTAGATAGTGTGTGGGACCCAAATGAGAGTGCTCAGGAAGCCGTAGAAAATGTGTGGGACCCAAATAACAGTGCGCCGGACGCCGTAGAAAGTGTGCGGGACCCAAATGAGTGTGCGCAGAACGCCTTAGAAAGTGTGTGGGACCCAAATGAGAGTGCTCAGGAAGCCGTAGAAAATGTGTGGGACCCAAATAACAGTGCGCCGGACGCCGTAGAAAGTGTGCGGGACCCAAATGAGTGTGCGCAGAACGCCGTAGATAGTGTGTGGGACCCAAATGAGAGTGCTCAGGAAGCCGTAGAAAATGTGTGGGACCCAAATAACAGTGCGCCGGACGCCGTAGAAAGTGTGCGGGACCCAAATGAGTGTGCGCAGAACGCCGTAGATAGTGTGTGGGATCCAAAAGAGAGTGCTCAGGAAGCCGTAGAAAGTGTGCGGGACCCAAATGAGTGTGCTCAGGAAGCCGTAGAAAATGTGTGGGACCCAAATCACAGTGCGCCGGACGCCGTAGAAAGTGTGCGGGACCCAAATGATTGTGCGCAGAACGCCGTAGAAAGTGTGTGGGACCCAAATGAGAGTGCTCAGGAAGCCGTAGAAAATGTGTGGGACCCAAATAACAGTGCGCCGGACGCCGTAGAAAGTGTGCGGGACCCAAATGAGTGTGCGCAGAACGCCTTAGAAAGCGTGTGGGACCCAAATGAGTGTGCGCAGAACGCCTTAGAAAGCGTGTGGGACCCAAATGAGAGTGCTCAGGAAGCCGTAGAAAGTGTGTGGGACCCAAATGAGTGTGCGCAGAACGCCGTAGAAAGTGTGTGGGACCCAAACGAGAGTGTGCAGGACGCCGTAGAAAATGTGTGGGACCCAAATGAGTGTGCGCAGAACGCTGTAGAATGTGTGTGGGACCCAAATCAGTGTGCGCAGAACGCTGTAGAATGTGTGTGGGGCCCAAATGAGAGTGCGCAGAACGCTGTAGAAAATGTGCGGGACCCAAATAACAGTGCGTCGGACGCCGTAGAAAATGTGTGGGACCCAAATGAGTGTGCGCAGAACGCCGTAGAAAGTGTATGGGACCCAAATGAGAGTGCTCAGGAAGCCGTAGAAAATGTGTGGGACCAAATGACAGTGCGCCGGACGCCGTAGAAAGTGTGCGGGACCCAAATGAGTGTGCGCAGAACGCCGTAGATAGTGTGTGGGACCCAAATGAGAGTGCTCAGAAGCCGTAGAAAATGTGTGGGACCCAAATAACAGTGCGCCGGACGCCGTAGAAAGTGTGCGGGACCCAAATGAGTGTGCGCAGAACGCCGTAGAAAGTGTGCGGGACCCAAATGAGTGAGCTCAGGAAGCCGTAGAAAATGTGTGGGACCCAAATAACAGTGCGCCGGACGCCGTAGAAAGTGTGCGGGACCCAAACGAGTGTGCGCAGAACGCCGTAGATAGTGTGTGGGATCCAAAAGAGAGTGCTCAGGAAGCCGTAGAAAATGTGTGGGACCCAAATAACAGTGCGCCGGACGCCGTAGAAAGTGTGCGGGACCCAAATGAGTGTGCGCAGAACGCCGTAGAAAGTGTGTGGGACCCAAATGAGAGTGCTCAGGAAGCCGTAGAAAATGTGTGGGACCCAAATAACAGTGCGCCGGACGCCGTAGGAAGTGTGTGGGACCCAAATGAGTGTGCGCAGAACGCCGTAGATAGTGTGTGGGACCCAAATGAGAGTGCTCAGGAAGCCGTAAAAAATGTGTGGGACCCAAATAACAGTGCGCCGGACGCCGTAGAAAGTGTGCGGGAGCCAAACGAGTGTGCGCAGAACGCCGGAGAGAGTGTGGGGGATCCAAAAGAGAGGGCTCAGGGAGCCGGAGAAAATGTGTGGGACCCAAATCACAGTGCGCCGGACGCCGTAGAAAGTGTGCGGGACCCAAATGAGTGTGCGCAGAACGCCGTAGAAAGTGTGTGGGACCCAAATGAGAGTGCTCAGGAAGCCGTAGAAAATGTGTGGGACCCAAATGACAGTGCGCCGGACGCCGTAGAAAGTGTGCGGGACCCAAATGAGTGTGCGCAGAACGCCGTAGATAGTGTGTGGGACCCAAATGAGAGTGCTCAGGAAGCCGTAGAAAATGTGTGGGACCCAAATAACAGTGCGCCGGACGCCGTAGAAAGTGTGCGGGACCCAAACGAGTGTGCGCAGAACGCCGTAGATAGTGTGTGGGATCCAAAAGAGAGTGCTCAGGAAGCCGTAGAAAATGTGTGGGACCCAAATAACAGTGCGCCGGACGCCGTAGAAAGTGTGCGGGACCCAAATGAGTGTGCGCAGAACGCCGTAGATAGTGTGTGGGACCCAAATGAGAGTGCTCAGGAAGCCGTAGAAAATGTGTGGGACCCAAATAACAGTGCGCCGGACGCCGTAGAAAGTGTGCGGGACCCAAATGAGTGTGCGCAGAACGCCGTAGAAAGTGTGTGGGACCCAAATGAGAGTGCTCAGGAAGCCGTAGAAAATGTGTGGGACCCAAATAACAGTGCGCCGGACGCCGTAGAAAGTGTGCGGGACCCAAATGAGTGTGCGCAGAACGCCGTAGAAAGTGTGTGGGACCCAAATGAGAGTGCGCAGGAAGCCGTAGAAAATGTGTGGGACCCAAATAACAGTGCGTCGGACGCCGTAGAAAGTGTGCGGGACCCAAATGAGTGTGCGCAGAACGCCTTAGAAAGTGTGTGGGACCCAAATGAGAGTGCTCAGGAAGCCGTAGAAAATGTGTGGGACCCAAATAACAGTGCGCCGGACGCCGTAGAAAGTGTGCGGGAACCAAATGAGTGGGCGCAGAACGCCGTAGAAAGTGTGGGACCCAAATGAGAGTGCTCAAGAAGCCGTAGAAAATGTGTGGGACCCAAATAACAGTGCGCCGGACGCCGTAGAAAGTGTGCGGGAACCAAATGAGTGTGCGCAGAACGCCGTAGAAAGTGTGCGGGACCCAAACGAGTGTGCGCAGAACGCCGTAGATAGTGTGTGGGACCCAAATGAGAGTGCTCAGGAAGCCGTAGAAAATGTGTGGGACCCAAAAGAGTGTGCGCAGAACGCCGTAGATAGTGTGTGGGACCCAAATGAGAGTGCTAAGGAAGCCGTAGAAAATGTGTGGGAGCCAAATAACAGTGCGCCGGACCCCGTAGAAAGTGGGCGGGACCCAAATGAGTGTGCGCAGAACGCCGTAGAAAGTGTGTGGGACCCAAATGAGAGTGCTCAGAAGCCGTAGAAAATGTGTGGGACCCAAATCACAGTGCGCCGGACGCCGTAAAAAGTGTGCGGGACCCAAATGAGTGTGCGCAGAACGCCTTAGAAAGTGTGTGGGACCCAAATGAGAGTGCTCAGGAAGCCGTAGAAAATGTGTGGGACCCAAATAACAGTGCGCCGGACGCCGTAGAAAGTGTGCGGGACCCAAATGAGTGTGCGCAGAACGCCTTAGAAAGTGTATGGGACCCAAATGAGAGTGCTCAGGAAGCCGTAGAAAATGTGTGGGACCCAAATAACAGTGCGCCGGACGCCGTAGAAAGTGTGCGGGACCCAAATGAGTGTGCGCAGAACGCCGTAGATAGTGTGTGTGACCCAAATGAGAGTGCTCAGGAAGCCGTAGAAAATGTGTGGGACCCAAATAACAGTGCGCCGGACGCCGTAGAAAGTGTGCGGGACCCAAATGAGTGTGCTCAGGAAGCCGTAGAAAATGTGTGGGACCCAAATGAGTGTGCGCCGGACGCCGTAGAAAGTGTGCGGGACCCAAATGAGTGTGCGCAGAACGCCTTAGAAAGCGTGTGGGACCCAAATGAGAGTGCTCAGGAAGCCGTAGAAAATGTGTGGGACCCAAATAACAGTGCGTAGGACGCCGTAGAAAGTGTGCGGGACCCAAACGAGTGTGCGCAGAACGCCATAGATAGTGTGTGGGACCCAAAAGAGAGTGCTCAGGAAGCCGTAGAAAATGTGTGGGACCCAAATAACAGTGCGCCGGACGCCGTAGAAAGTGTGCGGGACCCAAATGAGTGTGCGCAGAACGCCTTAGAAAGCGTGTGGGACCCAAATGAGAGTGCTCAGGAAGCCGTAGAAAATGTGTGGGACCCAAATAACAGTGCGCCGGACGCCGTAGAAAGTGTGCGGGACCCAAATGAGTGTGCTCAGGAAGCCGTAGAAAATGTGTGGGACCCAAATGACAGTGCGCCGGACGCCGTAGAAAGTGTGCGGGACCCAAATGAGTGTGCTCAGGAAGCCGTAGAAAATGTGTGGGACCCAAATGAGAGTGCTCAGGAAGCCGTAGAAAATGTGTGGGACCCAAATAACAGTGCGCCGGACGCCGTAGAAAGTGTGCGGGACCCAAATGAGTGTGCGCAGAACGCCGTAGAAAGTGTGTGGGACCCAAATGAGAGTGCTCCGGACGCCGTAGAAAATGTGCCGGACCCAAATGGGTGTGCGCAGAACGCCGTAGAAAGTGTGCAGGACATCAGTGGAGTGTGTGCAAGATGTAACAGGGAATGTGCGCAGGACATTAGTGGGAGTGTGCAGGATGTCATAGAAAGTGTGCAGGACATCAGTGAGAGTGTGCCCGGGACTATAGTGGGAGTGTTACGGCACCTCATAGAAAGTGTGTAGGACATGGTGGGAAGGGTGCAGGACATCCAGTGAGCGTGTGCAGGACGTCATAGAAAGTGCGCAGGCTATCGGTTGGAGTGCGCAGGGCGTCATAGAAGGGGGGCAGGACATCGGTGGGTTTGCTTTCACTCCTAACACCACCAGGCATAAATCATGTTAGAAAGGAAACCTTAAGGAAAAATAAGATAAAATTCCTGAAAGTTTAGGATCTCTGGCAAAAGTAAAGATTTGGCAGATCGGTCACAAAAATATACTGCCAGTTAAAAAGGGAAGATAAAGAAAAAATGAAAAAAGGGTTTTGAAATATTCCTGAGAACGAGTTTGGCGTAGAATAATTTGTTTTTTCGGGAAAAAGAAGTGAAATAGTTGAAAGTATGATTTGGCAGAAATCGAGTTTGAACCAACTATTGATAAGAGTTGTACCAAACGAGAGGATCATACTGTCTGTATTTATCCGTAGAACATATCAAAGCCGAAATCACGCGTGAAATGGGAAAGCATCGAAACTTTTTCGGGAGCTGTAATGCGGCGGTCTTCACGTATTAGGTGAAGCAAAATCCCAACGCGTGATTTCGCTTTGATAGTATTCTGGGGATAAGCACAGATAGGCGATCTCGTCGTTCTGCACAACTCTTATCAATAATTGGTTCAAACTCGATTGCCAAATCAACACTTTCAACTATTTCACTTCATTTCCCGAAAGGAAACAAATTATTCTACGCCAAATCGTTCTCAGGGAATATTTCAAAACCCTTTTTCATTTTCTTTATCTTCCCTTTTTAACTGAGTATATTTTTGTGACCATGCCAAGTCTGCTTACTTTGCCAGGAACCTAAACTTTCCAGGAATTACTAAATGTTCGAGACACGAATTCCAAAGTAAGCTGAACATAGTGAATTAAAATTGAATTAAAATTAAGTGAATTATGGGGAGCCAGAAGGGTTTCCGAAGACAAACACATCTGGGGAAGTCATAACAAGCTGAATAATGAGTTTTTTGAGGCTTCTCAGATTAGACGCATTCTGACTGGTATCACGTAATTATAATGAACTTCCTCTGCCAGATGCATTCCAATGAGCAAGCATACATAAACACATAAAAGTTACAGAGCCGAAAAC